>OY754494.1:21562736-22022736 GCA_963575735.1 Amblyjoppa fuscipennis
CGGGCCAATATCTCCGGGCAATTTCTTCGAGAACCAATTTCTCGTCCGCAACTCTAGATTGTGCCATTTATTAATTTTATTTATTTATTTCATTCCTTTGGTAATGGTAAAAGACATTTATTGGTCTCCCTTGCAATATTAGTTTAATTTTTGTTGCTTTTTTTCTATCTTTTTTCATACCTTACAATGCCTTAGGGTGCGCCAATAGGCCATTGACTGAAGTCCTTCAGAACATTCATTTATTTATTTTATTTTATTTTATTTTAATTCCTTTATTTATTTTGTTATTATTTTTTAAATAAGAATGGTAAGAACTGATTTCTGACTGAATTCGCGCTCGTGTGTGTTTGTGCGTATATGTGGGGCTCGACAAATAAGTATCAAATGAAGCGTGAGAGTTTGAGAGAGGGAGGATCAAACGAGCGAGCAAACACGAAGCAAGTGACGAGCTCGCTCGCGTTAAAGTCTCCGAATATTTTTTGTCCCTCTTGTAAAAACAGCAGCGGGTTCGGGTAGACTCGCGTGTGTAGGCGAACGCACGGCAACACGCTTTGCCTATAGGATTACCATTTGGATTAATCCGCACGGTCCCCCCTCCCCGTCGACTGTACACTCTGTACTACACTGTAAAGCACATAAGAACGTCAGAACACTCTCTTCTGAGCTCCGGGATATACAAACACGAGGGAAAAATCAAAGTGTAACTTTGTCGCTCGAGGCCCGAGGGACGTAAGAGGATCGATTTTAAATAATCTATTCTGTGTTATTCTCGGGACGAAACTTTAAAAAAGAATACCGTAATTTATTGTCGGCGTATTTTATGTGGGAGCAGTTTTTTTTTTATTTTTTTATTTTCTATAAAACGAAAAACGAGGTGTTTTGTCGTAGCGGGGCTTGGAAAAAAAAAAAAATGAAAAAAATCTCAAATACGCGTATCAATGTTTTGGATATGCGGCGTGGATTTCAGAAAAAATTTATCGAGCCCTTACGAAGCGGGATTTTTTTATGAACACAAAAATTGAGCGAAATTCTTCCGAAGCCAAAAACTCTAATTTACATTATTCGGCTCCCTGCCGCTGTATTTTCGTCGAGTCATCGAAAAACGAGTGGGGCCTCGACTATCAGTGATGGCGCCCGGGCAGTTTAAAACAAGAGAACACTGTTTTTTTTTTGTTTCTGTACCGCGATGGGTTTCGGTTGCTTCTAGACACGGCATTTACATAAGTATTTTAGCGGTTTTTTTTTGTTCATTTTTTTTTTTTTGTGTGGAATCATCCAACGCGTCGGCTCATCTGAAAAACATTGCCGAAGCGTGCGTTATAGACGGTGGATAGAGACGCGCTCCGTTGGTCCGGAACTCTGGCGTTCCTGTACACGAAAACGTTGTTCCTCGCAGGAGCCACGGAAATTTCTCCCTCGGGATTAGCCCCGGCGTGCTCGGGACTGTCTCGAGAGCCGGCCAACACACGAGGAGTCATGATTAACTTGTCAAAAATATTGGAGTCACGCTTCGGGCTATTTATTAGAGGTCCTTCTCTCCCCCCTCAAACGGAATGCGTTGCTTCGGCCCGGCGGGTTCTCCTTCGTCCTGTTCTCCCTCGGTCTCTCGTCGTAACTATGTTTTCCCTAAAATCAATGCTCAAGCTAGTATTTTCGTTCACTCTTTTCGTTCCTCAAAACAAAAACAAACAAAATTAATAATGTTAATTAAAAAATGGAAGCTGTATAAAAAAGGCACAGTTACATCTCTACCATATTGCAACTCAAAATAAAACTCTACCGGAATACAAGACTTAGGACGGTAGTAGCCTTGTATTCTGGTAAAGTTTCATTTCCATTTCGGTAGAGTTTTATTTTGATTCTGGTATAGTTTTTTGACTTTCTGGTAGTGATTTTGTCAGAGTTCTAATACGGTAGAGTCGTTATATGGTAGAGTCGAGAGTGATAGAGATGTGAATGTGCCTATAAGAATACAGCTTAAATTATGAAATATAAATTTATGATTAAATTATAGAATTGAAGTATAAATGATTAAATTACAGTTATTTTCCCTTGAATACGATAATTTAATGCGGTAGACCGATTCTTCGATGCGATAAGCCATTTTATTTTAGGAGAGTGAGGACACTTTCCTAAAAAATGGCTTATCGCATTCACAGTTATAACTGCATCTTGGGGTACAACAAAAAATAAAAAAATAAAAGCGTTAACGCAGCGTGGAGGACAGTAGTTGACAAACGAGACGAACGAGAGAGCTACGGACGATAAACAATAAGGCGCCCGTTCGCGTAGCAGGACGACAACGACAAAGTCAGTCGGGACAGACCGGGAATGATAATTTAAACGATGACTCTCTGCTTCTTCTTCTTCGTCGCATTCAATTACTAAATAATTGGCGGAAGGAGGGGGGAAGCGATGCCTGCAGAGTCGCAGGAAGGATCGGGAGGGCTGGATGCGGTGCAGCGCGGATAGGAAAGGAGCAGAAGGATGCGAAAAGGATAAGAACGAGGCCCGGGGCTGTTATCCTTCTCTCTTTCGCTCCGGCGGGTTTTGCGTTCGAACAACTGCGTATGTGTTCAAACATGTAATACAAGCTAGCCGGTGGAAGACGCCATTTCGCACTGGAGGTGACGAGCGTGACTTATAGGCTCCTCGAATTATAATCCAATTTGCGATTATCGTCGTTGCGCATCGTTCCTCCTCTCCTCCGTTGAGGACAGAACAGATTAAATTTCTACGCTAAATATATCGCTATAAATCGCGTCGCTGACGAACAACGGAAGAAGGAACTCGTCCTGCATTCGTCGAATCAATAATTTTTTTATTCAATTTAGTCCATCGAACATAAAATATGGAAGACAGAAACAGAAAATTTGTCTGTACGAAAAAAAAAAAAAAAAAAAGAACAAATCTTTATCTCGAGATTCTACAATTGAACGATAGAAAAATAAAACTCCATAATTTTCTTAATCAATAAATTCATTCGTAAATATTTTGTTATCGTTTCTCAATTGTTATCGAAATTTTCTTAAAACTGACTAAAAATTATTATTTTTTTTTGTTGGTAGGCCGAAAAAAGAAATAAAATAATATCACGATCTCGACATTGAATAAATGAATTCCGCGTCCCTCGCCTCTCCGATCGTTCGTTCCCGGATCGTTACAGCCGAGAGGCTTCCTCGGCCACGGGCCTCTTGTGGCAATAAACGAGCCCCGTCGCTGACTTGTAGTATAAATACACGTGGAAAAAGTGTGAAACGACGATGCGCGCATAGAATCGCTGATGACACGCCTTATCTCGAGGCGTGAAGAAGAAACCCAGCGGGGATGAAGAGACAGGTGCTCTCACTGGTTGCGTCCACAATGCTCTTGGCCTCGCGGTTGCTTCCTCGCGATTCTTTTCGCTCGACGTTTCCGTACGCGGGCTATAGCGAATTAACGCAGCGGTCTCGCTCGCGTAACCCGCGAGTTGTACAAGCTCCTCGAATACGTGTTACCATTGCAGTTGGCTCTTCTTCTTTTTTCTTATGATTTTTCCTCCTCGTGGCGGGCGAGAGAGTGAGAGACGTATCTTCGTTCCGTAACGAGAAGATAGCAAAGGGGAGGGTAACGAGCCGTCTCTAGACACACCGCCGAGGCGCTCGCAGACAAGAATCAAAGTCCGGTCGGGAGAAGAATCATCTCTTCTTTCCGCGCTACTCTAACGAGCTTGCATTGTGTCCTGTGTCCTGTGTTCGCTTTTGCATCGTCAAGCTTGTAGCCTCTTATCTCAATCTCTCGGCTATAGGTAACCAATAATAACAATACTACTAATTAATATCATTAATATTGGTCGTGATAATTTTAATTATTAGTGTTATTAACATTAATGATAGTAATTGTAGATATTAATATGAGTAGTGGTAAAGGACATTTATTGCCACTGCTATACGTATATGCAATTGTCACCTTACAATAGCTTCTTGCCTAATGATAATTGTATACATTGGAAAATGGCAATCGACTTGAGTTTTTCGGCCCTTATTAATATTATCAATATTAATGATGCTTATAATAATAATTGTCATTATTAATATTGATCATGATAATTTTAATTATAACGATAATACGTAATTATTAGTGTTATTAATATTAATAATAGTGATTGTAAATATTAATATTAGTAGTGGTAAAGGACATTTATTGCCACTGCTATACGTATATGCAATTGTTACCTTATAATAGGTTTATGCCTAATGATAATTATATACATTGACAAATGGCAATCGACCTGAGTCATTCGGCGCTTATTAATATTAATAATGTTAATAATGATGATTGTCACTATTATATCATTAATATTGATGATGATAATTGTAATTATAACAATAATTCGATTGTTCGAGATCCCGGGAGCCTCGACACATTGCGTGTTACGCGCTCGGAATTACGCAAGTCGCTGCGATACGAGGCGTGTTATTTAGACAGCGATAGGTGAACGTACGCGTCGCTGCCGATCCATTCGCTTAACCCCTACCGCGAGACAAAAACACACTTACAGTTTTATGTTACACCGGTTGCGAGTGTATGATATCCGCGACCTTAATTACCATCCGTGCGAAAGATACCGGCGATGTATAAACAAAATAAGAGGAGAAAGAAAAACACGGCGGACGTTGCGGTACAGCGAACTCGTGGCTGGGACGATTGACGATTTCCAAAAAATCATTTTTTTTTTTTTAGTTGTGGCCTTTGCAGTTCCAATCACAGAAGCGGTTGAATCAACTACAGATTAGGGCAGGAAGGTTCAAACAAATACTTTGTTCGTTACAACAAAAAGATTTGTCGGTGCAACAATTTTATATTCAATATTTTTGAGCCACTAAAATATTTTATTCGGCCAGCTAAATATTTATTCGAACGTCCTTGCTCGAGTCTTTCCTCGATTCGACCGCCTTTGTTTTTTTTATCAGTGCGAGGAGCAAATCGGTTCTTATGTTAACATAAACGCGTCGATCAATCTTGTAACTGTATCGTCGTACAGGACGAACAAAACGGAGCGTGTTGCACGAGTAACAAAAGCGGCATCGGCGATCGTCCCCGATTCGCCCGGAGAACAATGAGACTTTCACACACGCGTACACTTATGCGCTGCGAGTTCCCTGTTACGCAGTATATTATCCTGTAATGCAGACCGCGGCTCGGCACTCACGCGATTCTATCTCTACGCGCGTTTACGAAAACAAAAAAAAAAGAAGAAAAAAAAACACACGCGGCCGTCCGGAATAAGCTTCTCTCTCTCGAGGGTTACACGCACACGCGCATGCGCGCGAGCCGTCCGCTCGTTCTCCTCTCGCCTCTGTGTCGGTAAGTCATTAACGCCGCTATCTTTTATCGTGGCTCCCGATTAATTTCACGTTTTAACATACATACACTGTTAAAGGAACTTTATAGCTGTCCCGGTTCTGCCGGCTCGCGCATGCGCCGTTCGCGCGCCCCGGCGGCACTTTCGCCGCGCTCCGGTTGCGCATGCGCCGCGCGCATATGGACGGTTTCGCCTAAATCACCTGTCCTGTGACAAAAAAAAAAAAAAACTGACAAAGAATTGAGACACTATCTTTTTCGATTGTTATTACTTTGAGACACGAAAATAAGATAAATCGAATAAATTAAATCAATTACGAAAAAAAAAATGAGCCGTCGCTTTTTTGTGGTTATTATCTTTCTCGATCATGATTATTTTAAGCCGGGAAAAATATTGGTAGGAAGCAGAGCGGGACCACCGTGAAGACCGCGAACCGGTTAATTTATTTCGCCCGAACGGCGACGATTATTGATACATCTAATGCCTAACATATATTATGGGCGCTTCTGATCTCGATACGCTGCTCGCGGGCCGACCGTGCCGTCGACGAGACAACGACCTGGGTGGGGAAGGTATCGTCGATTATCGATGTCGCAAGAGGTGACAGCGAGGTGGCGGCGAAGAGAAATCGATGCCGAGCCGAGAGCTTCGTCTCCGGCGAGGCTGCCGACGCTTCTCTCCGGGATGGAGTCGCTCGAGGGATTAACGTCCGCCCGTCCGTCTCCTCGTGCAGACGAGAAAGCCAGAGATTCGACGCAAAAGTCGCGCCGGCGTCTCCACCGCGATGCCCTATATGGCGACAGTCGCTGACACGGCTCGCGCACTTTCCTACACGAGCAACGAGACCGGAGGCCTCCGAGGGTCGATGCGAATGTACGAACGTATGACGGACAAAAAAAGTCTCCTTTTTTTCTAAAATTCCAATAAATACGAACAATAAATCATAATTATATTGTTATTATTGCAATAATTTTTATACATTTTTCAACGCATTTTCGTTATTTGTAATTTAAAGGGACGGACAATTCTTCCTCTTTTTTTTTACTGTTATTTATTATTAATGCTATTATTGCTTAATAGTGATAATAGTTGAGACGAAAATTGGTAGTAAATAGAAAAAAATTGTCTTCGTTTGGATTCAAGTAATGAAAAACGGTTTAAATAAAAATTGAGCTCTCAAACGTGCTATGTGCAGAGAATATTTGCAGGTCGATGCGACAAACATCGTAGGAACGGATGGCGAAAAAGCGTTGATATTGTTTTCAAAAATTTTAACGAATTAGAACAATAAATAACAATAGCAATAGAATACATAGACATTATTGCATTAATTTCTATAAAATGTTCAATCTATTTTCGTTATTTAAATTTGAATGGACAATCTTTTTGTTTTTCATTTAACTACTATTTACTATAACTTGATAGTATAATAGTTGTGCCGGCAAACAGTGTCATAAAAAATAAAAAAAATTGTCTTCGTTTGAATTTAACTAATGAAAATGGGTTCAAAAACGAGTAGCGTTTGAGCCCTCAAACGTGCTATGTGCGGAGAACATCCGCGCCGAGAGAATTTCCTGGCCGCGCGAGCAACCCGCTCGGGGAGCTCTTTGCACTGTGCTCTTGATGCCGTAATAACGGGATAATAAGCGTAGCGGCTCGTTAACCCCAGGGCTGCGAGAGAGGACGGGGCCCCCGACTATAGACTCTATACCTCCACCGGAGGGGGATGTAATCATTACCCCACGGCGTTCCCGTGTTATGTTCACCCGTCGAAAACCAATATCACTGCTCCGAGTCTCTCGCAGCTTCTCTCGATGCCGTATCATCCTTTCGCTGAGCTTATTCAACTCGCGCGATCCTTCGAGTGCCTCGCTCAAGCTTCTTTTCATTTTTCTCCATCTTAATTTTTATTAAATTTTCGTTTTCCAATAATAAGTTTTCTCAACCAAACATCAGTTTTCCGCCTCACAATTCGTCCATTCGCTCGACTTTTCTAATCCTTAAAATCACTTTATTTTTCACGTACATTAATAATGTTTCAATTGGCTTTTTATTTATTTAATTAATTTTATTCTGCTGAGCTTCTTAACTCTCGCGATTCTCCGAGCGCCGCCATCGAGCTTCTTCTCATTTTTTCATTTTCCCCATCAGTCTTATTTGAATTAATATTTCTTAAAAAAAAAAAGTTTTCTCAACTAAACAGTGTTGCAGCTCACAATTTCGTTCACTCCATTCGCGAGACTTTCTCCCAGTCCTCAAAACCATTTCGTCATTCCCGTACCCGTCAACAATAGGCTTCAATCAGCTTTTTATTCACTCAATTAATTTCACCGTTTATTTATTGACAAAAAAAAAAAAATCAGTTATCTAACGGCGCGTCATCTCGCAGGTGATTCGATATCGGACGGCAGGTGCATTACACCGCGTACTATAATGCATGTCGAAAGCGTGAAAAAGAGCTCCAATCGCTCCAGTCATCTCGTTATCCGTCCGGGCCGCAGCTTCGACAATTTTTTTTTAATTTCATTTTCTCACTTCTTTTTTCTATGTCCATACATTATCGAACACCAGCGAGCGATCTCGTGAGATCGGTGGCCGGGCCGTTGCCTGTCGTCGAACTTAATTAACAAGGTGTAACGCTGCGCTCTGTGTCGAGGCGCGGCTCACTCGTTGCATCCGGGTCGGGCCAGCACACCGTATGAAATGCAATCTCTTCGAGGCTTCCCATCGGCGCAGCAACGCGGACGGGCGAAGCCCGATGGAACAGCGCCGTTCAGATCTTATTATTATACGAAAAACAAACAGTGGGGCGTGCAAGGTAGGCGAGACGGGGAGCGCCGAGTTGAGAATCGAGTGCCGAGTTTATTGAATTTGACACTTCAAGAAGTCGCTAACATCGGAAAGGGAACGAGATCGCATCCGGGAACGAGCGCCGGACCGAGCAGCGACGAGCAATGTATCCGAGGACGGAGGCTTCGCCGGAGCCGTTTGGTACATGGGATACTCCAGTGACGCGCCAGGCGCAAGTGATAGACCGGAGGGTCGCGTATAGCTTTTCCCTCGGGAATCCAACGGGGTTCGCTAATTTCACTTCGGACTGGAGACCGAAGGACGCACGACGAGGACTCTTTCCTGTGTGTTTGTGTGTGTGTGTGTGTGTGTGCTTCTCGAGCTGTGAAAATATACTTTGCGAGATAAAAATCGGCCGCGGTGGAGCTCCCGTGGGAAAAGGGGCGGCGAGGCAAGTCGCGATCTCTTCCGTTTTCTTCGATCCTCCGTAATCGACTTACATGGCGAATAATGGCAGCTCCAAGGTACATTTCTTCGCCGCAAAGTGCCACTATTTTTTTTTTTTTTTAACGATTGTTTCACTAGTTTTTTATTAACTATTTTAGAATTTCTTTTTTTATTTTGTAATTTAGAAGAAAAGGTCAAGCCGGCCATGTTGACGGGGATGAAAATGCTGAGTAACTCCGATTTTTATCTCCGTAAATATTCAATTTTGTTGAAAGCCACGAAACGAGGCGACGAGGCGAGTCGCGGTCTCTTCCGTTTGCCTTCCTCGATCTTTCGTACTTGACTTACAGGCTGAATAAAGGCCTGCGCGTCCAACGTACGTTTCTTGGCCATAAACGACCGTCCTCTTTATATTAGTATAAATTGTACCATTTTTTTAAATTAATAATTTCACTATATTTTTTATTCATTATTTCACTATTTGATTGATTAATATTTTTACTACGTTTTTTTTTTTTTATAATTTCACAATTAAGAAGAAAATATTGAGCGCGCAATATTGGAAGGCCCATAAATGGCGAGTAACTCCGATTTTTATCTCCGTAAATATTCAACTTTGATAGAAGCCACGAATTCAAGAACTAAATTCCCAGGGCGTAGTTTCCAGTCAATTACGAGTTTTTGTGGACCAGAAAAAGGTGTCGCACTGTAGCGTCTCTAATTCCCATCGCTGACAAAGGGAGGTTAATAGTTCTGAACTTGTTCTCTCTCTTTTTTTTCCCCCTCAAACACCTGCAAAAAATAAATAAAATAAAAATCTAATTTCCCGTCGGAGTTCTCGGCTTCTCCGCGCGCCCGGCGCGTCCGCAATGTGGGAAAAATCCTCGTCGAGAACCTCGCGTGCAGTACGCTTTTTTTTATTTTTTGTATTTTTTATTATTATCGCGCGCGCGCGCGTTAGATCGTTTCGAATTGGAAAGGTCCTTTCTCGCAGCTCGGGTCAATTCATAGCTCGAGTGGGGCTATTCTTGACGCGAAATTGCCTGAAATTGGTTTACACGAGAGCGCGGAAAGAGAAGTGCCGCCGAGAACGGGGCGCGCGCGCACACACGGTCGCTGAGAGTCTGAGAGGATCGCAGAGTGGACGGGAGTTTAGAAATTGATTCGCTTCTTCCTCGCCTCTTGGGGAATCGTTTAATTTTTCTTGGCGTGTGCGTAACGTCGACACTTCACTTCTGCCATTGATGGTCAAACGTTTTTTTCCCTGACTCTTGACACCCCTCGCTAAAAAAAAGAAAAAGAAAAGCTCCCTCATGCTCGACATAAAAGTGCTATAAATTCGGCTCTCGTTATCGCACAGTGGCGAGATTTAAAGACGACACGAAAAAAAAAAAAAAAAAAAAAGAAACTAAGATAGACGGGAGAATAAGGGAATCGCTCGAACGGAAAGAAATTTCGAGGGTTACTTCCTTAATTTCTTTAGTCTGAGGAGACGAGACGACGACGATGGATCGAGTTATCGCGCTCGGTGCGCTACGGCGAAAAAAAAAAGAAAAAGGTATGAGAGCGAGCGGGAGAGAGAGAGAGAGAGAGAGAGAAAAAGGGCGAAGAAAAAACAAAATTAATAAAATCAGTCGTCGGCGCCTCGGGGGAGGGGTGAATGACGTGAATTAACTAAACGAATATTCTTACGGCGGACTTCCGTCGCGACTTTTGCGTCTCGTGCCGCGCGACTGTTGGAGCTTCTGTGCTGAATTTATCCCAACATTTTTTCTCCCTCCACCCGCAAAAGACCGTCTCTTTTCAACCCAAAAAATCGCTCGGTCCATAAAATGAAACGATCAACTTTCAACTCTAAGAGTAATAAATTTGATCAAGTTAGAATGGCTGTTTTTTTTTTTTTTTTGCATCGCACAAACTTCGTTCGGGAAAGTTCACTCGGAGAATAAAATTCTACGAGTGAACAATTTTCGTTTTCTCCTAAATCAGCGCATCGATAGAGACGTGACAAATATGAAATTTGATGGTCGTGCTATCTTCACGGTCGCAATAACGAGTTCATAAAATCGAACGATTAACCCTTTCCTCATTTGTGGCTTATTTTCCTCGTCGTCTCCGACTCTCGGCATCCGGTCGCAGCATCCCTGCGCGGTCCTTTGGTCCGAATGCCTGCTTGGCCCGCTGAGCCTTCCTTCTTTTAGACCGTAACACGACGCTCGTTTGTGGTCTCATTAAAAGAGGAGGACACCCGGTATATTAAGGGATAACCGTAGACTCCGGTGATGTAACGCAATACTCCAACCGAGTCCCGCTCGCGCAATCCCGTCGGACTGCCACACCAGAGACAGGATCTCCATCTCCCTCTCTCTCTCTCTCTCTCTCTCGCCGATCCTGATCCTTGAATGAGATGCTATCTCACCCGTGATTCTTCGCTCCATATACACCACGTACCCGAGCAGTAATACCCATACAACCCGGATCGACGAGTCGCATAATATGCTCGAACTTGATACCAGCATCAATGAAAATTATCTTATTGTTATTATCATCATACTATTTAAATTCAAACCGTAGAAAAAACGATCACTGGAAGAGTCAAGAAGAGCCCAACAAACGAGCGATTGCTTTTGTACGATGTATCTTGCAAAATTTGCAAAACCCATACAACACGGATAGGCGAGTCGCATGATATGTTCGGATTTCACACCAACGGCAATGAGAATAATTTTATTATTACTATTATTATTATTATTATTATTATTATTATTATTATTATTATTATTATTATTATTATTATTATTATTATTATTATTATTATTATTATTATTCTACTTAAATTCAAAGTAGGTATAGAAAATTATCAGTGGAAGAGTCGAGAAGGGCCCAACGGACGAGCAATTGTTTTCTCGATGGATAAAAATGAAAACTAAAAATGCCAGAGGGGATTCTTACAAAATGTATCTCGATGCCAACGGATCCGACGTTCTGGAAGAAAATATCCCTTCGGGCGATGTTGAAACGTTACCCCTATCGCGAGCAATGATATCCATCCTCCCCCGTTCGGTGTCTCGGTCACTGGTGCATGAAACAGTTAAGCATCGACAATATAAGCCAATCAAGCCAGGACTCCGCTCGAGCAGCTTGAACACGTAAAGGGGTGGTGGTGGTGGTGGTGGTGTTGGTGATCGTGGGTCCACGAGAAACACGCGCACAACCCCCCCGTACGAATTCGCGACGGGGAATGGCTCGGTAATCGCTTGGAATTGCATTAAATTTAAATTTTTTACTCGACCCCGTCCATACGCTCTTCTCGCACGTGGGTCGAACGCCGAGAAGCTTAAAGGCGCATTTTTGACGGTTTTACACGACGGATCATCGCGGATGAGGCTTTTTAACGTCCAGCGAAAAATTGACAAAATGGTCCGTCTTGCCCCCTCCCAATATTTCTATCCTGGTAAAAGTTATATGAGAATATATTTTTTTCAGATGTTAAATATCTTTTTCACTATATAAAATTGAAACATGATATGTATGATATATATATAATTTATAATTTATTTATAATATTATTTATAATTTGTACACAGAGTATATTTTCCCGCGAAAAATGCGTTATTTTCAATATATATTTTGCGTATACTTCCGCGTTTGTTGCCTTCAGCCGGCGAAAACTACGCTCTCAAGTATGTCTTCGATCATTGGACGGTTCCGCGAGCTCGATTCGCTTTTTGATCTCTTCGCAAGCTTGCGCGAGCTCGTTCGAAGGCGAATTTCAGCCTTCGAACGCGAGTCGTGAAGTTTCGAGCTAAACGTCGGAATAATCGTGGCAGGGTAGTCGACACAGAGCGCAGCTAGGTGGAGCAAGATTGGGTCCCTTTTTGGAGTGCGTATCGCGCGAGAGCACAAAGCTCCTGCCGGATTGCCCTCGGGGCTTTTATAGAATAATATACATCGCGGCCTCGCCGGAGGGGGGGGGGGGGGGTGGCGACGGGGGTGGGGGGCAACGAAAATAATACCGTAACGCCTCCGGCGGCGCATAAACGTATCCACCGTAGCTTCCACCGTGCAGCGACATAGCCGTTGGCCACGAAGAGCCGAGTCTCCGAGGGCTGTGGCCGTAAAGCCAGCAAAACAGACACACCGACTAAAAGGCTTACCGGGTAATTTGCAACGGCTTAAGGCCGCGGCCAATCTGATCCTGAAATCCCTCCCTCCGTCCCGAGCGACTCTACGCGTCGCGCTTCCTCGCTCGCCTCGTATACGCGCATGTGAAATCTTATATCAAACTTCTTTATTTTTTTATTTACTTATTTATTTATTTATTTTTTTTACTGACCGAAGAAAGATCGAAGCAAACGAGAGGAGGATGAGAGGAGGAGGAGGAGGATCGAAAGTTGTGGGCGAGGAAGGATATCTCTTTGAAAAACTATACGGGGGAGATGGACCGAATGGAGGCTGAACGGTGATCTTTTCCTCCTTAGCCGTCCACCTCATATATTATCTGTAACGCAAGGTGTGCGTATAGATATATATATATGTCTCGTACGGTCGGAGGCTTTGCCCGGCGAACACGAGCCTCGGGTTTTCACGGGCTGTCGCCCAGAATTTGGACGGCGAATTTTTTCCCTCCGACCGATGCCTAATTGACCGTACACTCCGCTCAGTACGTCGGGGAGACGAACGGCCCGAGATTCCGGGGCTTCCATAAATCTTGAAGTATCTCTTTCCTTCACTTTTTTGTTGTTGCTTTTTCTTCTTTTGCAAGTTTGAGATATTTTTTTTTTTTTTTTTTTTTTTTACTACCGTTACACAGTTACGCGCGGATTCACGCGAGTCCCGATTAATCTGGAAGGGAGGCTCGGAGTATCTGATTACCAGACACGATCTTGAAACTGTCCTTCGGAGCTACCTCTTTGGGGGTTCCGGCACTCCACACCCTCTTTCTCCCTTGCTCGTTCCTCTCGGCCGCGCCGGTTTCGGCCTCGACGCCGAGCACCGTGGGCGAGATGGCATACCGCTAGGCCTGGCATATTTAAGGAGCGAAACTTAATTTGTCCCGAAGTGCGCTCCGGCCACGCGGAGGGGAAACTCGAATCGATTCGAGGACCCTCGAACTCTCGCGCGGGGAACCTCTCCAGAGAACGAGAACGAGCTCTTCGGCGCGTGCCGTCGCGCAATGCCGTCGCGGACCACCCGATAGCTCAGCTTGCTCGGACGTTTGTTTTGCGTTACGCTTTTGCGCTTCGTTGTCGAATTTTTTTTTTTGGTAACTGGCGGTAAAAGTGTAACACACTGTTCGTCGTTGGTAAAGTTCGAGGAATTCTCGGAAGGTTCAACATTCTTTTTGCCTTTGATATTATTTTTTTTATTTAATTTTCCGAAATCTTTTCAGTTCTCGAGGTAATGAAACGATTTCGCGAAAGAAAATCGTGATTTTGTCGGGCTGTTTTGTTTTCTGTCTCCTCATGGAAAATTACGTTCCGTTGTCAAATTTTTTTGGTAACTTTTGCAAAAGTTCAACGGAGAGATTCCCGAACGGTTTAACATATTCTTTTTGCCTTGAATATTACTTTTTTTTTATTTAATTTTTAAACATAATTTTATTTCGAGAAATTAAACGATTTCTCGAAAGAAAATCGCTATTTTCTCGGTCCATTTTATTTTTTGCTTCCTGTTGCAAAAATAGTAACATTGAACGAATTCGTCGTTGGTAAAGTTCAACAAAGGAGTTCCCGGAAGGTTCATCACATTTTTTTTTGCCTTGAATATTATTTGTTTAATTTAATTTTTAAACATCATTTTATTACTCGAAGAAATGAAACGATTTCTCGCAAGAAATTCGCTATTTTGTCCGTACTTTTTACTCTTTACTCCCTGAAGAAAAAATCTCCCGGATCCCCGTTGTACTCTCGACAAAGCGTAGACGCAGGGCTTAGGGTACATCCGTAGATCAGCGCTTCTCGTCGAGAGCTTCTCTGCCCTTCCAATGTGTTTGCCAGTAAACTCTTAACGCGTGCCCTCTCGTCGCACACCCCCGTAACCTTTTGTACGAGCCTTTCTCGACCTATCCCTTCTCGCGCCTTCCCTCTCGGCAAACGAGACTCTGATTACGCCATTAATTATTAAACGAGCGATTCCGCGCGGACCATTCTCGCTGGGCGTCGAGGGCGGACGAAGACGACGGGGAAAATCGCACCAGAAATAAATTCGGCGATTTCAACTCAACGCGAGTGCAATAAAAAAGAAAACAAAAAAAATCCGCTGCCAAAAAAAAAAAATGTATTTCAACTCTACTCATAATTTTCACTATTCTTTACGATAATGAAACAATAACGGAAAATATGTCCGAAATATGATTTTAAATCTTACATGGAATTGTAAAAATGTATGAGAAGAGACCAAAGAGCAATTATTAATTTTTTTTGGCAGCCGGCAAGCGACTTTTTCTCGAGTCATTCAATTATTTTAATTCCGCCTAAGCTTACCGACCGCTGAAAAGGCTGTAAAAACACGACAATTTTGAGATCGCTATCCGGGTTAAAAGTTCCATTCCCGGCCCATCTCTTCCCCCTAAAAAGAAGAAGAAACAGTTCCAGAGCAGTTGCACTTCCGGGCACGCGCGTCTGCCAAATGTCGGAGCGCTGGAAAATCGCCCTCGGGATCGCCTTAATGGCTCGGGTGCATTTTTTTTTCCCCATGCCTACACGCCCGTCGTTTCGCGTTCGCAATTAGTCCGCGTGTCTGCCCACGTCTCCGGCGAAGCGCGGCTCTCTCCAAGAATTAGGCGCTCGCACGACCGACGACCGTTCGCGCTTCCGCCAATTTTTTTTTTTTCCAATGTTTTTCGACCCAGAACGAGGGAAGAAAAACATGGAAAAACTCGACGATGCGCGACGAAGGAAATATCGCTAATTATTGATGATCCGCTCGTTTTGGGCCACTTCGTTCGGCGCGTTTGCTCCTCGCTCGTCCTCCAACTCCGGTAAAGCGTTTGCGACGTGGCGGGTCAGCCAATTTTCCCAAAAACCCCTGGCGAACCGGAGCGCCGAGTTCAACTCTTGTATCGAGATCGGATTAGCCGCGAAGGAAAGATAGAGCCGGCCTCGTCTCTTTTCCGGCAAGGATTTAATTCCTCGACCGATCCGGCATTCTTTCCACGGGGACGCCCGGAAGCTCCGTCAGGAAGGGACTCTCGAACCGAAAATGTGTACCGACAATTACCGAAGGCCTGAAACACGAGTGCAGCGATCCTTGCCTCGATGTCCGAACGCGGAGTGCATCTTGGGACGCTTCGCCAATGTGAGCAAACACTCGAACTCGGGTTTTACAGTCTATGCTCAGCCCGTTGGAAAAATGTTTGCCCCTCGTCAACCCCGAGGACGGGCCACCCTTGCCGGAGAGCGGTGGCGATCAAACATCCAGAAAATTCGTCAAACAAGACTGGACCTTCTGGTATCTCTCAAAAAAAAAAAAGGAAGAAAAAAAATTGTTTAAAATCCCTTACAGATTTACCGTTCGATAACTTTTGAGCAAATATATGTGAATTAGTAAGGTACAGGGTATAGAATGACGGTCGAGAGTGCGCTCGAGCGGGGGTTGTGGAGTATCAGTTTTCCCTCAGCCTGAGAGCACTTGTAAAATCGCTTCTAATTTTTGTGGACGCATATACATATTTGTGTCGATCTTTTGATGGCGGATCGGTAAAAAACGTGACATCGGAAGGGTCATCAAAAAGCTTCGAGACAATTTTGATCGTCCCTCGGTATTATAAAAAAAAAAAAAAAAATGAAATTTGAAGAAAAATAACGTTCGATGCACGCAGAGCGCTATCATTTTTCTCTTCCTTCATCGATCTCGCAGCCCTCTAAAAAAAAAAAAAGAGAGAAAAGAAAGAAAAAATCCTTCAAACATATCGAAATTCACAGATCCGAAACAAGTGACCCGACAGCCGATACTCTCGGCGTTCCCGTTCGAGCGCGGGCTTCTCTTTTACCGAATGACAAACATTTGCCCTCAAAAGTCGAGAGTCGACGTTTGTCTTTCGTTCCTCTCCGGCCGTCCCTCGCCGGGTTTTGAATTCCCCTTGCACAAACTCTCCCGTGTCCCGAGAAGATGTTCCTTCGCGACGAATATCAGAAGAGGAAGTTAGGAAAAAAAAGAAAAATTGAAAAAAAAAAAAAAATACATTAATATCGCCCAAAACACGAAGTAACTCTGGCGAATTCCCTTTGCTCGAGGGCTCCTCAGCGGTCGCTGCGAGCGGCACAGGCGCCATGTTGTACCGTCGCGTTGCGAGTAGCTCCTTCGAAAAACCTTTTCGATCCTCGCGAGGGATAAAATATTGCAAATCATGGACTACCTGTCCTTCGGTCGACGAGGCGAGTCGAAGCAACACACACACACACACACACACATAAATAAAATACTCTCTTCTCTTTCTTTCTATCCCGCCAAATGCACTTATATCCCCGTTTGCCGTCTCCGTCCTTCCGTCTCTGTGTATCGTTTGCCTCGCGCTCGAGAAATGCACTCACAGGGTGTGCATTGGAATATAAAGTGCAGCAGACGCGACGACTCCGAACTTGCCCGCTCGGCTTGCCGCTTTGTCTCAAGACGCGGGCGCGCGCTATCTGCTAATGCATCCCTTTTATACCTCGTTCCAGTTTTGAGCTATGCGTCACAAAAAAAAAAAAAAAAAAAAAAGAAAACAACTCTAGATCCGTAGAAGAGATTCGTCCGACAATAAATTTATAAAATATTTCTGCATGTTGGACATCAAATTTGCCAAGAAATTATTTAAAGGAACGATTTTTCTCCTCATCTTTTTTTGGAGTTAGAACATCTAATCATTATTATCCGTATTATATAGTACGTATGTAGTACGTAAAAAAAAAGTCTGTCTCATAAAATTATTTTACTCCCAGCCCAATATTTTCCATTTAAATCACAAAAATGGAAAAACCATTTTTCTCCCGATTTTTTTTGTTTCAAGGCTATATTCGACGTATTTTTTCCCGCTGAACACGAATACAGCAATTATTTTACTCCCAGCCCAATATTTTCCATTTAAATCCCAAAAATACGATTTTTCATGCATAAAATCGAGATCTTTCTCACTTTCGACCACTGTACGACCTAGATTTAGTTGTTATACATCCAGTCGACCACCACTCAGTTCCCCACGGTTGAGTCGTCGTAGTCCAGTCGATTAGTCTGTTACCAAGGATTGGGAAACGAAGAGTTTGGACGTTTCGAAAGAATGTTGGTCCTGAACAGGGCCGTTTAATTTGAAAATTCCTCTCCAAATTTCGTCCTCGTGGAACTTTGCCTCTTCCGATCAAGAAGCAAAAAATACTTTGTACTTTGTATTTTATAAAAGTACTTTAAGTATGGAAATTACTTTGTACTTAAAGTACTTGCTATTCTTAATACTTAGTACTTAAAATACCTTTTGGTACTTTTAGGTACTTTGCCCAGTTGCGCTCTATCGATATATTACAACATAATTGAACATACATTTATACAATACACAATTAGAAGGTCTCTTAGGCTGATATTTAAACAAATGTTAGTGCCCCAAAGTTTTTTTTTTTCTTTTTCAATCATCCCATCCGCTAAATTTTTACACATGTTCCAAAGGGCCACGAGTTAAAAGTTGAGCATCGCGGGCCTCTCGGCTAATACAGCGAAATGCTCTCGGGTCCCCCGTATCGTTTTAACGTCTCTATTAGCGGCTATTAAAATCCTCGAAGGATCCCGAGTGAGAGGAGATCTAGCCACGCAGAAGAATTGAAATGAGAGAAAGAAGACAGAATGAAAAAAAAAAGAAAAGAAAAGAAAGAAGAGGAGGAAAGAATGGAGATGAATGCAGAATCCGGAAAGAGAGCCGCGATGGCCCTGCGGCATTAACGGGACGAGCCGCCCCGAGGGTAGGGAGTAGAAATAATCGTTCGGGGGAGGGGGGGGGGGGGGGGGATTTTCTGGTTGTATTTTGTGTACGGGGGTTGCCCGAATCTCGAATCGCGTTCACATGCCGCAATGCGAAAGAGAAAGATTCTCTCTCGTGCACGGGAGACCGACGGCGCTCGCCTCGCGCGGTGTCCGGTTACCTTTTGTCGTTCGCCAGGAGCCGTGGTAGTCGTCGTCGTGGCACGATGAATTTTTTTTTTTTTTTTTTCCGTGCGATATGTATATCCCCGTACGCGCAGCGGTGTGCAGCGGGATTCGAAGTTCATTGTGGGTATGAGGGTATTTAGCTATATAGGAACCGGGGATCGTGCAAAGCACGCCGTTGCCGCTGCCGTGGCTCTCCTCGTTGTGCTGCGCTTGTCGAAGGCACAACCCGCGTCCACGAAATCTCTATGGCCACGGTGTCACGTTATAGCCGAGCGGGCCCAGATTTTGTTAAAATGATATCCATTCAGATGCGGGGCGCGGAGGGGAGAAAAGGCGAAAGGGCCACGCAGGGAACGACGATGAACGAAGAGATATTTCCAACCCTTTTACCGGCCGATGCGCACTTCGCGATCGGAGTTATCTCGAGATCGCAATTTTTATTTTTGGATCGATCGTAGTTTCGGAAAAAATCAAATTGTTGTACAATTAAAATTGGCTATTTAGACTCTCAGCGGTAATAAAAAATATTTCTTAATTTAAGGAATATTCTTGGCGAGCAAATGTTCACGATTCTAGGCTATTGTTAATTTTACTACTATTACTATTTTTTTTTGCGGAGAAATACAGTTCGGCGATTAAAATAAAATTGTAATATTAAAGAGAAAACTTGTGGACATTTCAGGATGAGAAACATGTTTAGAATGTAGGGAGGAGCGAGGCAAAACGTGCTTGAAAATTCGTATGTGCAGTCGGGACAAAATCGGGCATCCAAAAATTATCGGAGAATCGAGTTTTGTCCCACTGCCCACATTTTGCCCCGCTCTCCCCTACAGACTGTTTTTTCTCTTGACATTTACAATGTACCAAGCCATTTATTCAATTAATTTTTTTTTAATATTTAAAAAACGTGCAGACGAATCCTTCACCTCGGATTATTTTAAAGGGCCGCAGTATAATTGGCGATTCGCGGGTCTCGTAACAGGAGAGCAGTCGGTGCGTTATTTCTCCAAAGCGACCCGTCATCCCGTGTAAATAGTCGGGAGATCTTTTCTCTCTCCCTCACTCATCTCTCTCTCTCGTCTCCCGGACGAGCGAAAGAGCTTCTGCTAGCGCTGTTCCTCTCCGATGAAACGCATGCCATTCTCCCCATCGAGACGTTCGCCGCGGCACTCCCTTGCACCTGATACTTTCGCGCCGCTGATGAATTCCTCGTCCCTTTTTTTTTATTATTATTTATTTTCATTTTATTTTATTTTCTCAATTTTTTTGTTTTTAATTCAATTTTTTTTGTTCTCTTATTTCACTCTCATCCGTCCGTCTCTCTCGCGGCTCCCGTTTCGATTCGCCGCTTTATTTCCTCTCGCTCTCGTCGTCCTTTTAATTAAGGCACTCGCCTGCCAGCGTGACGCGAAAGCACCTGTGGGTATAATGCAGCCAGAGAGAGAGTTGCCGGACGCTCGGGATGTTCCACATGGAGACGAGTCCGTATGTGCCCGTGTGTATTTTATATTTCCTTGCAATTAATATTTATTTCGTGTCAAGGCAAGTTCCGACGTAACGGACGTTTGACCGAATTCGCAATCACCAAGGACAATCCTCTGAAACCCAATTAATTTAACGTTAATCCCACCGAAATCCTCCCCGCAATAATTACAGTGCAACGCGGCGTTTTTGCATTTTTTTTTAAATTCAGAGCAATTGAATCCTACCGGACGCAAGAACGAATGGAGACAAGAAAAATATATATATATATATATATATATATTGAGATCTTCTTTTTCGGCAACTCTCCTTCTCTCTCCGCAAAATAATTCGCTGACACAATGGAGCACTGCCCGGTCCCTGGTGCGATAAACTCGTGCGAGGACTATAACGCGAAAGAATTCGGCGAGACAAAAGAATCTCCGCGACAATCGGAGGCGTCGAGTGTCCCCTTTTTTTCTTAGCCCAGTCTCCCGTCTTCAATTTCCAAAATTCTTTAATAATAATAATAATAACAACAACAACAACAACAACAACAACAACAACAACAACAACAACAACAACAACAACAACAACAATAATAATAATAATAATAATAATAATAATAATAATAATAATAATAATAATAATAATAATAATAACAACAATTATTGATTACAATTGTAATTACAATTATTATTACAATCATTATTACAATTATTGTTAATACTAAAACAGCTCGTATTTAATGTTTGAGCTAAAACGGGTCGAGTACTCGAACGGGCCTACGTCAAATCATTCGCTGGAGAGTCGGATTGAAAATAGACTCGTCAGACGGCACGAGTATAGTGCCGAACGGAGAAGTTACAGCCGTTACAAAATGCGAGATGAAAAAGACGGGGAAAAGAGAAATGAAAAAGACAAAAAAAAAAAATTGTGTCCGCGTGAAACGCGCGACAGGGTGTGGAGTAAAAAGTTGCGACGGTTTAACGAGGGGTGTACAGCGTTCGAATAACCCGCGAGCGGCCGCGAACGGAGCGATTAGCAACGAAAACAGACGGAGTAGTTTTACGCGCACGGAGGGAATAACCGAGGAAAAGCAGATGGAGAGACGTTCTCGACGGCGACGACGCCGGCGTCCCGATGCTGCTCCGGCTGCTGCCGCTGCCGCTGCTGCTGGTCGGCAATCGATCCAGCAGCCGCACGGGCTTCTCTCCACCTCCTTCTCCTACATCGCTGCACTCTATGCGGAAACTCGCGGGTGGGGCAAACGACTCGCCGTACCGTGGAATTCGCGCGTTTCCACTCCGTCGCTGACTTCCGCGGAGCGTTTTTCTTTGAAAAAGTATCCCCGATGTTGTCTTCGACGAGCGCTATTTATCGTAGTGAGGAAAAATATGTTTGCGCGAGCGATTCCAAGAATGCTTACGGGGGGGGGGGGGGAAACCTTCTTCTATTTTATTCACATTTTTATTAATTTTTTTTTAGTGAAGCTGATTTTTAGAAATTAAGACGAATGGCAAAGAGTTGTTTTAAGAAAACGACTTTCGATTATTGTACTTCATTTATTAATTATTTTTTCATTCTTCGGATTTTTGTCGCCATCGATCCGATTTTTCTTCAAGCTGGTCGAATCTCCAAATCGTGAGACAATTTCGTATCCGATTTGGTTTTTTTTTTTTTGGCTTTAAGCTTTGTAGTGTTGCAATACGAGGAGGCTCGATTTAGTGAAACAGTTGACTTTCTTAGTCGCGTGTCGATTCCGATGTTCAGACAGATTGGACTTCGAAACTGCGCCAGACGCACAGTGATGAGGCTGTTTCGGTAAAAACGTTCTTTTCCCCAAAAAAGAGTTGAGTCATTAAAAAAAAAAAAAAAAAAAAATCGCAAATGTGATTAATTTTTAATGATAAAACCCTTTGACGTGAGTTTCGAAGTTGCATATTGTATCACGACCGGACAATAACATTTGTCTTTTTTTGTCGTCTTTTAGGATGCAGCAACAGTCGGGACCGGGTAACGGCGTGCCACGTCGAGCGCTGAGTCCCGGACCAGGCGGGAGCGACTCGGAGGATTCGGACATATCGCTGGGCGGGACGTCGCCGCCGTCGCCGAGTTCATCGCCGCCGCCGACGCATCATCAACCCTCACCGGTGCCTCTCGGACCGCTCGGTCCCCTCGGTCCACCGCCAACTCTGAACTTTCACTTCGATCCCAGCCAGTCGCAGTTTCGATTCAGCCACGCGACGGCGTTCAAATTTCCCACCGCGAGCTTTCGTTTCGCTCCTCACAGTCCTCAGCAGCACAACCATCCGAGCATCGGCGGTGGCGGCATGTTCAGGCTGACGGAGACGAGCCCCTTTCAGGCCGTCGGGCCCAGGGGCGATCTTGGCTCGAGGTGTGTACAACAAACATTCTTGTCCTACAATTGTAACGCATTTGATATTCATCAGTGTGAGTAGTGTTCAAAGAAAAATTGGCTGTTGGGAAAATTCGGATAATTATAATAGTGGGACATTTCTTGTTTTTCACTTTCGGTGCGGTTTTAGGCATAAACTATTTACGCGCGTGTAAGATAAATGGCAGATTCACGATCAGGAGAGAACAATACTTCGGACATAGCTTTGAACCAATAAGCCATTTCTCAAAACCATTTTTTTGCAAATTCGTGATTTTTAGTGTTTTTTTTCGCGTCTTTCGCTTCCGGTGCGGTTTTCCCACATTAAGTATTTACGTGGGTGCAAGATAAATGGCAGATTCGCGGTCAGAGGGGAAAAAAAACATGCGATATAACTTAGAATCGATAAGCCATTTTTGTAACGACCAAATTCGTAATATTTGGTGTCTTTAATAGCGACGAATGTGCACTTGACGAACACTCCTCCACAATTTTTTATTGTCAATTTTGGAGTTAACTTTCTTGCCAATTAAAATTTTTAAAAGATAAAAACACGACTTGTTCACAACACAAGTTATAGACTATTGTGGACGACATTGTTTTTGTTAATTGTAGAAAACTTTCTTCCGCGTGATGCTCATTGCGATCATGCAAAAGTATTTAAAAACTTAACTCAGCCCAGAGACCAAGAACTAAGAATTTTTATTTTCTCTGCAGATTGCCGGATCCTCTAGGATTGCCACCGCCGCGGCTGCATCCTCACGAGACACTGCTCCACCATCCGCATCATCCGCACCACCAATTGTCGGAGGGAATATCGAGGATATCGGAAGGCTCGCGTCTGTCGGACGGTGGCATATCGCGTCTGTCCGACAGTCTGTCGGAGGCTCACAGTCCACCCCTGGTGGCGACGAATCTCTCGGTGACGGGACCACTGCGAGTCGCTGTGCCGAGTCCTCACACGCCGTCGTCACGGGGAAGTCCACCGTCGAGCCAGCATCAAACGACGCCGCAACACTCCGGACAGGGACACGGCCTGATAAGACTCGCGACACCACCGCCGAATCCAAAACCACCCCAGATTCACAGGCCCTTCTCACCGGCGTGATACCGAACCTCGACGTTCCTCGCGCAATCGAGCCTCGACGATAAAACCTACGAGAATCGCACATTCGAAGTCTTGTGAGTTTCGACGACGAATGCGTTCCGAATTGTTTTCCGCCACGAGAGACACGGCACACACCTGCGTATATATTGTAAATATTTTATTAACGCCGGAGATCGAAGAGAGAAAAAATCGAGACGAGCTTGATTGTGGTGTTCTTTTCTGTTTAGTTTATCGAGCAAAAAAAATCGATTGGATCGATTGAAAGATGTTTTTTTTCTTAAAAAAAAAAAAACTTTTTTTTTAAGCGCCAAGAGCTCCGAACGCGCCTGCCGGACGTTTCCCGACGACGAATTGTCGCGGAAACAAAGACTGATTAATGAAACAAAACAAAAATTATATATGAACTCCGTAGAGGTGGGACGCGCGACGGAGAGCTTGGGCTTTTGCTGTCTCCGGCACGAATAATCCTCGATGAATTCAAAAGAGAGCAAAAAAAAACGTGTCTG
Source organism: Amblyjoppa fuscipennis (assembly GCA_963575735.1). Lineage (NCBI taxonomy): Eukaryota > Metazoa > Arthropoda > Insecta > Hymenoptera > Ichneumonidae > Amblyjoppa > Amblyjoppa fuscipennis. The sequence goes on from OY754494.1 coordinate 21,586,907, forward strand.
GATTGACGCGTCTGCAAATATCCTCGCAAATAAAACTCTGCCATCCCCGCCCCTCTAGTAGGCACTATTAAAGTAGATCTATAGTTGCTTGCGATTGATGATGAAAAAAAAAAAAAAAAACTCTACGATTTTACCGAGCCATACTCTCTCCTTTTTGCCCGAGAAATTATTACTCTGGGAGTAAAAAAAACAAATAAGTAATCGGTGAATATGCAAACGAAGCGAATAGAGAGTGATACGTGAAAATCCCCCGTGCCCTTCCCCCATTCTTGTAGATAAAATAATCGAGGGATAAGAGAAACGAGACGAGCAAAAAACAAACACTCACACTTACACACACACACACACACACACACACACACACACACACACACACACACACACACACGCGCGCAAACATAAACACAAAAAAAAAAAAAAAAATCTAGCGAAATTCTTGTATAATCGACGAATCTCCTTATAAATACTGAACATAGAGCACTAGCCGGTAAAACATATATAAATATTATATATAGAGAAACAAAAAATGAAGAAAAAAAAAACGCGTAAACAAATGATAATTAATAATGCGAGTAAGCTAAACAAAAAATAAAGAAGAAAAAAAAATAATAAAATAAACAAACAAATTATAAATAAATATATTATATATATGAAAGAATGAACAAAAAAAAAAAAATGAAACATCATTATTATCTATTATCTATTGTCTATTATTATTATTTGCGCCTGTAAATAAATTCACGCGAAAATATATTAACAGATTATTATGACTCGACTGTTTCCTTTTCATTTTTTTTTTACTCCTCAAAGAGTAATTCATTTTTTTTTTTTTCATCCTTTGCACCTCGATCCTGCAATGTTCTTTCATGTGATTTTTTTTGTTGTTCGCGGCCGCGATCTGAAGGCGAAGAATAAATCGCGATTCTGCGTCGGGCGAATGCTTTTGTATTCGCGTCGTGGTATCGCGCTGCTTTCTGGGGCTTTCCGTTACGTGCTTTTGCTGGAAGGCCGGGGCGGGGGGGGGGAGTCTCTAGCTGCGAGGAAGTCGATAAAGCTCAAGACAGCGAGAGAGAAGAAGGCTGAGGAGGGAGAGCCGAGGAGGGCTGGTGAGAAAGCGAAAGAGGGAGAGCGAGGTCTGAAAATGGAAGTGCAGAGAGTGAATAAAGTGGGGAGGGAAAGGCAGCACGAGTCGCGCCGACAGCCTGCACGAGCTGGGCCCTGAGCCCTCTCCCTCGTCGCTCTTTGGCCGTTCGAGGCGGCAGGAAAAGCAAGAGAGACCGAAACAGAGATGGGAACGTTCCCGCGATAACGCGTTGCGTGGGCGGGTGTCGCTGACAAATGGGACCAATGGGCTTGCAGCTCGCTCCTGTAACCGATCCCATAGGTTAACCACCCTGTACTGCTCATATAATAAACTGTATCTTGAGACACCAAAAAAAAAAAAGAATAAAAATGAAGTAACCACTGCGCAGGTTCCCAATTATTTTATATCAGCTTTCGAGGCTAAAGCTTGAACTTTAATCGATTCCGTAATTAATTATTATAGCAAAATAATGCTGTAAAGACATTTTTTGAGATGATACAAGGATTTTGTTGATTCGAATTCTTTTATTTAATTTTCATTTTTCGAAATAATCAAAGTTTGCTGAGAAAAAAAAACAATGGTTGGATTAACCAAAAGTCGCGGTGATGTACGCTCAAAGCTGTGCTTTATTTGGTACAAATAAAAAATCGTTTTGTTGAACGATTATTTTCTTCAATCGATTCAAATGTTTTTCTTTTACCAATCGGAACAACACCTTTGAGTGTAAGTAACCGAGCCTTGGTTAATCCAAACATTTCTTTTTTACAGTGTGTTTATGAGGATTTTTTGATAACACTGCATCATTCATCAAAAAATTGCCAAAATTAGCCGTCTGTTTCACTTTTTTACATGTTTTCAACGCCCTTTAACGGCTCGAGAGAAATGTTCTAAAACTCCGCCGAGTACCCTGTCCCACGTTTTTTTCCCCGTAGAATACAATAGTCAGCTCGATTGCTCCGCCATTCCATCGGCAATCAAAGTTATCGCTCGAAAATACCAGAAATCTCAAATTTTCACGAAAATCGGCGTGCAAAAAAAAAAAATTAAAAATCTCCCGTCATTTCAACCACACCCTCTATGAAACAACAGCACCCTCGACCCCCATTCTTTAAAAAAAAAAATTGTCCCATGGACCATCCCCACCAATAAAAAAAACCCCCCCAAACTTTATCGCGATCCTCGATAGCGATCCTCGCAACGCTCGCTCGTGCCTCGCTACCGGTACCCTAAAACCAATATATATATATATACGATATTTATCACCGAAACTTTACGCTCCGACGCGTATGGAAGAGTGCCCTGTGTGGATCCTCCTTCGTTCTCGCGACCCCAGCCCGTTTCACCGACGCCCCTGTCGCCCTCGTCGTCGTAGTGTGTATTCCGGGGCAGCACTTCGTTCGGCTACGTCACGCTCGCCCCGGTCCGAGCTCTTTCGCCTATTGCCCATCAGAGCTTCGCCCATGTTTTGACAGTTGCTGCTCCGACACCTCCGGCAATCATTAGAAAGTGGTTCCCAACTGGTTCCGGCGCATTCGTACGCCGAACGAGCCAGCGGAGATCAAAGGTCCCTTCCGGTATGAGAACCACTTTGCCCTTTCCCCGTTCCGGCAGTCGATCCCAGCTGTCCCCGGATTTAGATGTTTAAGGATAATGCCCGCGGTGCGGTCGGGGCCTTACAGCTAAATAATGTAGTCCACTCTGAATGGCGCGTAGCCGGAACGAGTGCGGGAAGTGTGTGTGTGTGTCCGTATCGAGGATACGAACGGACCGGAGGAGAAAGGAAGAAGAAGAACGCGACGAAGAGCGAAGCGTGAGGAGAACGGTGAGGCATTGATCTAGTGGTTATTTGTAGACATATTCGACACCTCGACAATACCCGGTGAGAAAATCATAATGGAGATCACCGTCAATGGGGCCTTTCCAGGGGCCCTCGCCGAGATTATACCGTGCGCCGGGAGGCGAAGATCCCTGAACGAGCTGGAACACCCCGCGCTCGATGGGGAGCCCACTGAAGAGGTGTGAAACCGGCGGTAAAGTAAGTCCTCGATGAAAAGAGGATCTTTTTAAGATCCACGCGCACGCTACTGGCTTACCATTGTTGCGGTAAGAAGTTTTTCGTATTTTCGTTCGAGCATTAGCACCGAGAAGGCGGAGATACGGAGTTCAGGACGGAGAGGCTGGAGAGCTCGGGGATTCTTGCCCGATGCTGGGAGACCGGGCTTTTGGGACACTGCACGGACTCTTGGGCGCTCGAGGACCACGAACTGATTCGTCGGGATCGACGCGCACGGAGCGGGAGTGTTCTTTTATTGAAATCTTTCGATTTACCATTATTTACCTATTTTTTGTATACGTTTATTTGTTTATTTATTTGACGGATTGCTTATTTAGAGCAGATATCAATAAAGATTGATTTTACCAATACCAGTGTTAGCCTGGTGACTAAGATTTTTCAGAGAATCTGCACAGTGATTTTCTTTTGACGCAAATTGACTAATTGTAATTTAAAAATATGTCAACAGTTATTTGATATTTTTAATCATCTTGTGATATATTATAGTAAATTTGAATGAAGCTGAAGATATCTTCTTGAGACTAAATTTCATTAAGTCGTAAAGGATGTATTATGCATCGCCCAAACTTCACTCCGAGAAGTTCATTTAGAGAATAATATTTGGCGAGTGAACAATTTATTTTCCTCCTAATGCGGTGCATTGACAGAGACTTGCCAAAGATGAAATTTAATGTCATGCACATATCTTCAGGCTCATGAATTTGATTGCTTTTAATACAGAACACGTCCATATTTTTATCTTTTATGTCCTCATCGAATGCTCGGGCATGGGAACGTTGAATCTTACTTTCACCCAACAAATTACCCATTTTTCTTTACTCTCATTAAAAAGAAACAATAAACAGGTTGATTACTGGCGAAAAAAAAATTCCTGTCACTGGACCCGCGAAAATTAATTAAAGTTTTTTCTCATTTCACAGTGCCGGAAAGATAAATTTTTTATTCCATCTCCCGGCAGCTCCGGAGCCTGCGACTTGACTCTCGCTTTCACACAGCGAATATCGCAATTTTTTCGATAGCCCCGTACCAACTCGATAATTATAGCCGGAGTCTGAGCGTATCGTCTTACATGCACGCGGAGCGGCGAGGGGGGGATTTTCTACGTGCGTTGGGAAAGTGTCGTACAACATGCAGCCCGGTTCGCAGAGAGTTCACACGCGAGGTTAATGAATGGTTAGATATAACTTAGCATTACAGTAAGTATTACTGTGTCTGTCGCAGCAGCTCTCTGCAGCAGGAGAACGATAATGCGACACCGGCGTACGTTTAATTTGAGTATATTCCTCGTGAGCCGGATTTCAATGACGATGGGTGTGGCAACGAAACCAAGCCCCTCTTGTCCCAAACTGGGAGCCCCCTACGCGAGCCCGCAAAACTAGACTCTCCCTTCCTGCCTCTCTCTCACCCTCCCCGGCTGAAGTGGCGACCATGGGAAAAACAAAATGTTTTTCTAGCTGCACCGACACATATCGAAACTTTCCTCGATTCAGACTCTATGTATACCGATACGCTCGTCGATGACTGTGGCAAATAATATCAAACTCGTAGGAAAGCATTCGGTGCCCACTCATTCAAGTTTGTCGTCGGTAAGAAATCGGAAAAGCTGTTGAAGCTAGTTCGACGAAAGGGAGACAAATTGTAGCCAAGATATATATGGGTGCACATTCGGAGGAGAACGGGCTAAAACGGGAACGCGGTAGAGTGCAGACACGGGACAAAATGGGCCATCACAAAATTTGGATTTAGCGCTGGAGTAATAATATAATCATATAATAATATAATAATATAATAATATATAATATAATAATATAATAATATAATAATATAATAATATAATAATATAATAATATAATAATATAATAATATAATAATATAATAATATAATAATATAATAATATAATAATATAATAATATAATAATATAATAATATAATAATATAATAATATATGGTTCGTTGACAATAGAAAATAGACTCGATTCTACTCCGCAATATTTTAATGATGATCGGGATAATTATTACGAATTTAGTTTCTTTTTTATGTTGGCGAACATTCATTGGGCTGGCCCTTGTTTGTTGGCTCACCCGTTTTGCCCTGTCCTCCCATATCTATAGGTATACGTACATATATATTTAGGGAGGATATTATGAAGGTCTTGCGGTGATCCTCGGAAGTATATATGTATATGTTACCCATACGGTAAACCCTCCGTTCGTGTGCTGCTGAATGTGTCAGGCGTCAGAGCCCTCGCGAGCTATTAAGCCGCTTAGCACTATGGGGGTTTATGTTGTGCTGGCTTGACGGTGGCCGGTCGAACGGATGGGGTATCCTCTCCAGTAACGCCGCACGGACCTTGTGCAGCCATGAGCCTTCAACCCCGCCTATGCCGTATACCATTATCCTTCCTTATCCGTACACCCCCCCCCCCCCCCCCCCCCACCCCCCCCCCCGCCCTACTCGCCCGACATATGCTGCCAATACTCTTGCCGTATCCGCGGTTACGCATTAGGACGTTAGGCTACGACGAGCCGGACCGCAGAGCTTCGACGATTACCTATCGAGGAAATTATCCAATCAGTAAAGTTTAGATTAATTTTCCATATATATATATTTGGAACCTAAGATTAACGCGTCCTTATTAAAACTTACATATTCTTTTTCTTCTTTTTTTACAGACGTCTTAAATTTAATAAAAAAAAGGAAAAAATCGGTTATCGATAGTCAAGTAAACGGACATTTTTTTTTACAATATGTAATTAATAATTATACGTTCGTATTTGCATAAATCATAACAATGGAATATTATATATTTGTTATATTATATATATATTCATAATCGTATATACTTATAACTTTATTTTCTCGTTGGACAGGCAAGAAGATCGCGATAACGAAGTTGGGCCGCGACTTTGCAGCCCGAAAGTTATCAGTCGAAAGTTGTCTATGAAAAAAAAAAAAAAAAAAAAAAAAAAAAAAAAAATTATGAACATCCGTCTCGGCTGTTTTGATTTTGTCCCGCCCTGGCGCGTCCTCTCGGTCACAGGGGAGTGTGAACTCGCGTGCGGGGGCGAGTTTCGGAGTGTATACGAAGATACTTAGCTAAGCACTGACAGCGGCTACGGATTAAGGGGGTGAAATGTTATTATTGCAAGGGGTACGTCGGCGCGTCTGCCCTCGCGACGCTCTCTTCTTATTCCCCTCTTCGCGCCGTCCTCTCCTACTACTAAGTAGCCCGGTTAAGTATGTTGTTTAAGCTAACACTGTGTAAGTAACCATTCCCGTTGAGAAATTGCTCCTGCTCCGGCTGCTGCTGCTGCCATTCTCTTCTTAGCGTTCGCCTCTTTACCATCGAGGAATTATTCGCCCTGCTACGGAACAAGCAAATTAATGGCTGCTCCGAAGGCTTTCAAAATTCTGCGCAAAATTCGAAAATACCGACCTATCGCTACCATCCAATTTTTCCTCTTAAACATCATTTCTATATGAATTCTATATATTCTATTCTATGTATCTCTATATATATTATATTCTATATATCTCTATACATATTATATTCTATATATCAAGGATCTTTTTAACACCATTTTTACGCCCACAAATGTCCACTTTTTTTTCATTACCCGTTCAAGTTTAAGTTTTTTTGTTTAATATATGGTTCGTTGACAATAGAAAATTATAAAATTACAACAACAACAAAAAATGGACTTTGCCGAGCGTCAAATTTTTTTCGCTAAATTTACAACCGAATTTGTTTCTTAAATATTAATTTCACTTGATTTGAGTTCCAGCATTTTTAGCTCAATTTTTTAACCCAGCTCATATTATATATATATTATATATATCATATATTTCTATCGTTGTCCACAAACGTTCAGTTTCTTTTTCTCGCAGAGCCTTCGAGGCCAGATTGTTTAGTTGGAAAGATTCGTTCACACAAAGCAAATGGTAAAATAATTATGTTTTAACTGTGGAAATGAGTGGACGAGATATTTTCTGTTGAATCAACGAGGCCCTTTTTACCTTGAATCTGGAACACCCTGTACGTATCCTTGGAGCAAGACCCGCTAACAGACGTATAATTTTCCGGTGGAAGCTTTGAATTGAACGGGTATGGAGTGTTTCAAGACGAGAGCCTCGTCTGGGTGTCGACTACCGGCACGTCTCGAGCAATACCATCGTAACCGGCTTTCGAAGCTCCGAGGGAGGACGAGGAAGCTCATTAACGGGAGCTTTCTCTCTCTCCGCGGTGCCCGCCTCGCTCCTTTCGCACGTCGGAAACTAACGGGCCGAAGCGAGACGGAATGTTGCGTAGAAATCGTGAGACTGGCCCTCTACCGTTTCGCGAGTCTCTCAAGATTCAACGTGCGGACGCGGTAACCAAGCCAAATTTTACTTATTTACATAAGTAGAAGAGCCTTTAATGGTGGCGAAGCGAATTTCCTCATCTCGCCCCCTCTTACTTTCCCTGGCCAGCTTTTCCATTTCTCCGCCGAACTCCTCTCGCACAAATTGCTCTCTCATTGTCGCCTCCTCACTTCCCCCGTCGTTCCGCCCTCGATGTCGAATAATTTTTTGCCTTCCCGTCACATGCGAATTATGCAATGAGAAAAAAGTATCGCAATCCGAAAAAAAAATTGAAAAATCCACGACAATCCACAATTATCGTTATTTCTATAATTTCGTCTATGTCATTATTATAAATTGGCTATTGTTATTTCGAAATTCGGCAATCGTTGTCTTTACAATTCTCTTCCGCGTCAATGGTCCAATATTTTCTGTAAAAAAAATTCGTTTCTTGAACATCTCGCGCACAAATTTCTCTCACCTTTTGCTCCGTCACTTTTTACCTTTTCGTCGCATGCGAATTATGCAACGAAAGAAAGTATCGCAATAAAAAAAAAAGCTTGTCCACGAAAATCCACAATTACTGTTATTTCCAAATTTCGTCCGGTATTTCTGTAATTTGACTATTGTTATTTAACGATTCCACAATTGTTATTTTAACAATTGAATTCGCGTTGATGTTCGATATTTATAATAAAAAAAAATAAGTTTCGTTGATGATATAAAAAAAAATGGTATCATTGACAAGAAATAAAAGGTCTATTTTTTTGACGAGAAATATTTGCCGATCCTAGAGACCTTTTCTGCCTTCCCTCGAACAGGATAAAAAATAAGCCACCGTTCTTGAAAAGTATGCGTCCAGTGGAAATACGGAGCTCGTTCCGATGTTCCGATCGAGTGCAGAGAAATGTGCGCTGTGCGGAGAAATTCGAGCGTAATCGGCGCGCCGATGAGTTTCCCCCGTCGAAGCTCGAGATAATTTTTCACCGTTGTGACGAAACATTTTTTTCGACTGCCGGAGATGGTGTTGGGCGGAGGAGAGAGGAAATAAAAAAAAAAAGGAGCAGCAGAAGCGGACTGTATCGTAGGAGAGAGCAGCAGCAGGGAGAGGGCCAAGGAGAGCGGAGTCGCGATCGCGCGGCGCGGGTGGAGGCGATCGCGGGCTCACGGATATCCGCACCCCGCGGAACTTCCGGAGCCACGGCGAGCGGCCACAGCCGGCGGTGGAGCGGAGACCGGAGGCTGGAGAGAGAGAGAGAGAGGAGAGCCCGGTCGATCGACACACACAACCGCGGAATGTGGGTGATGCAAGCGCGAAATAAAGGGCGTGGTTTTAGCGGAGGGGTAGAGACGAGAGTGAAGGAGAGGATTGGCTGCGAACTTGGTACTCCGGTCGATACCTTCCCTCAACTGCGGTGTTATAGCATATGCTTGTATCTCGAGGCCGCGGGCTCCTCTGTATACGCGATACCGGGGCAAACGTTTTTGTTGCATTCAACACGAAATTTGAGACCTTCGACGCCCGAAACTTAAAAAAAAAAAAAAAATGCGATTTCCAGCATCCGGAGAACACCATCGGGGACACTTTGGTGTAACACAGCTTTCAAACCCTTCGACGAATCGTCGCCAAATTTTTATGAGACCTTTCGACAATCGATTCCTCTGGCTGGGAATTTTTTCAAATTTTTCAAAAGATTTTTTGACATGATGATATTTCATTTTTTTTTTTCTTTATGGAATTCTCACAAACGACAAAGTGGCTGCAGAGTCTAAATTAATAATATCAACAGTTGAAATACAATAAAAATTGACCAATGAGAACAACAATGCAGCGTATAGAGTTAATCGAGAAGTCCAAGAAAATGCGATTTCCAGTCTGCGGTGAACCACCGGGCTCCCTAAAGAGTAAGGCAGTTTTCAAACGGGTCGGCGAATTATCGTTAAATTTTTATAAGACCTTCCAACAACTCGTACCTCCATCTGACAGTTTTTTTTTTAATGTTTCTTCCCACACGATATATCATTATTCTCTTCATAGAATTCTCATAAACGACAAAGTGGCCCTCAGATCCTAAATTAACAGCAACATTACTTAAAGTACAGTAAAAATAGGTCTAATTTTTTTTTTTTCGAAACTGATTGATACGTACTCGGAGGTCGGTAGTTGGATCCAAAGAAACGATAACGAGACGGTAGCGGTTAAGAACGAAGGGCGATACCCATGACAATGATAACATGAGTAACATGTCATAGAGGCAGTGTCCTCTCATTGATGGCAACAATGCCTCGGATAGATGAGTTAATCGGTAAGTTCCTCCCCGGGGCATTAAAGTCCTCGGTTCGCGTTCTCCATTGTACCCTGTGGACAACCTTGTGTAAGTCGCTTCGGCACGCTGCTTTATATTATACGATGTAATGTGCGCGTCGTGGATGAGCGGTGGGTTTGTATGACCCGGTCCCAGTCGTTCCATCGGCATAATGTACACGCAACGGTTTGTGTTGTTGTTGGCGAGATGCCTTATACGCCACACGAGAGCCGTGCAGCCATCGCGGATAATACCGGGACGGAGCGAGAAAGAGTGTATCGGCGCCCGGGAGAACAAAAGGATGAGTGACGTCTCCGGTGATCCCGATCGGGAGTCCGTTGTTCTGGTCCATAGAGCGACGCTGATGCTCACTCGCTGCTCTCGGAGCCCCGCGCCTCGCTTCTCTCCCTCCTTCAACCCTGAATATAATATAGCGATGAGGGACAGCCCCGGAGTGGTCCGGAGTCGAGGACCGGGCACGCCATGCGGAGACCCTTGGGGAACTTCCCCGAGAGAGCTCTTCGGCTGACGGCAATTCGGACGAATCGCGAACGCACATCGACATCGGAAAATTAACGTGGGAACGACATCACTCCCGGTCAAACTTCGAATGGAGTAAACAATTGGAACTTTTGTTTTCCGGACTTAAGTTCCAATTTAAGTTAAAACTCGAGACGATGCGAACGACCGTTCTCCAAACTCAGAGATGGCTCGATCGTTAACGAAAACTCTAATTAATTTTTTTTTTTTCAATTGCTAACCGGTTTCGCTTTAATGCAAATAAATGCATGACGCGCTTATCAATTCAGCTGCGTGTAAGAATTTGCTTCTGATCGTTCGAGATCGGCATCATTGAAAAACATGTTTATTACAATTTTTCTTACCGACCGAGGCGTTTCGCGTATTCTCGAGTGCGTTCCACCGGTACGCGGCGAAAAATCACTCGCGATCAAAGATTCTTCTCTTCGGTGTAAAGAAAGAAAGGCAAAAATATGAGAAATACCTTTAAGGGTTGTACGGGTCTAAAATTCATTTTTTCGGAGTTCGGACGCTGGCGGAGCGATCTGAGGGTGAAAAATGACGAGTTAATAGCGTGTCTAGCTGTGCGTGAATGAAATTGCCACGGTGAGAAGTAATTAAGTAATTCATCAGGCTCGAGCGGCGAAGAGAAGAGAAACCACCGGCGAGCGCTCCGAGAAATATCATTCCTGTCCAGATGCTCGACGAAGGAACGCCGACGCGTGCGCCGGAATGAGAGTCACTGATCGATGAGACCCGGCCCGATGGAGGGTAATTCATCAGGCGGAGTGAGAAGGATAGGACGGATCGAGAGACGGATTGAGAGCGCGAGGTGGCGAGAGGAGAGAAGAGAGGAGGATGCGGCCGGGTAACCCGATCTGTTCTGGCACATCCCGCGTTCTCTATGGAGGCTCCAGCCGCCTCCGATGCCGGCGGGTCGTTCTCTCGCTCGTCTCACTTCGCCGTCCACCACCTACCTATTCTCTTATTCCGATTCGGCGAGGGAGAGACCCGGTGGACGGAGACGGGACGGTGATAAAACGCGCGGATGGAACGAGATAGAACGGGGTCAAACCCGCAGCCCCGCAGCGGATCAAGACAATCCTCCTCGATCTCTTTTCTTCTTCGGTTAGTTTCGCGGTTAATTCGCCGGGCGATCCCTTTTGTCTCTCTCATTTCTTTACCCTCATGAAAAAAAAATAAAATAAAATAAAATAAATAAAAATACAAAAAAAAAAAAAAATAGAAGACCAGAGAAGGATCCGTCGGGGCCCTCTTTGCGTCATTAAGGAGGCAATAATATTCTCGATAAACCGGGAGATCGAAATTACTTTCGTCTCGCTGATTCAGTCATCGTTCAGCAAAGTGGATCATGTTTTTTTTTTTTTTTTTTTTAGAATTTTTATTGATCTCTTCTTCCGGGGCATTTTTCGTTTAAAGTACCGAAGTGGATAATTAAATGAAATAACGCGTTATATCTATTAGTTGTGTGTAACTCGATGAATCTTCGATGTCGTTGGGAAAAATTAATCGAGAGACGGGGGGAGATCGGATAATAAAATTGTCGGAGTGGACATTTTATTTTTTTATAATTTTCTTCATTCGTTCCGAGCTTTTTGTCGTTTCGAACATTAAAGTGGACAGAAAATGAAACACCATGCAGAATTTATCGGTCATTCACACCCTCAAATTTTTGTTGTGAAAAATAAATACGCGAGACGAACAGATCGATTGAGAAAACTGCTCAAGCCTGAACATTTTACTTTCATAATTTTTGTCTCCCAAGCTATTTTTCGTTTCAAACATTAAAGTGGAAAAAAAAAAAAAATGAAACACCGTGCAGTATTTATAAGTCATTTACACCCTGAAATTTTTGTTGCAAAAAATAAATACGCGAGACGAACAGATCGAATGAGAAAACTGCTCAAGCCTGAACATTTTACTTTCATAATTTTTGTCTCCCAAGCTATTTTTCGTTTCAAACATTAAAGTGGAAAAAAAAAAATGAAACACCGTGCAGTATTTATAAGTCATTTACACCCTGAAATTTTTGTTGCAAAAAATAAATACGCAGACGAACAGATCGAATGAGAAAATTGGTCGTTTGCCCCCTCACCTCGAAGACATAGCGCCGCGACAGTCTCCGCGTCGTTGAGCATCGGAGTGAGAGATATCTGACAATCAGGTGGCAGATGATGATTTCATAAGGCGAGCGGGCTGCCTTTTCGCGTCGGCAAAACAAGCGGAGACATCGGACAGCCGGGGAAAGAGAGATCATCATACTTTGTAACTGCTCGGGCAAAAAGGAACGAGTTTCGCGAAGCGGGGCTCTCTCCCGCGCGCTACAGGGGTAGATAACATTATACGGTGGAGGTAGGCGAGCGAGAGAGGGTTCGACGTGCGGCGGCGTATACGCGGCACGACGGATTCGCCACGTCCCGGCACGCCAGCTTGACGTATGATGATAGTGGTGCGTGTGCTCCTTCCTACCTCGCTTTACATCGCTCCGACTCTCCACGGGAATCAAGATGCTCGTAATAATATCATTATCACAGTGGTATACCTACGTCCGTACACGCGAGAGATTCGCCGGTGTGCGCCTCATGCGCTGAGACACACACGAGCCTTTCGGCGGAAATCGAGTCTCCCAGAGTGAGACATTTACGCGACACGTAATGACTCTATACCGTCCGGCTGACGTTCCGCTGCAGTGTGCAGTAAAAATGAGCTGTCCGCTAGCCGATGAACTTCTGGTATGCCGAGTTACGCGCTCAGTGCCTCGCTATAGCTTACTTTGAGTCGAAGGAGAATGAAAAATATTGTACTTGTGCGAGATGAGAATAATGCTGAGGGACACTTCTTGAGTGGGATTTTCGAGCTAACATTTATTTTTACTTCATTGCAACAACGGAAATTGTAATAGCAAAATCGAGTCTCTCCTAATGAGACATTTACGCGACACGTAATGACTCTTTACCGTTCGGCTGACGTTACGCTGCAGTGTCCAATAAAAATGAGCTGTCCGCTAGTCGATGAACTTCTGGTACGTCGAGTTACGCGCCGAGAGTCTCGCGACAGCTCTCAGTCTGTGTGGAAAAAAAAGGTTTCCGGTGGAAAAAAAGTTTCTGGTGGAAAAAAAAAAATATATTTTACAGGTGCGGGAAGGGACAAAAGCTGAGCGGCTTTTTTTAGCCGAATTTTGGAGCTACATTTTTTTTTTTTTTAATTGCAGCGATGACAATTGTAATAGATATATGGCAAGACAATAAATATACGGGGAGGAGAGACAACGGAGAGCGAGTATAACGCAAAGACGCGACTCAAACTCTTCGGGAGGCAAAAAGCACGTTAATGACGTCAGCGGCAGCTGGCCTCGGTTATTAATTAATAGTGTGAGTCTCTCCGGAGGCTCGGTGGTCGTCAGCCGAAATTTGCCCGCGGGACAGTGAAATTAATCGAGGCCCGATGAATTTCGGCAGGCCGCTGCCCTCGCCGTGCCCTCGCACGCTTCTGCCGCTGCCGCACAGGACACGCTAGACGCTTTACGGCTATACCATAATTTCATATAACATTTTCATTTTTTTACACGAATAAAAGAGACATTTTTAAAAACATCCAAAAACAGTATATTCAATGCCGGACCGCAGTCGCTTCCGAAAAAAATGTATTCACCGCAAATTTATATCAGTATCGGTAAAATGGTAAAATTTACTTCAATTTTATTATAACAGTACTTTAAGTTCAATTTACTTTAATTTCGCTCCCAAAGTCCATTACGTTTTAATGACAATCGTTAATGAAATATTACCCACCAGTTTTTGCATAACAACTTCCAGTCGGGTACATTAAATTTACAATTTTAAAAAATAGCGAACACTTTTATTTCGTCACTGTTTCAACACTTTACGCTCCAGAGTTCTAATAAATTCTTTAAAAAAAAAAAAAAAATACTGTCTCGATTTCAAGAGCAAATAAATTGCGGTAGATCTACATATAGAAGCGCACCGTACCTACGACCAAGCGGAGCAGCAGAGTATAACCCATCGTGGTGTTAATGATGGTTTAGATGTTTCTGAATAAAGTAAAAGCGATGGATCCTCAAACGACCAGGGCCCGATGCCGCGACCACGAACGTAGCCCCGAGGCGTGCGAGCTCGTGCCCCAAAGATTCCCGCACCGAGCTTAATTATCAAAGAAAGCGCACGGCAGTCGCTTTTGCAGCTTTTGCTGCGGCTCCATAGCGGTCGAGCCGGTCGACCATCTGCTAATTACTCGGAAAGCGTCTAATGAGAGGATTCATCAAAAAATCATCACGCCAAGGTGTTCGTATTAGACTCGCGATCTCTTATGTTTTTTTCTTCTTTAATTTTTTTTTTTTAATTTCTTTCTCGCCTCTGCTTCGCCGCTATATTCTCTTCCATTTTATTCTCACTCGCTCGCGGCCAACTTTCGCTCATCCTCTTTTGCTTCTCGTACAACCTTTTTTCCTTTTTTTTTTTTTTTTTAGAGCTCTCTCATCACCCGCGCTCACGTGCCTTCTACGCGCCCCTAGAAACTCGCGACGGGCAAAATTTTAATAATTCTCCAGCTCCGCGACGCCCGCGAACGTTGCATAAGCTCGGGAGCCGTCGGGTTCTCGGCGCTTTCGGCTTTTCCCACCGTTTTCACACTCTCTCCCGTCTGCTAACGGCAGCCGCTCTCGCAACTTTCAGCTCGCAACTTCTCCACTGAAAAACCACCCTCCAGGCAGCCTCCAGCCTCCGGCCATTGTTCTCCAAACTTCCCGAGGGTCGGGAACTTGGTATCTGCGAATAATTATCTATGCCGCTGCGACGAGAGAATATTCACACGAAAAAAAAAAAAAAGTAAATAGCGAGGCTTTAGTTGTCTTTAGACGGTAGAAAAAACAAAAGATTCATACACTCAACAAAAATTGTTGCATTTTCTGTTCATTAAAAATACCGTAACTTGACAGATAAAAATCAAATCAACGAGTGAAATAATTTTGAAGCCCGAGTTAAGAGTAAATGCTTTTTAAGGGAAGACTTTACTACCTTTGGAACTGAAAAATCACAAGTCTTATAAACCAATGAAAGAGGCTTCTTTTAAAAAATGTCTAACAACTTTTTCCCCACATGGACTTTAAAATACATGAGCTTAAAGTTCTGTCAAAAGGAATGAGCTGTATGTGACGCAGTTTCTGAGCTGTACAAACACTTTTTACCACGTTCATTCCAAATATTAATAAAAAAAAGATGCCTGAAACACTGAGCTACGAAATCACGAACCTGTATTAAGTGATCCAAGCATTAGTTTGTTTAAATATTTCGTTCTTACTTTCCGCACAGTGGCGTAAAAGACGTCGAAAAGAACGAAGAAAAAAGAACTAACAAAATAAGTAGATGTTGGGAAAATGCTCTTATCTCGCGGGCACTTTTCCGCGCTCTGCTCCACTCTGCGCTCGGTACTTCCTTTACCGCCCCGGAGAGCGCGAGGAATTATAATAACGAATTCTTAAATCAGCTTAGAGTTAACGCCCCGCGAAAGCGCGAGGAACGGTCGGGATAGGAGGAAAGAGTTCGCGGAACTTTGCGTTTACTGCAGCCCATCTGCACCTGTGTAGCTCGAGCAAAAGCGCACCGCGGGCGTGTAAATATGAAAGTGGGTGTCTACAAAGTGCGGCCAAAGTGGCAGAACGGTGGATCTTTCGATCCCGCCTGTCGCCGCGGTGTTTCAGGAACGAGAAAAAGCAGCGGCGGATTTTGTAGCGCATAACCTTCGAAAGATTTCCGGCAAAAGCGAACGCGCGAGAGAGAGAGAGCTGAAGACAGAAAGAGCCGGGTGAGATCTCATGAATCGCAGATTCAAAGGATTAGAGATCTCTCTATCTTTCGCTCGCCGCACACTCTCCGCCTGGCCCGTTTTGCCGCTCGTCCGTGATTCCGTTTTCGCTGAAGCGACAAAGCTAGAAGCTCTCCTTCGTTTCCCGGGATTAGCGCAGGAAGCAACACGCGAGCTCCGCAAAGATTAGGAAGCCATCAAGCTGATCCTCGAGACAGGGAGAAAAATCATTTGGCCGACTGTAAAAACAATGTATGAAGAAGAACAAAGAAAAGCATAACTTAGTTTTTTTGTAAAAAAAATTTGTAAAGCCAGAAACCTTTGGATTAAAAACTGGTGGCCTAAGAAGCAATATAATGATTACATTAGGGCAGATGCAACGCACAAGCTCAATCGATCAAGTTGATCCTCGATATGGGCGGAAAATGATTTGACCGAGTGTAAAAACAATGTATGCAGAAAAACAAGTTACATTTTATTTTATTTTTTTATTAAATAGATAAGAAAATATCTCTCGGAACAAAAATTTTTGGTCCAAGAAGCAACGAAATGATTTTAAAGATGTTCGGGGTTTTAAGGGCAACAACTTTCGGTCGAGGGTTAAAAAACAAGAAAGTCTAGGTGGCGAATCGAATTGATGATTTTTCGATACAGCGACGATCCTCGACATTGAGAACCGCTGATAAGCGAGGTCTAACTATAGAGAGCTCTAAACCAAATTCAATCCTGATTGACGTGGCACGATGGAAAGGAGGAAGGAAGGCAGGGATGCTAGACTTCCAGAGAGAGATCTATCGTGCCGGATTATCACTGGCGCCACCAACATCATCCCTCCGAACCCCGAGTTTCCATACCGGAGGAGAGTTTCTCTCTGGGGAGGTGGTGGTCAGAGTCAGAGATCCCCAAATTTCATCGAAGATCAATTTTTTCTTTCATTCAAAAAAGAACAAAAAAAAAAAATATTTGGACGATGATTCGACAAATCAGTTAAGTAACTTAAAACCCCCCAAAATTAATAAATCAATTATTGATCTATCAAAATAAATCAACGAGATGCCCCCAAAGTTGATGAAACCGTGAAATTTGCCTAAAACCATGAAATCAATCAAATCCACCGAGAACTTATAGAGAATGGAGTGAGTTTCCCTCGGATCGATAGATCAATCATCAAATTGCTTTCGAGCAAACAATGAGAATGATTCACTAGCATCTCCGTGGGAAATACAATCGTCCCTTTCCATTTTTTTTTTCCTTTCAATTCTTTTTTTCTTTTGCCGCGCTCTCTTCTCGCGAGTACAGCACGTTCCCTCGTCCATCTCGAAAGCTATAGGCACTACAGAACAGAATGGAGAAGGTCGAAAGAACAAGAAACTCAAGTGCGTGTGTGAGTGAGTATCTCCCTCTCGTCGTTCATTCGCGCTTGTAACGCGCCCGGGGTTACACACGTTGAATGGGATTGTTTGTGGGCAAACACAGTGGACCATCTCGAGGAGGCTTTTACCAATGTCCGGGTCACCGTGGCAGTGCACTGTAGGCGCTTTCTGGGCTTTCCTTGGCTCTCCCTCTTCGTCTCGCATCCTCCACGGCTTTGACTCCACCGAGCTCTCATCCAGACCGGCTCCTTTTCCCTCCTCAGCTCGGCCCAAGAGATACGTACGTAAGAGCCAAGCGATGCTGCGATCGCTTCTTCCTCCATTTATAAATACGCGTACTATGGTTACAGCGCATACACACAGCACGAAATCGTCTCGAGCGCGAGATCTCTCGAAAAATAAAAACAGGAGGACAAATAAAATTAAAAAAAAAAAGAGCGGCGAGTTGAGAAGAACGACGCTGCTTCGCGTCGAGAGGGATGAAATTACCAAGTTGCAAGTCACAGCTGCAACGCGTGGTCCGAGGCTGCGCATTCCCCGGTTCTCTCCGCAGCCTTCCCGACACAAACGACCTTAAGGTCGTTATGGAACAAGTGGAAATGGCCTTGCCGGTGAACAGAAAGAAAAAAGGATCGCTCAAATGGTTTTTTTCCCCCAATGTTTTCCACGCGGAATCGGGAAATGTTCATGAATTTCATAGTCTCGGCGTTTGGCGAGTTTGCCGGAGCGGTCGCTCGAAACTGGCCGAGGAGAGTAATTCTTTTTGTGTCGTTGGGCACGCGGGTGCGGTCGGGGTGGATGCGGGGCCCGTTTTGGAAAAGCAAATAGCGAGCGTCTGTCGTGCGAGGACCGCGCGAGAGAGGCGATCGCGGGAGTGGAGAAACTCCGTGACGCGGTCCTCGGGTCGGGGAAAGGACCGCGGATGAGGGATGCACGGGAGACGGAGTCGGCCGGAGAACGGCCGGGGCGACAGCGCCCGGCGGTCGGGAACAGGAGCAGGAGCACGGTTAGTTAGGGCTCGGTGTTTGCTGAGCGAGTTACCCTAACTCAACTCAGGCGGTTGGCGGAATTAAACGTTCGACGGAGGCTCGTTAACGTCATGAATATGTACCCTCCTACTCTGGCGATGCTGCGGGTGTGCGCCGTGGCAGGCAGGATGGTGTGGGCTTGCACCAGCCGGCCATCCCCGCGTCCTGCGATTCGGCGTTGCTCTCCTCCGTTGCTCTCCGTAGACAGACTATGTACAGCTCCGTCGGGGCTGTGTGAACAGTCGCTGCGAGGCTGATAGCAGCCGAATTGTCGACGGTGTCGGGAGTCATCCAGGGAAACCGATAATGATTCAGTTATTGGCGAGAATAAGACGGACTGCGAGGCATAAGACCAACGACGAATCGCTGTTGTCAGATGGCTCGATCTTCGGCGTAAGATCCAATATGGTGTCAGGCAGTTCTGAAGTGCTTGGCTGGTGCGAACGAGGAATGGTTGTATGGCCGGGGCGTAGAAAGGGAGGAGACGAGTCAGGACTTCCCGTTCTACATCCCTTGCCATTCACAGAATTTTTTCTAACGAATTCACGGAAATCAGGCTTTTTGTTTTTTGAAAGTGTGCGCAGAAAGGCACTTTCTCGCACTAGTGTGAGAAAGAAGACAATATCGCGTTTGTGAGCATGCGCGGTATTTTTTATCGCATGCTATGCGAAAAAGTGTCTTTCTGCGCTCAGTTCACTTGAGTTCAGTTTTATTGACACGCAAGAGCAATTAACCTGATCGGTCTCTGGACGCTGTTGCTGAGTTCCTGGGCAGTCAAAACCTGTTCGGAGCTGTTATTGCCTCTGATTTCGGCAAAACAATGCGGAAACAGTGTCGAGCAACCGTCGAACTTTTATCTGGCTATAAATGAGAATAATCTGTTCGAAAAAATGAATCCTTTTTTTTATGATTCAGTCATTGGCGGGATAAGACCAACTGCACTGCGTAAGATCGACCACGAATCGATGTAATCAGAGATGACTCAAGCTTCAGCAAAAGAAATCCGATATAGTGGCAAGTAGATTTGCATTATTTTGCAGTAATTTGGCACGAGTTTGGTTGGTGCGAATAAGGAAATTATTTTATTGACAGGCAAGAGCTATTATCCTAATTATCTCTGGACGCTGTTTCTGAATGCCTGGGTAGTCGAAACCTGTTCGGAGGCGTTGTTGCCTTCCATTGCGGCAAAACAATTCGAAAACAGTGTCGAGCAAACGTCCAACTTTCCTTTGACTGTAAATGAGAAAAATCCGTTGGCAAAAATGGCAGTAAATATTTTTTTTCGTCTTTTCACGATCTCTGGAATCGAACAGCAATACTGCAATCCCTTGAGCTGTCGATCACTGTACAGTTCGCCCTGTGGAGAAGCGTCTGTGGCACCGACATAGCTTCCTTCCCTTCGTCCCTCGACTCTCCGCCTGCTCGGCGTGTTTGCTGGTTAATATTCATAGGCTTCGCGGTTACACGCTCTGCGGCTACACCCCGCCCGGGTGCGACCAACGTCGTCGCCGAGCCAAGGATCGCGGATGATTTTCTCCAGGCTCGGTGAGAGGCTTATTCACGCGCGCAGGGGCTTTGGTTACACTCGATTTGATCCGCGAGACGAGAGGAATCTCTTGCGCCACTGAAATATCCACGGGAAAGCTGACCCGGTGCAATTTGCACCGCTAAATCTCTACACAGCAAAAAAAAAAGTTTATTTATCATTTTAATAAATATTTATTTTCCGCGAAGTTTTTTTTACGTTTATTTTTCTTGTCAACTGTACAATTTTCGTTCGTTAACGAACCTTATTTTTCCGTGCAAAAGATTGTAAAACTGTAAAAGTGTAAAACTGGCAAACTTTCAAATTGTCCAATTGTCAAGATTTTTCAAAATCGGATACGACTTTTTCATCATACAATGAACAAGTCACGGAAGATCGACAAGAAAATGTTATCGATAGACTCTCGAAGTTTTCCTTGGTCTAAAATTTATCCATGGAATCTCCTTCTCATCGGTCTGATAAAACAGAACCTGACGGAGATCGACGAGCTGTGTAACAGTTAGCAGTGCGAGAGGGTTGCGCACGAAGCGCGTACGAGAAACGATATTGCCGAAGAATCCCGAACGACGTCTTAATGTCGCGGTCGCAGACTATATCCCTCGTCATTTATATAAATAAGAAGTAAGATGAGTGGTGTATAGGAGGTACAGAATGGAAGCCGGAGGATGACCGATACCCGGCTACCGTCGCGAACGAGCGAGCTTCACACACGTATCCCCGGGTGACTATACACTTTGCATTATTCCCTCAAGGCAGACAGTGGCCTCACGGCCACGGCAGCCAACGAATTGAAAGAACCCCGAGCTGCGCTGGGAATAACGCTTCGGGATTACCGGCGCATTCAAAAACACTGAATGAGCTGACCGGCCTCTCGTACGCCTATCGTTAGTGTATTTTTTCTTCCAGAAGAAATAAATAACGAAGAATCTCGAATAAAACCTAAAAAAAAAGGCTCGAGGAATTTAACGAGGTTGGAGCAAGGCCAATCATAAGATAACTCGAGATATTTCTTAGTGGTAATAGTGAATTTATTGACAATATTCCGGATGGCACAATTTTTGGTACATAGCATTGCATAGTGTAAGTTGTCATGAGAATATAAATATTTTGCCATGATGTTTATTCTTAAATATTCGATAAGGCTTTCGATATTTGACCAATTTTCGTTAAATTTCTCTGAAATTTTGCAAACATTTTATTGACAAAGTTTTTACAATTTTACAATTTTACAATTTTACAATTTTACAATTTTACAATTTTACAATTTTACAATTTTACAATTTTACAATTTTACAATTTTACAATTTTATAATTTTACAATTTTACAATTTTACAATTTTACAATTTTATGTCAAGAAGACAGACGTGTAGGAAGAAAAGACAAAGAATATGCGAGGTCTTCTCGTCGAAAGCCGTTCGGACGTCCCTAGTGGACGACATGTGCGTGGAGCCCGCGGAAGGGTGAGAAAACTCGAGGGAAGGTAGGGGGTGCTTAAAGCGTAGTGGTATAGAGAAGAGAAGAGAGAGAGAGAGAGAGAGAGAGAGAGATACAGGAGGCCCGCGGTTACAGTTAACAGGTCGTCATAACACTCGTCGGCGGTGCCCACTGACAAAAGAGACCCCTAAGCAAATAAACATTCCAACGAACCAGTTACTTAACGATCGTCGCTGCACGTCTGCCGCCGCTTCTCTTCCTATGCTGTTATATCCTGTTGCCGTACGGGTGCCGTGCGTTCTCTCGGACCGCGCCGAGCGCGTGCACTCGATCCTTTCGACATGTTCGCAGCATGCTCGAAGCAGTCCTCACTGACAACTGATAGGAGTGAATAAACTCGAACGCGTCCAGAGAAGCGAAGCGAAAAAGAAAGAAAGAAAGAAAAAAAAAAGAATGAAATAACAGTCGGGAGAGTCTTTGCTCCGGTCGTCTCTCATTACCGGATGCTGAAGTGACCCACCAAAGCCGGTCCAGTAGAAATAATACTCTAAACACCGGATCGACCGGTCGCAACCACGCTCGGACCATATTTTAGCTTTGTGTGGTGAGGAAAAAAAAAGAAAAAAGAAGAATCTCTATCACCAATTCCGCACTGGATATAGGGAGAGATAAAATATTCATCGTGTTTGTCCAGCTTTTAGCTCGCTGGACCATTTAGGCGAGATGAAAAATACATCTTTTTTTTTTTTTTATTCGACACGATGAGTGTTATTTTTGAATTTGTGCCACGTCGAACATCGGCAGCTACGCCAGACTCCAAGTATAAAATTCGTAGGTCCGCGAGATGAACGAGATGACGAGGAGAGTTCGGGGAACTCTCTCTCTCTATCTCTCGGCTCGGCGCTCCCCGAGACTCGAGACTGCTAGTTGAACCGTTAATTAAGTCATCAGCTACCGAACGCGCTACCGAGAACGCATCGTCTCGAACATTATCCTGGGAGGTTGTCGGCCCTGGTAAAATTCGAGATCTCCCGAGCTGCGAAGAGCCGGACAGTCGAAGAGGAACCCTTTCTCGTCATGAGAAAGTGAATAGACGGAGGGGAAAAGGAGGAGGCAGAGAAAGGCTCGAAGGAGGAGGAGGAGGAGGAAGAAGAAGCGAGACGTTACCGAGTAGAGGAAAAAAAAAACTCGTGAAACGAATGAAAAGAGATACAAAAAAAAAAAACTTTGAAGCAAACAAAAGCCGCGCGCACGGCTAACGCCGGCTCGAAAACCGCTCAATTAATTCCGATTTATCCAAGGCATGACGCGTGAGATTTCGATTCGATTATCTCCTTTTGTCCGTTCGAAGTATTATAGGCAGCGGAGAGTTGTATAGCCCGAAGGATTGTAGCGAGACGACGACGACGACGACAACCGCCGAGGAGACGACGACGAGAGGTGTCTGTACACGCGGCTCCTGTTGCTGGATACCTTTTTTTTATCTTTTTTTTCTACACCGTTCGTTGCTGCGATCATCCTCTTGGCGCCTTCGCTCGAGTATTATCCTCGGTTACGCTCCTCGCTTCTCATTACTTTTTTTTTTTTTTTTTTAATTTTCACCGACAGATCTTAAAGCACTGCGAGCGTGACGAAAGTTTAAGTGTTTCGTGTTGTTCGAGCTTGGGCAATTAAGTTGTGTTTGGTCAAATTATTATCAACGAAATTGCACACAGAGACGAGGATCCGATAGAATTTACCATTAATCAGGGAAAAACGGACACAAATTTTAGGTATCAAGGGACGTGTTAGCGTCTCAAAAAAAAAAAAATTAAGGAACCATAGCTTTCTCCTTGAGGAAGCTATGCTGAAAATTGTAATAATTGAGGAAACCATGTGCGAATTACTTTGCACCTCTTTCGTTACGCAAAAAAAGTCAGTCTCGTAAAATTATTTTACTCCCAACTCAATATTTTCCATTTGATTCCCAAATATACGATTTTTCGTGAATAAAATCGAGATTTTCAATGTCTCACGGTACTTCATCCCCAAAAAGGCCAGCGGATTTGTGTTCAGCGAGAAAAAAATACGTCGAAATACGTTGCAGTTCATTTTAAAAAAAGAAAAAAAAATTTCGTCAAAAAATTCCAAGGCTACCCCTTTCAAGTCAATTTTTCGTGTTTTTCAACGTCCTCAAACGGCACGACAAAACGCTTCTAGAACTCCGGACAACACCTTATCTTGTGTATTTTTTCCCGCAGAAGACGATGCGCACCCTGGATTTTCCGTAGATCCACTGGAAGCCAAGATATCGACTTTTGGAAATCACGAAAATCGACGTTTTCTCAAAAGTGGCTGAGAAATTGAAAAATCGTTGTTCACTCGATTTTTTTTTTTGCTTCAAGGCTATATTCGACGTATTTATTCCTGCTGATGACGAATATAACAATTATTTTACTCCCAACCCAATATTTTCTATTTAAATCCCAAAAATACGATTTTTTATGCACAAAATTGAGACCTTTCTCACTTTCCGGCACTGTACTAGATTCATACGGCACTCAGCACTTTGAGTACTCGGTACTCAGCACTTTGAGTACTCTTCGGTACTTTGCCCAATTCTGTTTAAATCTGAGCAAACCGAGTTTGTCGCATATTTAAGAAAAATGATTTTTAGAAAATTTCGTGCTCCGATTTTACGAAATAGTTGTTTACCGTGTTGTTTTTTCGAGATTCTTCTCGCAGTGTGAATACGAGCTTGGTCCGCTTCGGTGTGGACATGAATTTTGCGCGGGTAATCGGCGATGCGCCATACTGACGAGAAACGGTTAAGATTATAGAAGGCGGAGAAGAAATAAATAGGGATTAGACAGCACGCGAATATATTACATCCTACCGAAATAAATGTCGAATTACGGCAGTCTTTTGAAACACGCGGGGGAGAGTTCGAGTGGTAAGCGGCAAGGCGGAGGAGTCGTCAACGAAAGGGATAAATAGGTGTCAGGTGGCCGGCAGCCTTTCTACGTTTCCACGTTTCATTCGCAGTTCTCGTTTAGTTTCTTCGAGTCACACCTTGCTGCAGGAAACACTTGAGACTTAATTGCTCGTTCACGGAATTTCTAACGGGCTCGCTCTGTGGCCCTCCGACCTCCTCCAAGTCGTTGCAAGGTAGTTTCTCCCGGTCGTACATTAAATTGAACGTAAACTTCAAAAATAGGAATACTAAAAAAAAATACTATAAAACTAGAAGAAAAAAAAAATGAAAAAAATTAACGGAGGCACCTCAGAGTCTAATTTTTCAGGTGCCAGAGATGAAAATTGATTGCAGGCATCTGTACACTTATTTTATCCATAGCAGAGCAACGCACTTTATTCTAAAAAAAATTTTAAAAAAAAAAAATCCGATTTTTTCCTTTTTCCTCCTCGAATCGATCTTCGAACGGGGAATTAATCGGCCGGACCCCTCGTGTGCAGAGATTACCGATTGCGCCCCGGGAGCTTTATTATCTCCCGCTCTTTCTTTCTCGCCGGTGGTAAAGTAAGATTTCCGGAAAGCCGAAAAGGGGAGTTTTGTAAATGTGCGAGGCGAGTCACGCCAATCTCCCTGAGTGTTTGCTCTCGCGCGGTCCGACAGCGGGAAATCTCGTCTACCTCACTCACGGACCTCACGGTATAACACGCGCGCATTCACGTCTTTTTTTTTCCCCATTCGATTATTTCTCTCCGCCGCACTTTGCCGGATACGCACAGCCGCGGTTCGCGAGAAATTCGCGATTTATATCGAAGAGCATACAAGGAAAAAGGCCCGAGGCCATCGATAAGTTCTGGGCGATAAAAGCGAGGATGACGAGACTCGCTGTCCCGCCTATGCTCCGAGAATCCCGTATCGTTCGTCCTCCTTCGAAGCAAAAGAGACTCTGTGTGTGTGTGTGTGTGTGTGTGTGTGTGTGTGGCGATGTTTGCCGTTGCGTCGAGATTGTTGAATCACGAAACGACGGAGAGAACGGAAGATCCGGAGAGAGTGCGAGAGAGTGGCAAGGAGAGAACGAGGCAAAGGGGAAACAAATAAAGGGTTATTGTATTTGCACGCCTCCGAACGTCTCGGTTATACGGAAGGCTACAGGCTCGCGGCTCCCGTGCCGATGCTGGGAGCGAATATTAGAGAAGAGATTTGTTCCGACGCTCTCGGCAGGGCCGTCGGCCACCTTCGTTCTCGATTCTTCTTTCGCCGCACTGGGAGCCAAGACGCGCGGATGATTCAATGGCATACGAATTAACGCGGTCGGTAACGAAAACTGCAATCAATTTTTTTTCGACCACGCCGACCATTTACGTTACGTTACGAAAGCAAATTCTCACGCGAACCGACATCGCAATCGGGTTGGCTCAAGAATCTGCTTTTTGACCGGAAACGATCGGCAGTTGTGAAAAAAATTGATTACAGTCTCACTTACCGACTGAGCGCAGTTTTGAATTTAACACTCGTCCGGGCGGCCATCGAACTCAAATTCCGATAGTTTTTCCGGTTCCTCGTGGACCGAGCTGTGTGTTCGAGCTCCTGCAGCCTATTGATTAATCGGACGGAAAGAATGAGTACGGGCACTGTTTGATAGACACGGAGAGCGGCTGATTGAAGCGCATCTGAATAACCGCGGTCGGTAACGAAAACTGTAATAGATTTTTTTTCGATCGTCCCGACCATTCACATTCGAAAGCAAATTCTCACTCGAACGCGCATTGTTATCGAGTCGGCTCAAGAATCTGCTCTTAACCGGCAACGATCGGCACTTGTGAAGAAAATTGATTACAGTTTCACTTACCGACCGAACGCACTTTTGTATTTAACACTCGTCCGGGCGACCATCGAATTCAAATTCCGATAGTTTTTCCGGTTCCTCGTTGACCGAGCTGTGTTTCGAGCTCCTGCAGCCTATTGATTAATCGGACGGAAAGAATGAGTAGTCGCGAATAGCAGTCAGGGTTATCCGGGTGCTAATAGTTACGGGCACACGGTACGATAGACAGGGAGAGGCGTCGAGCGAGCGCCGGATAGTGAAGAGAGACGAACGAGTATAGGTTGGCACAGAGACGGATATAGAATAGCATCGTATAGCGAGCCTTGTCATTACGCTCGTCGACAGTGTAGTAGAAGCCATAGTCTCTCATTAGTACGACGTGCGAGTCCATGGCGTGTCGGCCGTGCCTCTGTCTCCGTTACTCTATCTGGGACAGAGCCCCGACGAAAATAAGGGTGTATCGCAGCCCGGGAAAATTGTAAGTGTCGCGAGATCAAAGGGTGGGTCCAGTAACGTGATATCGGGTGGCTGCTGGCCTCGTGGCTTTCCCGCTCCGGGTTTACTTGTCCCGCGTCGATGTGGACGTATTCTACGCTCACTTGTGTTTCCCTCCGTACACGTTCCACCGGAGGAGAGTACGAGCGTTGCACTGACAAAGAGATCGGCGCAAGTACATTATCGCCTCGGTCCTCCCTGCCCGGTTCCTTGATCCCAGGGAGTTAACTTCCGTACTCCTTCATCTTCGGGTCGTTTAAGACGACGGGGCAAAGGAGCTCGCACCTCGCAGGAGGTGGTGTCAAGTGCAGGCGAGGACCAACCAAGCCGCACCGACACCCGGGCCAACTCCTGATCCTGACGTAGTCACGATCCTTAACAAGGAAACTACGACTTTCGGGTGCGAGTATCGGGAGTCGCTTGGATGCTGGGCGCGAGAGCGCTTGGAGCTTCGCTCGACAGTCGCGTGGAATTTCATTCGGTTTACGATACAACATCGAGGGGGGGGGGGGGGGGACTGTACTTGGTTCAACGTGATTGAATACGATGACGCGGAAGATATTGATCCGAATAGTCTTTGATTCGCGGTGTTTGTTTTTTGAGGGACACGCATTTTTTTTTTTCTTGATGCCGCTGTGACAGCTCATGCAGAGCAGGTTGGCCTGATTATGGCTCAAAGAACTCTCGAAGAGGTCCGAATCCTATGGAAGTCACGGATGAGGATGTAGGATTTAAGTGGACGTAGTAGGACGTAGGACTTGGCCGGATGTAGCAAGACATAGGAATTGGTTGGATGCATGAGGACATAGAACTTATTTGGATGTAGTAGAACCTAGGTCTTAGGTGATTGGTTAGCAGAAGGTAGTGGGACGTAGGGTGATAGCAGTTTTGGCCCAAAATCAAGCTGAAGATTGGTGATCCCCAAAATGTATTCTCAGTTTCCGGCGCCACTTAAGTATCTCGTGAACAGTTTCCAATTTCCGTCTCTGAATAAAACCGTCAGTTTTCGATGAGATCAAAGATCAACATCTTCTTCTAATTTCCAAGAAAGCAAGAAAATCGTTTGCCTGAAATCGCCACCAGCGACGCGGAGAAAGCTACGAGATATCGGAAAATATTCCGCAGAAGACATTCCGCCTCCCATGCGCCGCGGCTCTAAAGTATGGTAGTTGAGTACAAGCTGTGCGGCGGCGAGGAGTGAGGGGGTGAGTTAAATCGAGGTTGTGCGCTATCGAAACCAGGAATCGATATCACCGTCGCGCTCTCGGTGTTGCTCCTGGCTGTTCTGCATGCGGCCGATCCAACGAGAGTGTTCACAACCGGGAGCAACGGAGCGGATTCGTACGAGCGAAAGAACCTCCGAACGAACGTTCCGCAGCCCCGTACACAAATCAAGCGGCTCGCCACTGCCGCCACCTCCGCGTCTGCAATTACTGTTGCGCCTGTGTAATAACCGAGCAGGGAGCGTGTAATATATCCAGCAGCCACCCCGAAGTGACCGGCGTCGCCGTTCGCGAGACCAACTATCTTTCTCTCTATCCTTCGGTTTCGCCTTTACTCAACGCTTCGCCTTTTTCCCCTTCCCGCCGCTGTTCGTACATGCGATTCATCCGGCTCGCCGGACCCTATATCATTGGTCCTCCCCGGGTCTCTCACCTTCTTCCGTTCTTCTACCCCCCCCCCCCCCCCCCTTCGCCCCCTTCTTCGTTCCGATACCATCCGACAGCTCTCCTGCCGCCGTTCTCCTCCCGTCCCTTTCCATTCCGCTTCTGCCTTTCAGCTTTCGCTCTCTCTGCCCCTCGCGATCTATCGGCAATGGGGGGGGCGCATTCGCGCGACTTCGCGCGATTATTTACGATCGATAATTAGCGGTATCTATCGCTGCCGGCGCCACACAGCTTCGTGCAACCAACATGCGTTACACGATCGCCGGGGCCTTGGGTATGAAATTTTATAGGTACGCCCAACATTCCGCCTACTCGAGGCAGATATCTGACAGTGATACAACCGACACGATACGCTCGCCAAAAATTGCCCCCTGGCGGTGTTTCCCCACAGTCCTCTCGCTGTATCTCTTCGCTGCCCCTTTCGTGGCACTTTCCGATGCATTTGTCTCTCTTTCAATTGCATTCCCGGCTTATTCGCTCTCGGTATGTTTTGGAAGGATGCGTTGGGGAAAAAATAATTTTCAAACAAGTTATTCATTTTATGACGAAATAATAAAATGGTATTTATCATTTCGTCACAATTTTAATGACTGTATAATAAGTTACTATTATTAATTATTCATTTAATGATATTGTAATTTAATAATTTTTTTTTTAGAATTATCATATTGACACAATAATTACAGTGAAATATGGAAAATGTTATACATCGCATTGGTTTTTCCGTATATTTTCATTTCTTCGTGAGAAACCCTCTGGGTGGCTCGAAACATCATTTCCAGATCGTCCACAGCTCTCCGTTAATGAATTGATCGTTCGGGCGTCAATTAGCACTGAGCCGGGCAGGGAAAAGAAAAAAAAAATGGAAAAACCCAGGTTTTGTGGGTGGACAGATGGCGAAACACCTTGGCGACCCTTCAAGCTTTGAACCCTCCGATTGTGGTATTCTTCCTCTCGCCTTCCCCATTTCTTTTTTCCTACGTGCGAGAAACAATTAGCGACCCGTGTGAAACGATCGAGACCGCACGCGCCTTCTTTCCCACCTCTACACAATTCTCTCAAAAAGCTGCACTTCGTTTTTTTCTCGCTGCTCACTCCTTCGGATTCATCGTCGAATTCGTCAACAAAAAAAAAAAAAAATTTTTTTTAAACGACTGATCGATCGATTATCGTAACACGAATAATTTCTCGGTACTCTTAAGTTCCGAACGGACGTGTAATGGTAATTATATTGTGACAGGCGGTGGTGTAAACTTTTTGAGTCTCGCACGACGGTAAACAACAGTTACACGCGAGAAGAGAGAAGAAAAAAAAAAAAAAAACGAGTTGGCAAGCGCGCGCCTAAGAGCGGAAACGGAAGTGGCTGTCATAGCTGCTGGATACACAAACAGCAACGGCATTGCCGCAGCGCCGTCGCTCGAGTTATTATATCTTCACGCTACGTCTGTTTCGAAGAATATAATCCTAATGCTATAACTATTCATGATTGCGACACAGCGGAGTTCAAACTCCTTCCGTAAAACGAGATTGAAAAAAATAAAAACAAAACTGTTCCATTCCCTTCTTTCGCAAGTTGTATCTTGCCTCTTTTTTTCTCTTCCGATTTTTTTTTTCTTCTTTTTTGCCAATGACGGTGCAAACTGCGATCGCACCTGCAGTGGCATTGCGGTAGCTGCATTGTCGGGTGACTGGCATCGTTCAGACGGAACGGAATGTCAATTGGAATATGTTTCACCTGCAGTGACGATTTTTTGCATTCTATATCTGTCCGGCCTGGCAACGACCTCTCGCCTTCGACGCGGGTAATAAAATAAACCCGACCGTATTTCGTTGTCTCAATATATTATACTTATTTTTGAGTATTGTTTCACGATATATCATGATATTGTATGACAGACGAATTCTTGTATTAACATTTCTTTTTGACAAAAAAAAAGAAAAACATTATTGAACGTTAATCGAAAATACGATAAAAATGTTATGTCGAATTTATTAAATTTCAATTTGTAGTAAAACTGAAATTTTTTAGATAAAAAAAAAAAAATCGATCTGACCCACGTCAGCCCGATTTCTAACGCGTACACATGCCATGTGGTCAGCAGGGCTCGGAGCGTTCCCTCTTGGTATTCCTTCGCAGTGATATTTATACGCCGGGCGTTAACTGTCCGCCCATTCGGCAGTAAAAAGGGTTCCTAAGCGTGCATCAATTTCACCTTCGGTATATACATACACGGTGTGTATCTCGGACCGCAGCCGCTGCAAGTTGCCCGGTGCGAAAAGGGCGTGAATATTTGAAACGGATATCTATCATCCCTGCACCTTCCGGAGCTCAAACTTCTGTCACATACCCTACGATATCACGGTAACCGCAATCCGCCGCGTATCTGACTTGCTCACCCGTCATATTTTTCCTACAATTTCATTCCAACTTTCTGTCATTCCGTTTGTATTTGTTATTTGTTTTATCTGTCCCGAATGTACGATATAAAACAGTAGGAACGAAATTCCATCGGTAGACACGAACGAGGCCACGTTTGTCTTTTCCAAACGATTTCCGGCGGTCTCCTCCCATGTATTTTCTTATTCACGGACGATTTGAGGATTTTTCGTACGTTTCCTCGCCGTCCCGGACGTCGCGGCCTCCGCGCTGAGTCTCGGTTCTCCTTTGTTCGCCGTTTCGGTATAATGTCCCATGTATTTGGATCACGTACGACGATATGTCAATATAAAGGAGTTACCTCGGAGTCCTGAATACAAATTTCTTCGGTGAACCGAGAGCGAGAGGATTCGCCTTAAGGAGAAGTAGCGGAGAAACGAGATCGGTGCTGCATAGGGAGGGGACAGTTTGGTACGCTCGGAATGCAGTGCGGTGATGGTCGCCGCGGCTCTCTTCCACTCTGGAATTTATGGATCGAAGAGCTTTCTCTCCAATCCTCCCCATCTCGCTACATCGACCAACGCCAAAAACGGAACAGTCGCAGGGTGAACGCGAAACGTCAGGCTTGTTATCCTAAATACACGAAATCCTTTGGAGACGCCGCATGCCGGTCCTCTCCATCCCCCCGGCGAAGCGTCGCAGGTCATCCCCTCCGCGCTCCGGACGTCTTCGGATAATGCTAGACAAATTGACGATTCAATCGGGGATCCAGCAGCGCACCGTACACCGCGAGACTACACTGGGATGGACCAGTTTTCCCTTATCCCTTTTAGACCTCTTCCTCCATCGAATAACCACCCCTTCCCCCCCCCCCCCCCCCTCCTCCACCGTTCGTCCGGTGGGATCAATTTGTGCGAGATATGGAAATTCGGGATCGAAACTGCACGCGCCACGAAACGCCCACCGGATCTATCCGCCTCTATGCGGAGGTTATAATTTCATGAGCGGGTTCGCCGAATAGAGTCGAGCAACTTCTCGGGGCCCGTAATACCGATACTGGGAAGAGGATACACGAGTAAGTGGGAAGTCGCCATTGAAATAACGGGCCATTCGATTCTGAGGGGAATTTGTAAAGTGAAAGAAGGATCTGATAGAAATTACCATAAATCTGGTAAAAAAAAAAAAAAAAAACGACGGCACTTTCGGGTATGTGCGAACTACGGCGATATTCTGGCGATTTTCTAACGAAATTTTCAGTTTTTATCCACGAAATTCTTCACCAAAATCGCAAAATTTTGCTAACCCACCTTCTGAGAAAAACTACCATATAGGTTGGGCAAAAATTGCTACGGCTCCTGTGAAAATCTCACATATCGCTGATAGTGGTGATGTACCATGATGCCTGGTTAACATTTACCGCATGACTTGATAGTTTTTCCGAGATCCTTCTCTCAGTGTATCTTTGGTAATACAAGAAAATAATGGATCAGACAATGGGAAAATCTATACATTTTTTTTCTACCCTCGACCATTTTAAAGGATCGTATATATTTAACATCCCGATGAAATATCAACAAACGTGACATAACATTTTCCAACAGGTGATGCATCCGTTGGAATTTTTTCGTCAAAATTTTTTTGTCTCAGTCGTCCGATGGTTGGTCAGAGTAAGACGCCACTAATTTCAGTTGAGTTTCATGAAGAACCTGTATCACAGTCTTCTTTACCGACCGAGTGCGTTTAAAATCTCCAAGGTTTCATCGCACCGATTAAATATCTCCAAACAGTTCTTTTTTATACAAGTATAAAAGCCAAACTGCTGCGCCAAAGCTGCCACGCGGCGTCATTATCGGCCAGTCAACAGTGCACCCCTCAATCAATAAGCCCGCGTCTCAAAAAATGCAGCGAATAAGAGGCCGAAAGGAAGTGGAAGTGAATGAAAGAAGTATTCTCGAAGGGGGTTGCAGTTCGGGCGTATAGCAGGCAATCTAATTTCGTGAGCAGCCCGATCGTTCCTCTCACCTCTCTGCACTCGCCCTCCCGCCCCAAGTATGTATAGATGAACACCGACACACACACACACACACGCACACACACACAATGTACCCCAAGAAACTGAGGGGTGTGTCTGAGTTCTCGGAGTGTCGGGCTGCGAGCGAAGCCCTCTTCCCCTCGCGATTGCCGCTCGCGATCGAAGAAACTCCGAGCCCCAGGAGGAGCGCGAGCGGCGCCCAGTGGATATAAAACAAGCGAGTTGAAAGGTAAATCGCGTACACGAGAGGCAGCGAAAAGGCGTTCCTTTCATTTTTTTTCCCTTCCCCCCTTTGCCTCTCAGCGGCGCCAGCGCGCGCTAAGTTAGAGAGTGAGAAAAATCGAAACTGGAGGATCCCGATACAAAACCGGAGGGCGCCAGAGCGGGAAGGACACAGGGTGAGAGGCGCAAAGGGCGAAGGAAACGAAACTGCGGAGTAGCGCCGGCAAGGGAGGGTGCGCGCCTCGGGACAGAGGCAAGAGCGAGGATTGGAGACGGGAAAAGGGAAGCTCGGGAGCTTTATTTTGCGTTCTTTTTACATCGCTACGTTGCCAGCCTCGAGAGGCTGCAGCTCTTCTTTTCTTCTTCTTCTTCATCCTCTTCATCCACTTCTTTGCTCCTCCGCCATTCCTTCACATTTTTTTTTTTTTTGCTTCCGCTCGCTCTCGCACCTCTTCGCGACGACGTCTTTCTCGCACCCTTCCTCACCTTCTGCTCTTTCTCCTCTTCCTCATTTTTTTTTTCCCCCTCCTCGTCCCACTTTATTTTATTTCTTTCGGCTCCTCTCTCGCTCACACTCGATCTCCTCTCGTCACGGCGAGAGTCGCAGACGACTCGGCTCTCCTCGGAGCCGGGGACTATAAAATATTTGCTTTGGTAATGAGGCCAGGCGCGGAGAGTCGGAAGCATTGGCATGGTTCAACCGGGGAGAGCGAGATGCGTTCGTGATGTTCGATGCTGACGGAGAAGAAAGGGAGAATTACCGGAGCTTCCTCTCTCGCGCTCAAAACGCCCCGGAGAAGAAAGAAGAGCGGCGCGGAAGAAGGAGGAGGCAGGAAGATGACGCGGAAGGATTTGAAGGTTTTCCCGAGGAAATATTCGAAGCGCAAACACGGAAAGCGCAACGAGCAGATAAACTTGTACGTATACGTATATATGTGATGACGTGTATATGCGAACTCTCACAGCCAATCTTACGAAGTTCGCGCATACGGGGAGGGTGAATTATCTTAACACCTTTTGGCTCACCGCTCGGCAAAGAGGAGCTCCGCGTTCGGCGATCGTCCGGGCGAGGCGGCTTGCGCAGACCCAACGAAGAGATTTCCACTTTCAGCTCAAATAAATTTGCCACATTTGACGAAACAAATCGAGTTCGATGCAATAAATCGTTTAAAGCGTGGTACATTTTTGCGGCAAAAAAAAAAAAAAATAAATGTGTATCTATATAGATCATAAAATCACGCCCGTCGGAATGAGGGGGGGGGGGGGGGGGGGGGGACGTAAATTCGATCGAAGACGAGTCTCGCTGGTGTTGTTGAACGGCTAATCGCATTATCGAATTTTCGAGCCGTCAGCGAGGTATTCCGATGCGAAGATATACCTCTCCCCGTTGCCGGAGCGCGTGGACGTACGCCCTGCGGGACGGTGGAAGCTTCACGGGCCACGAAGATGAAGAGAGACGCTGCTGAGCGAGGCCCGAGCGAAGCGACGAGGATCGACGAAAAAAAAATAATGTATAAAAAATAAAGAGGAAAAAAAGTCGTACGAGAATCTCTCGGGATGACCGATTATGATGAAGCGATTCCTCGCACTCGTCGGAACGTCGTCGTAACGGGCTAACAAAACAATATGGCGATCCGGTGGACCACTGGTGCGAGGCATTGGCCATCATCATCATCATCTCTCTCGCGAGAGCAGCACCGTCCGTCTGTCCGTTCGTCCACCAGTCCGTTCGTTCGTCCGTCCATTCGTACCGCACATACGCACTGCTCACTTCTCGTATAATGCATTATAGTGTGGGTCGGTATGTTTTATACACATAGATACCCACTGGCAATAATTGAAACACGCGATCCCGTACTTAACGCTCTGTAAAGGAAAAGTGATGCGGGATTAACAGCGGCGTTTATATTTTCAAAGGTTCGAAGGGGTTATTTTACTTTTTATTGCATTTAATCGGAGCTCTTTGAGTCTGCAATACAAAATCATTGAAATTTATTGAAAAAAACAAAAAAAATAATTGATATGAGGTTCGTTGAAGTTAAGATATACAAATAATATGATAGGATTGCGGTTCGACAGGTATGACGCACAAAATTCGTGCGTGCCAGATCGTCATCGCTGACGTTTATATTTCTATGGTTCGAAGGATTTATTTTACTTTTTATTACGTTTAATGGAAACTCTTTGAGTCGGCAGTACAAAATCATTGAAATTCATTGAAGACAAAAAAATTATATAGAGCTCGTTGAAGTTAAGATATATAAATAACATAATAGGTTTGCGGGTTCGACAGGTATGACGCACCAAATTCGTGCGTGCCAGATCGTCATCCGTCGCGTTTATACATATTTCTAAGGTTCGAAGGATTTATTTTACTTTTTATTACGTTTTTTCGGAGCTCTTTGAGCCTGCAGTACAAAATCATTGAAATTGATTGAAAAAAAAGTTATATGAAGGTCTTTGAAGTTAAGATATATAAATAATATGACAGTATTGCGTTTCAACAGGTATGACGCTCAAAATTCGTGCATGCCAGATCGTCATCCGCGGCATTTATATTTCTATGGTTCGAAGGATTTATTTTACTTTTTATAATGTTTAATCGGAGCTCTTTGAGTCGGCAGTACAAAATCATTGAAATTGATTGAAGAAAAAAAAAAAAAAAATTATATGGAGCTCGTTGAAGTTAAGATATATAAATAGTATAATAGGATTGCGGGTTCGATTGGTATGACGCACCAAATTCGTGCGTGTCAGATCGATCATGGGAGTGAGAAGGAGCGAGGGTATATGCGAGATATGTCGGTGATTCCCCGCTGTGAAGATACAGGACACCGGACAATCCATGTTTCTTATACTGCGAGAACGTTGTTGCTTTCTCCTTATCTCTTTCTATCTGTCTATCTGTCTCTCCCTCTCCTCGTTTGTTCTGTCTCACTTTGATATTTTAATATAAAACATTATCGCCGGTGCGCATGCCGGCCGCGATCCCCCGGTGTGTGTACGAGGGAAAGGAACGTGGTAGAAAACGTGATGACTCTATCGTCAGAGTTACGGACACGAAATCGCACCGACACAATCTCGACGAGGATCCTTACTCTCGCTCATATACTATACTATATATATAATGTGTATATATAATATAATATAGTAAGATCCCTCTTTCTCTGTAGCAAGATCATCTACATGACTGGATTCCAGTGTCTCGTTCACCGCCAGGAACGCAGGATACATTCGAGTCATCATTCGTGAAGAACGCAGCGTGGGGTCATAGGGCATTTATACCGATCGAGACCATATCGAGCCTTCGATAATCTCTTCTTGTGTGCTTTAGTTATTAGAATGCTACGATGCGAAAATCAAATTTGAATCGCGCGTAAGATATTTGAAAAAAAAAAAAAAACGCATTATAAGATTGAAATGCACGACGAAGATGCACTTTTTGTTCGGGGCATGAAGAAAACTATACTAAGAGAAAGGAATTGAAAAAAAAAACGAAATAATTAAAAGGCGGAAAATTGCCACTATTGGATACCCTTTGATATGCTTGAAGCTTAGATACTGATAAGCTTTTTGTGATATCTGGTGATCTTTACGGCAGATAAAAGAATTGACTATTCAATTCGAATTGAAGGACTTTTAGGCATTTACCGATAGAGACAATATTGAGCCTGCCGTAATCTCTTCTGCGCGCTATAGTTATTGGAATACTACGATGAAAAATATCAAATTTGGATGACGCCTAAGAAATTCGTAAAAACGATCGGATTAAAGAAATTAAATGCACAACAACGATGTAATCTTTGTTTCGTGTGTCCAAGAGACTATACTTAGCGAAAAGCATTGTTTTTTTTACGTAAGAATTCATAGAAAAAAAAAATGTCACGCTCAGTTGCCGTTTGATATATTTGAAACTCACATAATGGTGAGCTTTGCGTGATATCTGGAGCTCCTTACGAGAGATAAAGGAATTGACTATTCAGTTCGAGTTGAACGACGTTTATGACGATAATTCGCAGTGAGCATTCGACGTTGGAGGCAACGTGCTCTTTTTGCAACGTGTTCTCGGTGCGAATTGCTGATTTCGTGTGTAGTACAGTGGAATCGAGTCCCGCTGATGTCGGGACCTTACCCTATTTCGGTTTCGCAATACTGCACGTGTCCGAGATTACAGGGTGAAGGCGAAGCTACAATACCGTACCATCCCGTTACTGGTAAGGCAGTAGACTTACACTACTATAACGACATAGCGCGCACCCTTATTCCCGAAGTCGCGCGGAAGATTATTTAAATTCGACACCCCCGTCAGACCTCGCGTCGAATCGTATTTCGCATGGCATGCAGACACGAAAGATTTTTCACGTTGTCGAAGCATTTATCCACTGCTTAACGTCGAATAAGCTACCAGCGTCAGTGGGCTAAAAATATCTGGTTTCTCCTGTCGATAACAAACAAAAAAAAAAAAAAAAAAATAGTGCGCACTAGCCGAGAGACGCGAATGCCGGCGACACAAAAATATTTCTCTACCACGTCACTTCCGGTCTGAGAATCCAAAATATTCGTCGTAACTGACGTCACAGAGAAAATTTCGAAAATGTTTCCTGTGAGCTCACTTCCGATTTGAATATCTCAGTTTTTCACCGGAAGTGGCGTCGTACCGAAAATGTTCAGATTACTCTCTACGAAGCGACAATTTCCTGATACTTGTCTATGACGTCACTTCCGGCGCAAAACTTGGATTTTCAAATCGGAAATGAAAGTCACCAGTTTTTTAATTTTTTTTATTATCATTCTCTGTCGCAAATTGCAAATTTGATTCTGCGTTTATGAAAGAATCCATAAAACAGTGCCCCGAGTAATAAACTGTCTTGAGCCATGTCCAAACGAATGGAAATTGAAGAAGCGGTTTCTTGATTCTCGCCCATTGGGAATCTGCGGTTTGCGAGATAGACGGACCGAGAGGGATTGTCCGTGCGCGGTGCAATTGCACGGATGCATGTTCGCTCTCGGTTGGTTGGCAAGTGTATTTTAGTAGTGGTGAATGCTCGTGGTATACATAATACGTGCATGGCCGATGCCAGTTCCAAAGTGGCGAGAGAGAGAGAGAGAGAGAGTCAGGCGTACGGAGCAATAAGATCCGTGGGGGATGTGGGGTCCGCGCGTGATGCACCGCGCTATTCTGCGGTCGGACGTCATCACCGTAGCTCAACCGTGGATGACAGACGAATAAGCTCCTACGCTCACCGGGGACCTCTCTATCTCCCTCTCTCTCTCTCTCTCTCTCTCTCTCTCTCTCCCTCTCGCTCCTTCTAATATTCTAAATTGCTCGTCCTGGCATGTTTATTCGACGTTGCGGCCGCTGCCGACGTTACCGGGTACCGCCGACGAGATATACACGACAAAATTCGCCCAACGTGAAACTGACCGACCTATCTCGAACTCCGAATTATTATTTTTCGAGATACATCAATACTAATACTATATAAATATTATATCAATACTACTTTAATACTATATCGGTATTATATTAATACTATTTTAATACTATATCAGTATTATAATAATGCTATTTTAATATTATATTAGTATTATAATAATACTATTTTGATATTATATTAATATTATATTAAACCATTGTATTAATATTTTTCACAAAATTCTAGCGACTGTGCTGCTTGCGATTGGTTTTATATGCCAAAAATCTTGGTTTCGTCAACACCTGCCAGTGGCCGAATCCTCAGGAGCCCGGTCAGTTTCACTGTACGCGAAGAGAACGGGCGACGCTCCATTGCCAATTTGCCTTCTCCAATTTGCCGTCCGACACTTTTCAACTTCAACCCCTGCTCGCGGTCGCCGTTCATCGTTCACCGTGCCAGCAATCTGCTCATCTCGTGACCGTCGGCTGTTTCCACCGAGACCCATACACACACACACACCGTTTTACAGCACCTTTCGTATCCGTGGGATCACTTTTTTATTTTTTTCTTCTGGCAAAACCGCGCACGGGTGTAGATAAAGGTGA
Organism: Amblyjoppa fuscipennis; assembly: GCA_963575735.1. Classification (NCBI taxonomy): domain Eukaryota; kingdom Metazoa; phylum Arthropoda; class Insecta; order Hymenoptera; family Ichneumonidae; genus Amblyjoppa; species Amblyjoppa fuscipennis. Next base: position 21,626,046 of record OY754494.1, read on the forward strand.
GAAGAAAAATTTATGATCGATTTCGATACTCCGGACGAATCGGTGTGCGCGCGTGTGCCGCGCCGCTTTACGGGTTACAAGCGCGCAGAGTGTATCGAATGTTGAAAGGGAGAGAAGCTTCATACATATTGTAAAATGACCACAGCAGCGGAGGATAAAGCCCCGTAGCACACCGAGAGTTTAATCGACCGAGGTTCGCTGACGCTCCCAGCGTGTCCGCGTGCTCGCTCGAACGCATGAGTCGCATGTGCATCAGATGCACATGCGACAAATTGCCGAGAAATTAAGTGCGCATCGTTGCCTCGGGGTTGGGTATCAATGGACTGACAATTAAGAGTCGCTCGACGGCTCTCTCTCTCTCTCGGCTCGTTTTCGCGCGTGTCGGTGAAAATCATTCTACACGGACACGCGCCTATATATTCGCACACAGGCTCGCCCTTGTACGCTCAAATTTTCAACGAATTAACCACCGAACGGCAATGAATAATCGTACTCGATACAGCGACTAATTAAACGCATCAATCCAATTCCGTATGTAATTTCTACGTCCATTTACTATATTTGATGAAAAGTGGGACAAAAAAAATCGCAAAAATTCTTGTAGGGACTTTGAACTGTGATTTCTTCGATAGCGAGGAACAACAATGTCTGTCGCTAAAATTCACTCGATAGCGTGTCCAGAACTATCGAGAGAATTTCGATGCAGCTAATTAAACTCATTAATCCAGTTCTGCTATAATTTATATTTCAATTGACAATATCGATAAAATGTGGCAAAAAAAAAAAATCGATAAAATTCTTTTAGGGACCTCGAACTACGATTTCTTGGAGAGCGAGGAAAAAAAATGTTTACCGCTAAAATGTAGTCTGTAGCGTGCCGGTGACTATCGAGAGGTTTTACTGTAACCATCGTGTACAGAAAAATAACAATAGAAAAAAAAAAAAAAAAAACAGAAACGGACGTCCTCGTGCGATAAACTTTGCGCACGGAAGCTATTAATGACGCAGCATATATAGTGAAACCGACGTTTGTAATATAGCAATATAGTCGGCCGACACCTTTTGCTTAATACATTTTTAATTCGTCGCATCGTTCGTCGTTGCGATACACAGTGGTATAGCTGTATATAATGGTACCGGAGCTGTGTTCCACATGCCGTAGAGAACCGAGCGAGCTCGATATCACTGACGGATCTGTGACAGGATATATCGCATAGTGGAATCGCATCGCTGTGGCTCGCGGGTCGTTAGGCTCCTCGCGGCTCTCTGTATGGTTTTTTTTTCTTTTTTTTTTTTAAACTCTTTTTCGCTACCACCTCGTGCGATGGTTATCGGGGGGGCTGCAAAAATGAGTGCCATTTGCGAAAGCCCCGCTGGATATAGTATCATCATGCAGATAGCCGCGTGAGAGCCGATACGCACTTAATATACCCGGTAGATAGCTAGCGCTCACGATAAAACCGAACTTTTATTTTATTTTTGTTTATTCGAGCTTGAAGAGAATTTGCGTCGAGAAATTACTACTTTTTAACATAAGTGCATGGTAATCAGCATCGACCAATAATTTACATAGGTAAATGATAATTAGCCATTTAGATATAATAATTAATGGAAAGTGAACAATTTTTACAAATACAATAAGATACTTTATTTCGAATGTTTTTTTTTTTTTTTTTTTTTTAATTATCTTAAAGAGATCATTGAAAATTGGCACACTTCGGATAGACACGTGAGAGTCAATACTTAATATACCCGGTCGATAGCCAGGCTATATCAGAGCTCACGGTAAACCTGAACTTTTATTTTATTTTTTATCCGAGCTCGAAGAGAATTTGTGTCGAGAAATTACTAGGGGTTCATATAAGTACACGGTAATCGGTGACGACTAATAATTTACATAGGCAAATGGTAATTGGCTTAATACATTTACATACGTTAATTACTGCAGAATTAATCTTTTTTTTCACACAGAATAAGATACTTTATTTTCAATGAAAACAAAGATTTTAAAGAGATCATCGAAAATTTGTACATTCATGTCCTTTCGACAGTTCGATTTCAGCGTACAGCGGGGAATGAAAGTACGACTCTGCATCGATACGATAATGAGCGAATAGAATGTCCAGCGGTGCGTGATCGCGTGTCCGGTATCGTTAGACATATGCAGGATATTACGCTCGCGGCATTGATTAATGAGTCATATTTTTAGGTATTTTTATTGCTGCGTGAAAAGTGGTTTGTAAAAGAGAAAAACAACAAAAATGATTTCTGCGTATGAATCTCGACTCGTGAATGAATCGATGCCAAAGATAGAACGGCAGTGAGTCACGTAATACCGCGCCGTGTGTGCATGTATATGCAGAGAGACGGGGAGATCTTTCGTCGTTCGAACGAGAACGTTAATGCGAGCGTACATTCGGCATTCTCGCGGTAGCTCTCTCGGTATAGCGGAGAGTATCCGAGGGCCGCCAATTTGTCCTTATTAATTCGAATTATCGAGCTGCCAAGTGGGTGCGCGTCTCATCCCTGCGACTCCACTCCATCCAGCACCCCCCCACTACGTCTCGAGGATATTGGAACCTCTGACCTCTTTTCACAGTATAATTTAAGTTATGCGTTCGGCAACCCCACTTTCTCGATGAGCAACTCTTTCGCGGAAACGTAATAAAAAAAAAAAATGAAATTTCGATCTACTAGCGCAACTAGACGATAAACGTAACACCTGTTCAAAGTTAAAGAAAATAAAATCACACGTCGCAAAGGTAGATAAAAATCCGACAAAAAATCTAGAAAAAAGGTATCAAGCGCACCAAGATGTCGTGCAAATTTCGTGACGATTCGTCGAGTCGTTAAGAAGACACGTAGTTTTGAGTCCCATAAGCTGAACTGAAAGTCACGTTACGGAGTCAGAAGTGTTAGAGAGATAGCGTCATTGATCGCACGGTGGAGCAAGAGAGGGCGACAGAAAACGTGTTTCACTTCACCTTAAGATGAGTAGAAACATGTACTACGCGACATGTGAGCGCATGTGCAAATACTTGCATTTTTCGGATCGCTCCCATGTAAAACGAGTTTACATTTGTGATAAAAGCGACGTATCATCGGACGCGGTATTGAATTCTGCGTCAGCCAATACTTTGCTTTTTTTTTTTGTTTGTTAAATGTCTACCATCTCCGAATGCCATTTATTATACACATTTTGTTACCGACTGAGTGTGCTTCACCTCGTCTTAAGTAGATGCGCCCCTAAATATCAGACATTGTCCCAAGTTCCTCCGACACGCTCTTCCTATCCGAAAAACTCTTCCGACTCCCCTTAAGCTCCACCAGCTTCGAATCCCATTGGAAAACGACTTCGCCGTGTCATCTTCAGCCGGCGTCCCGAACCTCAACATTGCGTCGAAGTTTTTGTCTCGTCGAAACCTACCTTGCCATCAGTCGGGGAGAATCTGCACTCTCATCTGCTCGACAGCCCTCTGCAGCATCCACCATCGTCCACCCGGCATCGACCCAACCGAAGCAGGAGCAAAAAATAATAACAACAACAACAACTATAATAACAACATTGCGTAGGCGTCGGTGCGGCACGCGTCCGGCGGGGGAATCCCCGCCCTCGGAACGCCCTCGGGTGTTCTATTGGCCGGATAAAGTTGTTCCGGGAAAAGGCTGTCATGGCCGGCATCGGGTTCCGAACGGTCCAATCAGAATTCGCCGTTGAACCACCGAAACAAAAGGCACGCACATAGAGTGTCTGGCAGCGGCTGAAGCGCTGGCTTCGTAGGTTGTGGCCAGCTTCTGCTTTCTCCGCTCCGATATACAATATCGCGCATAGAGGGTTGTTGCTCTCGTCGGCTAACGGCTTGGCTGTTACCACTACCACGCTCCCAAGGGTTGCCACTGCTCGTGCTGCTGCCGCCGCTGCTACGGCCGGTATGTCGTATAGGAGGAGAGAACAAATGAATGTTCGGCTAGAAGCTTTTCTCTCGTTCCCGATCATCCCCGTCGCGGGTTGCCACGTCGAACGGGAGGAAACGGCCCGACGAAGAGGGGCCGGAGGGTGCGGAAGGAGGCGAGACCGCCAGACTCTCATCGAGCAGCGGAGTTTTTGATGTATTAAAACGTGGGCGCTACGTGACACTGAATGCTAAGTAGACCTTTGAAATGCCACACGCTCTCTCTCTCTCCCTCCGTCTATCGGTGAATGCGGAGTCTGAGCTGGTGGGAGTTGTATTAGTAGGGAGGATCGGGGGCGAGATGGGGCAGCGTAAAAAAAAAGTTTCAGAAATATTTATCGGGTGGGATTGGACTTTATAAAAAATTTTATGAAATTTAATGAGCGGACTGGAAGTTTTTATGCATAAACTGGTATATTGAATGTCGTGTACAATGCGGATGGAAAATTAATTTTCAATTTATTAGAAACATTGGAAATACTTAATTTTCAATCATTTACTTTAATTTCAATGAAAAAGTGTAACAATTTTTCATCATGTTTGCACATTATGACAATATATAATTATGACAATAATGTATCAGTTTTTGCATAGAAACTTTCAATTCGGTACATTAAATTTACAATGTTGTTGTTGAACGCAATGGGATTCTTTTCAAATCGGGCGCGAAACAATAAATGTCGCACCGTTACAAATTCATACACAAAATTACAAAGTTTTCATGCACAAAACTGATGTCTTAAAATGAATATCCGTAGGGCGATTTAACATACCGAGCATTCGTTTTGACTCGTACTTGTACATCAAATTCAATCTATCGATTTACGCATAAAAATTTCATGCACAGTGTATATAAATTTTCATACAGACATTAAATGCTATACATGCTATATTTTCTAAAATTCGGTTTTCATATCATACGAAATGCAATCCGGATTACCGAATTTCATGCCGAATGCAAACGTGTGAGGTCGAGAGGTGCTCCACTTTGCCTCACCCCCAAGTTTCGCGGATGCTGGGAACAATTATTGCAAAATACTTCTTTTTTTCTTCAATTAAACAGTCAATTAATTCCGGATGCATCCGGACGATCAACACTTCTTAGCTACTCCGTTTTGCCCCCGGTCTCTCGTCTCTGCGAGTTCGCACATTCGAGTATGCGCGACGTAGAGAAAAAGAGTATGACAGAGGGACGACCGGGGTGAGGACGGGCGTTCGCCAGTTCGAGTGTCACGACTTCCCACTCCGAATCTCCCCTCCCGTCCGTCGGCTGAATTTTTATTATTATCAAAATAGCGGTGGGCGAGAGACGACGGAGCGGGAGCTTATACAGGACGGAGGACGCCGGTTATTATCGTCGATTCGTTTCGGACAAATTAGAGCGACCTGCGCTCGCTCTCAATCGAGCAGGGCCCGATTGAGAGCGAACCCTATATACTTGGCCTGTCGCACCGCAGAACATTGACTATCTGCCAGCATCACGTACGAATGATGGATGCTACCGATAACGAGCTCTAATCTCCGACCGATCTCGTGGTACGGAACGACGCTACGTGTCCCAACGGCCTCTCTCCATTCCCCGTATATTTACGCTCCCGCACTATCCGATGCCCCTTGTACTGACTGCATGTCACACTGCTATTGTAATCGCTCCGTCAATGCGTGCCTATTCCGATGCGGAATATGTTTAAGCCGTTCGCGCGACCGTTGACGGCTCCGTTGTGCAGTTTTTAAGCTATGCAGGGGCTTTTTTTTTTAAGCTATACGGTCCATATCGCCATCTTTCATATCGATAATCTTTTTAAATAAAAAAATTTCCACCCTGGCACCAAGTTTGAAGAGCAAGTAACCTCATCTAAGATATCAGAGGCATCAACGGAGTGACAAACAATTATCACTGTCGCTGTCAAGCCTCTTGCTCGGTAATAGTTCTATTGTATTGTTATCGACATGACAATAACGTTCATGTCGATTGGACGCTCACACTGGTACTGACAGATAATCATAGAAACTCACGGACAAATACCACGAGCGCGCCGAGGACACGAGCCAACATAAATGCTAGTTATTGTCATAAATATGAATTACTGTTACAGTCATGAATGTGATTTTTAGCAAAAATTTGACAGTAAGAACAGAAGAGAGAATTTGGAACTCTTAAATACCGATAAAATATTTTTCACTTTTGATCAATGATATTTTGTAGATTCATAACTACCAGTCGAACATAAAATTTTTGAAAAATATCCTACAGTCATGGGGCTTCGGTAAAGCCTCATCGGTCATCAGCATCTCCGACTCGTGTCCCAAAATGTCTGTTTGTTTTCCTGATGCAGTGTCTTTAATACCGATAACGATCTCGGGAGCTCCGTCCATCCTCTTATCTCCAAAGTTTTTTCGAGCTCCTCGTCCTTGGCCTGTCCTGTTAAGCCGTGTCCGAGCCAGACCTATAATTTAGCGAACGATTGGCTGCTGACGCGAGTCAATTAGGCAACCACGACACAGCCCCGGCTTGTGCTGCTGCACTCCGCCGGATCGTAAGAACTGTGCGTTAAGCCCTTTCTCGCAACAGGCTCTGAAACCGCATTTAGAGTCACTCGACTCTTCGGACCCCAGGAGTCCTTCATTATCGGGCATTTACCCCAAAAATAAAAGAAGAAAAAAAAAAAAAAGTTGTCTCGTCACGTCCTGCTGCTCTTCTCTCCGTTGCTTTCGTTGCGCTCTTTCTCAAGCCGCACACCAATTCTCTACCCTTGGTCCTCCGCGATATTTCGGCAAAATTCCGAGTTTCTGGCCTGCGGCCGAACGCTGCACCGCTGCCACTGTTGGTCCTCCCGAATTACTTCGGGATCTTGGCTCGGTGCCCGCCAGTGTGTACTTAAGTAGTTAACTACTTTGCACGCCGATCGGTACGGCAGCCAGCAGGCTTCTCCAACTGCTCGGTAACGCTTTCCGGTTACCGCACAGACTCAGGAGGGGAAAAAAAAAGGAAAAATAAATCACAAATTCTAACCACCTCATTTCCATTCGAGGAAATTCGTCGTATTTTGGTAACAGTCATTTTTTTTTCTCGGACACTTTTTCGCTCCGACTTTAATTTGTCACGGATTCATGGTATCGTTACCGTTTTAAGGTGTGCCAATTTTTTTTATTTGCTTTTTTTTCAAGTTTTTGTGCTTGTCTTCGTCGAGTCCATTTGCGTTAATTATGCGGCGATTGCGCTCAATGTGATTATCTATTCGGTACAAGGAAGCTTTCCGGCCGGGCTGCTGCGGGCGCGTACACATTGGTAGGCGAATAGAGAGGGTGTGAAAATCAATTTGACAGACGAGCGGGGGAGGCGCGGGAACGAGGCGTAACGCGTGCCGAATTACCTCTACGTGACAACGCGAACGTTTCACCGTTTTCTCCATTATTAACGAGAGGAGCCCGTAGACGCCGGTTGCGACAATTGCACGTTAGAGTAAAGAGAATTCCCCCTTCCCCGACGCCAATTCATTCCGATGAAACTGCCGGCCAGACTGCACTTTCTATCACGGAAATTCCTTACAGACATTTCGGAAAATCAATCAGCTTCACGGTGCGGATTAACTACGGTACGGTGCACGGTAAACTCCGCGAATCAGCGTTGTTCGCTCGCTCCAATTTCAGCGCCGTCTAATTCAAAACTTAACTTTTCCCGAGTGTATTAAGGAGCGGATGAACGTAGAGCCTCGGATATTCGGGGCTGGCCATCTTGCCCCGATTCCAAGATGCGTAACTCAAATTGAACGAAGTGCTCCTCGCACTACTCGTTAAAAGCAGAGCTGGGCGGTACTTAAAGTACATGTTTACTTATTTAGTACTTAAAGTATCAAAGTACCTTTCGGTACTGTAAGTAATTATACTGAGTACTAAGAACAAAGTACTTGCACAATTTTGAGCATAGCTGAACTCTTTGAGGAAGCTATGCTCGAGATTGTAATAAATGAGAAAACCATGTGCAAATTACTTTGCACCTCTTTCGTAGCGTAAAAAAATGTTCGTCTCATAAAATTATTCTACTCCCAGTTCAATATTTTCCATTTAAATCCCAGAAAATACGAATTTTCGTGCATAAAATCGAGATTTTCAATGTCTCACTGTACTTTAGTCCCAAAAGAGCCAGTGGATTCGTGTTCAGCGGAAAATAATCCATCGAAATACGTGGCAGTTCATTATTTAAAAAATCTTTAAATTTCGTCAAAAAATTGCAAGGCTACCCCTTTCGAGTCAATTTTTCGCGTTTCTCAACGTTCTGAAACTGCCCGATGAAATGTTTCTAGAATTTCGGACAAGACCCTATCTTGCGTATTTTTTCCGCAGAACACGACGAGCATCTCGGATTTTTCCCAGCTTCATTGGGAGCCGAGATATCGACCTTTGAAAATTACGGAAAATCGACGTTTTTTTTTTTCAAAAGTGGCTCAAAAATTGAAAAATTTTTGTTCACGCAATTTTTTTTTGTTTCAACCCTATATTCGACGTATTTTTTCCCGCCGAACATGAATATAACAATTATTTTACTACCAGCCCAATATTTTCCATTTAAATGTCAAAAATACGATTTTTTATGCATACAATCGAGACCTTTCCCACTTTAAATTTTACCCGATGAAAAGTTTACGGTACAATGACTCGAGTTAGGAAAAAAAAAAAAAAATGAGCATTTTTCAAAATCTATTTTATTCGTTCGCTATCATCTCAGTAGGCGGACTTTTGGTAGACGCGCATAGATCTAGCGCAGATCAATGGTAGACCAGATTTGTTTTGTCACATGGATTTCGTCACATGCAAGATTTGTGAGAGAAGGGACGAGTGCCAGATAAAAGTTGTGAGAGTTATATGCGTTCGATTATAATATTTCGCGCTCGATATAATCCAAGATGAAACAAGGGACTAATCCAGGTGGCTGTCACGGGCTGACGAGGAGGGTCAAGAGGGTTGTAGATACGCCCGGTGGAGAGTTTACGCTATAATGACCCAAGAAGAGGAACACGGTCCGTACAGCGGACCGGCATGAGAGCGAACAAGAAGAAGAGACGAGAGCCTCCGTCGGGAGAGACTATCTCGCGTCCGGATTACAACGCGCACCAAATTAACCTTTGTCTTCTCTCTTGTCCACGATATCCTCGAGATAACGTCGACGGAGTGTCCACTTCGGGCAGGCTACGAGCTCGCAACACGACCCGAAACGCGTCACGAGATCCAGGATTTACAAGAATATTCACTCGGTAACATAACGCGAAACTAATGCCCGGATGTGTCTTTGGACATTCTTCTTTAGATACGCTAAGTCACGACACCCGACGACAGGTGACGAAGTTCGATGCGCCTTGGTTTCTTGGCGGGTGAAGAAAAAGTTATACTGAACGATTTTTCCGTTTGTTTTTTTTCTTTAGGGCTGTAAGACAATAAGTTATTATACCGAGCTCTCACGAATCGATCGCGTTCAATTTTTATTTCAAAGCTGTGTTTCGCAATACGCAACACTTTTTTTTCTTCAAAACAATCGCTGCGCCAAGCGCGTCGAGCTTCTGAAGATAACATACGGATAATGGTAATTATTCATTTAAAACGTAAAGAGGAAACTTCGACGAGGCAGCAGGGATAAAGTAAAGAATCCTACGAAGGAAAAACAAACGTTAATTCTACCTTTCAATGTTCCAATCGTATAAATTCCTCTTAGCGAAGCAGGCCATCCGCCGCCATTAATGTTTTTCTCTTCACATCCCCGAGTCGAAGATAATTCTTCCGGTCGAAGATAACTTTCGCAACTCCCACTGAAACAATCCAGAGCTATTATATACCCAGTCTCATAATGCTCGCGTTAATAATACAAAAAAAAGAAGCTTCCGTCAACGATACGATGACTACAGCGCCAAAGAGCCTCAGAAACAACTAGCAGCGTCAACCTCGTCGAGCCTCGTCGAATTATTAATCGAGCCATTTAAGACGTAAACCAAGAGTAAACTTCTTCGATGCAGCAGCGATAAGGAAATAATACTTGCGCAGCAAAAACAGACATTAATTCTAAACTTTCAATGTTCCGCTTCTTTAACTACCTCTCAAAGAAAGACGCCATCCAACATCAATGTCTTTCCCTTCACATCCACGAGTCTCACTTCCGGTCGACGATTATTTTTCCCAATCCTCACCAAACCACCTACCTCAGCCAGAGCCATTCCACCCAGTCTCATAATCCCCGCATTAATAATACAAAAAAAAAGGAGCTTCCGTCAAGAATCCACCGTCAACGATACGATGACTGTGCAACGCAGCTCCGAAAGAGCCCTTACAAAATGGCGTTTCGGGTGTTCCCAAAGTCGATGGGGTGGCTCGCCGCTCCACGGCCCGGGGTATAGAATTCCACTCTGAAACCAAGGGAGTTTCGATCGGGGAAAACCAATCCCTCTCGCACGTTCACCCAGCAGCGGTGGAGCCAACCCCTCGGGGTCTCGTTGGCGGCGCAGGGCTCTCACGTCTAACGCGTTATGTAATCGTATACAGAGCACGCCTTAGATCCCCGCTAGGGTTCTCGTTCCCCGTGCGTTTCACACACACACACACACACACGCATGCATGTCTACCAACGAGATTTCTTTGAACAAGTGTTGAGAATGGGGGATACATGTTCGCCGGTATAGCCGGTGGATACGTGCCCTCGCGCGACTCGTCGTTGATATGCTTTGTCGCTCGGCCATGTGTCGCTAATGCCTATCCCATGGGGGGTCGTTTCTATTCTATTTCCCGTTGCGGCACCGTTGGATGGCTGGATGGCTGTTCTCCACTTCGCTCAGGGTTAACGGGCCTATGTGCCTGAGTCTGTGCGCGTATGTGTGCACATAACTGACGCGAGGTGTCTCCTCCTCCTCCTCCTCCTCCTCCACCCCGTGATGAATTCAGCGTATGCCGAAGCCAACCCCTGCTGAACGCATCGAATCTATGGGGGTAGGATTCTCCCTTTCGTGCTTTTCTCACCCCCTCGGCCCTCTCTCTCTCTCTCTCTCTCTTTTGAGAGAGAGAGAGAGGGGGCAGAGGGAGGGAGCAACGGCGAAGCGGACCCTTATCGCTTATGATAAACGCATCATGGAGAACCCACAAGGGTGCTGCAGATTGACGTAAAATCAATGAATGAAGTCAATGGGCCTTGCGCGACCACCCTTATATCGCTGTACTGACTCTATGTGCGTACGACTATTCAGAGGCAGTTTGGTTTCTCTCGCTCTCCGTTCGCTCTCACTCTGCCGACACCTCTCGAGCGATACATAGCTTCTGTTGCTGCTCGAGTGCGTTAGTCCTTGACACGCACTCGCTTTGGAGCCGCGGGGCGGACGCTCCTACCGAACATTATTCGATTTGCCGTTACGTACTCTTGCAAGCTCGGGCCCCGTAATGGCGTAATGGAGTATCGAGCGTCCCGCACGAAGATGAAGAATTACTTCTTTTTTTTTTTTTTTTTTTAATGAAAATTGTAATAGTGTTGCAACATTGTTCTCGGGCTCGTAATTGTTTTCATTCACACTACGGTCTGCAAACTTTCTTGATGAGATTGGCAAGATGCGGGAAGCAATGTTACGTTTATTTTAGTTTTTTTTTTTTTGGCTTTTTCATACATTAACGACGGGAATGATTATTTTATTTTCACTCAGTAGAAACAGTTTGGCCAAAGCACTTAAAATTAGAAAGATGATGATTTTTTTTGTTTGTTTTAAATGGCTACTACAGAGGTTTTTCACGAAATAAAAACGATGCTTTGTACTGACCCGAATAGAATAATTAAACAAACCAAAAATTGAGGATAATTTTTATTTACCATTATAAAAATTGCAAATAAAGTTTAATATTGTTCTCTGGTTCGCAATTGTTTTAATTTATACTCCGTTCTGAAAACTTCTTCGATAAGATCGACAAGATGCAGAAATCAGTGTTACCTGAATCTTTTTTTGTAATACTTGTACGACGAAAATGATTATTTTTTTTTCCACGATACAAAAGTTTGGTCAGTGTAATAGAAATTGGGACAACGAAAAAAAAAAAAAAAAAAAAAATGTATAAAGGCAACTCGAAAATCGACGGTTTGCGCCCGCCCGAGCAGAAAAATGTAAGACAAAATAAAAAAAAAGGATCATTTTTATATCCCTCGGAATGTTTCACACGGGTATCGAGCCGTAGGCGCGCATATCGACGATCGAGTCGAGTGAATGAGAGAGGAATCTCTCCGGATACCCGTTCATTATTTGCCGGTCAGCGAATATACTTGGCAGGATAATTATCCCCGGATTTGTTTATTTGCTCGGTGTGTAACCGACACTTGGCTCGCTACCGTCTTCGTGAAAGACGTGCCTTCGTGCACGTCTTGGGCCTCCGACGATCCTCCGACGATCTTTTATTTCTCTTTATCTTTCTTATTTTTTTTTTTATTTATTTTTTTATCATACCGGTAGGTAGGTAGATACATACATGCAGGTATGTTTGAGCATTGGTAGTCACGGACGGGAGCGAGAGCGCGAGTTCTCCACTTAGTGTATTCACCATTATATTCCGTCCTTGCGCGACTACCGGCTTTGAGACCTCGGAAAGTCGAAGAGTCATCGTCGCTAACGAGACGGACGAGGGAGAACGAAGGAGTCGAGGTGGTTCGGTGGATACTCGAAATGCTCATCGGCTCGCCGTTAAACACGAAGGCCCCCCCCCCCGACGGCACCGAAGAATTACGACTTTCGTACGCACGCACCTAGAGGTTCGAACAAAATCGACCGCAAAGAACTCACAAATGCACGAAGAAAAAGAATGTACTTTTTGGTAAAAAAAAAATAAAAAAATTGATATCTGGCGTTTCTTTTAATCGGAAAAAAGTTTGCGTCCTCTTGTTTCGTACGTCGAGCGAGATTAAAGAGTCGCTCTTTCCGTCCTGTTATACCGGAGCAGGCAGCGGCGGCGGCATCGAAACGACGAGAACGAATTTCAGCGTGAAATGGCCGCGATGTGAGCGAGCGCCATTGACGCCACTCGTTTGTTTGCCATTTCCTCGACGAAACAAAGAGTTAACGGGCAAGTCAACGGGAGAATAGGGTGCAGGATCGAAAAAGAGGGGAGAAAAAAAAAAAAAAAAAAAAACGAACAGTGTCGAGAGCTGCGAGGAAAAGTATGAAGTGAGGTAAAAAAAAACAAAAAAACAGGGGAGAGAAAAAAAAGAAAAAACAACGAGCAATCTCGAGAGTCGCGACGGAGATAGAGAAGGAGAGCGCGGATGGGAGAGAAAAGCTTGATGGGAATGCCTCGTTGTTATCAGGGGAAAAAGTGAAATTCCGGGATTAACTGTTCGCTGTTAGAGCCTCGCGGGGCGCGTGGGAGGACGAGGGGGGGGGGGGGGGGGGGGGGAAGGAGCGGAACACAGAAACGAAGAGATTCGCACAGAGAGCTCTTTCATCCCGATTCTAGGCCGCCATTTTTATTTCGTTTCCTGCGACCGGATGCCCACGGTTCAATCTGACTAGCACCCGTCCAACACAGCACCGAGCGAAAAATCTGTGGGTGTGTGTGTGTGTTTTTTTTTTCCACCCCCCCCCCCCCCCCCGTTGTGATCGAACAATTCGCCTGTACTTTGATTCCGCGAACGAATTATTGACAAATTGAACTCCACACCATTCCGTGCAGCCTGCGTTTGTGGGGATCGGATGAGCAAATAACGATACACCATAAAAAAAAGTCTTCGTGAAACTAGAGCGTTAAAAAAAAAGTTGCCGTGACTAACATTTTTTTATTATTTATTTATTTGTTTTTTTTTGTAAAATTAAGAACTTATTGCAAAGTGGGGCAACTGATGAAGGGTTAAAAAAAATAATAATTTGTTGCATCCCAAAAAAAAAAAAGGTACATCGTTCACGATCATTCAGGAAAAACCAACCAGATTTTCCGTATCGTATCGAAACTGCAAATTTTGCAGAAACCTCCAAAAGGCTTAAAAAAAAAAAAATATGTATTACTTACCAAAGATAATATCATCAGTCGTTTCGTGACGATAAAAGTAAAATAAGTTCGAACACGATGTACGTAATAAATACATTACGATACTAGTGCGAAATTTTTTTTATCTTTAATCGTGTGAGTTTGCAGCACGAGCCAAAGGCGAGTGTAGCAATCACACGAGTCGAGAAAAAGTTTTTCGCACGAGTATCGTAGCAAATTTAACCGCAGAAGTTGTGAAAATGATGGTTTTACGCGAGGCGTGCCTAAAACTGCCGTTTTCGCACCGAGCGAGTTGACGATCTTTCTTTTTATCCGCGATACGTTAAAGCTACAAGTTTTCGCGACGTGCCGAAACTGTCGTCCCGGCCATAGCAGCGAAACGATGGAGAAAGGCTAACAGGGCAGGGGAGAGTGGCGAGACCCCCCTCTAAGTACGCGAGCGAGCCCCGCTTTCGATTGACTCCGCCATATTGAGTTTAGTTCTATGGGCTCTCGAATCATGGGGTTTGTTGGACGGGAGACGTGTTGCACAGAATAGCGCACGGTATAACTGTATCACGAGCGAGAATGTCCAGCGGCCAGCTACCTTCTATAACGTCTCTCCTCCACGGGATAACGAAGTTACACTGGGAGCCTCTACGTGACCAAAATTTCTCCGCCTCTCCACGAGCTAAGTCTAAGTTTCTCCTCCCGACTGGCCGGCAAAGTCTTCGGACACATCAGCTTGCTCTTCGTGCTTTGCGCGCCAGCGGCTCCGTTTCCCACTCCGCTTCTTGAGACGTTTTAAGAACCCTACAGGAAAATAATACATCACAAAAATTCCATAGAAAGTAAAGTAACAATATTAATCGAATAACTTCGTTACGATGAGAGGTCTCCCAAGTTGAATGTCGAAACAGACACCAGTCTCGAAGTCGGAGCTTCACACTTGGGTCTTCTTTTTCTTAACTTTCTTTTCGGTAAAATCCCGCTCGAATGTAAAGTAATGTCGCGAGTAAAATCGTGAGAACTTGTCGTTGATATTTGTATGAAAAAGAGGATTCTTTTCGTCTTTGGTCGAACTTTGCAGGGTTGGCGATATCGCGCTAAGTCTAATTTCCTCCCGCTCTCTCGACTACCCAGAGTAGTCTTCGGACACATCAATTTGCTCCATGCTTTATGCGCCAACGACTCCGTTTCCCACTCTGCTTCTTGACATACTTGAATCCTAGAAAAGAAATTTTTTAAATACTACATAGAAATGTGATCGAAAGTAAAAGTAAAAAATACTAACCGAATAACATCGAAACGATGAGAGGATCCTGGCTGGATGTCGAAACAGATACCAGTCTCGAAATCGGAGATTCAAACTTAGGCCTTTTTTTCTTAATTTTTTTTTTTTCGGTAAAACTCCGCTCGACTCTGTCAACCTATCTCTGATATTTGTATGGAAAAAAAAAAGATTCTTTTCGTTTTCAGTCGAACCGTGTTGGGTAGACGATATACCATGCTCGATGGATCCTGCCATGACGACAAAGAGACGACCCTCTCGTTTCACGATATGTATCAAATTATCCTCATAATGAAAAATGGCGGGCAACTTTACACCTACCAGGTGCGTTACACGATCTGCCGACAGCCATCGAGAGGGTGCCCACAGCCGAATGGTTGTTGAAACGTGCTCCGCGAATGAATGAAACGTTTCTGTCGCCTCTGCGGGTATTAACACAATGAGAGTTATAATGGACACGTCGACACGTCGTCGTGTAAATCGTATGTACGTACGAGCGAAAAAGGAAGAATGACCGGAGCGAGATGGAAATCTTGACAATAGCTCGCTCGCTCTTGCTCGGTGACGGTGTACAATGGGTGTTGCTTTAATAGGAGTCCGGTTGCACATCGACCCCCCAAAAGAGGCCCCTATTTCAGCTATTTCACACCACTAAACGAAAGCGCGCGACGATTCCGTGTAACTACTTCGACTAGATTTTATCCCGACGATAGCGAAGGTTCACGGGTGGAAACGGGAGATCCGGGGTGCACGAGGACTTCCTGGACGACCGCAGCGGCCGCAGAGACTCGCCTTCATTCTTCAGGATTTCTCAACGATTCTCAATGAAATTCATTCAAAGGGCGTATCGCTGCGGATTCCCAGAGACTCGATGTGGAGTGTATCGGAATTAGAGGAGTCATGTTTGGGCAAAACTGCAGCAAACCTGAGTTGATACCTCGAAGGGGAAAAAAATTAATATTTATTAACCTTCACCTGAAGACCACGTCGACAAAAATCACCCAACTTCCGTCTTTTACTTGCTACCACTTTGTTCTTTTAGTCAACTATTTTCTGAACCATGAAAAAAGTACACTTTGAGGGTCATGTAAGAGTTCCATTTTTCGTATAATTTTATAGAGTTAAATTTCTCTTACAACTTTTTATACTCGTAGCTAAGAATTTTCTTCGATTACCACAAACCACCTTTACGAATGGTCAAATGCTCGAGGTATTTTATGAGTTTGTGTTTCTTTACTTCAAAAAAATTAAACACGTTTTATCCTTGAGGTCGTCGAAGTAGACTGTAAAGAGCGTGCAAGAACACATTTTTGTTATACGAACGAAATCGTTCGTAAAAATGTATCTTTGCACAGACACATTTCGGTCGTGTGCTTTTCCCGACGGGCGGCGAACGTGGAGAACCGTCGGGTGAAATTCGTCGGAGGCATCGGGGAGAGGCATGCCGGAGAGAAACCGCCTGGAGTTTCAGTCCCAGCGAGGAGGAGTCCTCTCGTTATAATTGCCAAACGTTCGTTAACAACGCGAAAGGATGAATCCCGGAATTCTACGAGTTGGCTCGGAGTGATGAACTTCCGTGTGCAATCTACCGTTGCAGCACCGGGTTGCTCACTCCACTCTGCATATATATATATATATATATATATATATATATATATATATATATATATAGATAGATAGATAGATAGAGAAGAGCATATTGAAACGCCGGGACGCAAATCAAAATGCAGGCTGTATAAGCCAGCGGCTGAGAAGAGGCACTCGAATCGTCACGATAAGGGCCCTCGAGTACTAGAGCGCAGAGAGATAGTCGGAGTGGAGGACTCGTCACAGCCCGCCGACTACCGGCACTCGACGTAACGCTCACTAATTGCGTTCGTGACATGTCTCCGAACTGTCAACCGTCGGAGGCTCGTTCGGCAGTCAACCCGGATTCGTCGGCTTTTATTGGGTATATCGGCCGAAGAAAAATCAAACGCTGCTTAACTCCTTTCACGAACCCGTACGCAGTAACCGGTACCTTTGTATTTTTGGGGCACAAATTTCAATTCGTCACTCACCCGAGTTCACTTTTAAAAATAATTCACACACGCCTTCTTCGGCATTCTCTTAACAATTTTTTTTTTTTTTTCAAAGCTTGGCAACGTAATAATTCAGGAAGATATTTTTTTTAATATGTTTCCATCTTATTCATTTCAATCGAAAAATTGTGGAAAAATGTGGTGTGGCAGTTCCAAAGAAAATTTGTAAGACATCATTTTATGATAATAATTTTTTTATTTAGTGTGAAAATTGAAAAGGTCCGGTTTTTCATGCGTGACATTGTTTCGAGCATTTCCATTGAAAAATGTGTCTCTGACAGGGCAGCAAAAATGACGTTTTTAACAGTAAAGAGGCTTCGGACTTCGGAGTCGAGGTAGAGGAACCTTTGCAACGTTACGATCTCCTAGCGTCGAGAAAAAATCGAATAAAACGATTTTTTCAATTTTCGTTTCAAGTAGATATATGGATCGATGGTTTAATATTCGCGACATGATCGATCCGCCGAGGGACACTCTGCACTTGTCGCCGATGGCATTGTCCTAATCATGCAATAATTATGGGTTTCTCATCGGGCTTCTCTCCAGCACCGCTCTCGTCGATCCCTCGCACTCATTACGATTAATCGCTACGAGGCCCTTATTGGCAATTGAAACTCGAGGGCTTCGTCGCTGGTTCCCGGCCAGTGGCAATGAAGTTTTCCCAGTGGACATAGACCTCGGAGCTCCGGCTCTGCAGAGGGACGGGTGAGAGTGACAGCTTTCGAGAATAATCCGACAAATTTTAATTGGAATATAATAATTTCTATCACGGAGAAATACATTTTTTTTTTTTGTTTTTAATAGAAAAAAATCGAATGAAAAAACAAAGTTAAAGTGCGAATAAAATCATCGCTGTGTCAGCTTATCCCGAATTATAACAATGGCCGCTCGACCATCGTGTATATAGCGACGCCCGTGGATATACGAACCTTCACACTGATCGTGCGTGCCCACACCCTCGCGTACGCGTTTTCACTCCCCCCTCCCCCCCCCCCCCCCGGCGCCCAAGTCTGCCGGAAGTGGGAACGTCACCATGGTTACAACATTGAGACTGCGGGACTCTGTGCTCGCAGCGAGGGGATGACAAAATGGTGCGGCACACGACCCTTCGCACCCCTTTCTTTCATTCTGATTCTAATATATTTTGACAAAAAACCCAAGCGAGAAAAAAAAATTTAGTTAAAAAATTTATCGAAATTATGAAAGCGGTATTATTTATTGTTTTGTTGGACCGATAATTGGCGATAGCGCGAGACCGAAGCTTGAGGCTGTTGTCGAGGAATTTCCGGCGGGGTGCAAATTAACAACAATGTTTTTTGGTGGTCATGAATGTCCCCCTTGGCTTTGAGCCGAACTCGCTTGGCGGATTGGTGTTCTGGGCGAAACAAAAATTTGATGGAAATATGTGGGCGATATTTTTTTTTTTTTTTTTTTTTTACAAAATTTTAATGGTTCTTAAAAAAAAACAAAAAAAAATGCGCAAATACCCTTCGCCACACTTTTGTTGCGTTTTTCCATCACTCCGGAACTTCGGTATTTCCTTAAATCCATCGGCATACAAAAATATCGCTGTTTAAAAATACAAAAAATTGCTAATTTTGATAAATAGACCGAAAAAGTTTATTTTCTCGCTTGTTAAAAATCTATAATTTATTTAATTCCCACGTTAATGCAAAAAAAAAACACATTATTTTCATCCACTCCAACTCACAAAGTCATTTACATAAAACGAAGAAAAAAAAACAAGTAGTTTATTTTTGTAATGCATATTCGAACCGGACAGATGAATGAACGGAAGGCGTGTAATACGTGGAAAACGTATAGTAACAGTGAGAAAGCATTTTAAAAGTGATTCATCCCCCTTGTCCGCCTGCTCTCGTACTAACAGCAACCGGTGGCGCCCGCATTGACACTATCTCCACGATCGGCATGTACAACCAGACCCAAGAGAGATGAGGCAGAGATCCTCCGAAGAATCAGGACAACACTTCGGCTCCGGTTTGTAGGCACTAAGCGCGAGGAAAGACGAGTGCAGAGATTGTTAGGGGCGCGGAATAAGATGAAGATCGTATCTCTCGCTAGCAACGGGAGTGTAACGCTCGCTCGGGAGAAGAGTTTTCGTTGCAAAAAGAAGTTCGACGCGCGGAGCACCTTTGGCTGTTGCCCAAAAAGAATCGAGATATCCTCGCTAGTCGCAACTTCCTGCCGAAGTTTCACGCTTGAGAACATTTTTAATGCGACATACCTTTCTGCAATTTCGCGTTAGTCATTTTTCGCTGCCGATGAAAAAGGAAGAAGCAAAAGAAGATAAAGAATAATCTGAGGAATGAAGAATGTGAAGAATTAAGAATGTGAAGAATGAAGAATGTGAAGAATGAAGAATGTGAGGAATGAAGAATGTGAAGAATTAAGAATGTGAAGAATGAAGAATGTGAAGAATGAAGAACGTGAGGAATGAAGAATATGAGGAATGAAGAATGTGAGGAATGAAGAATGTGAGGAATGAAGAATATGAGGAATGAAGAATATGAGGAATGAAGAATATGAGGAATGAAGAATGTGAAGAATAAAGAATGTGAGGAATGGAGAATGTGAAGAATGAGGAATATGAAGAATGAAGAAGAAAAAGCGGAAAAAGGCAAAGAAGATGAGGAATAAGAAGACAAGGAAGAGAAGCGCGGACCGCACGGGAGTTGCCAAAATGGCGTCGCCTCGGGATCTAATCCCGGATGAGAGGAGCTCTGAATGAGGAATAGGGGAGGTAGAAGGAGACGAAGTAACAGTGGCGCGGACGGAGAGATGAGGATACAGACGAGAGGGAAAGAGGATGCAGAGAGGCGACGTGAAAGGATCCATATAGTCGGCGAAGACGGAAGGAGCTTGGGTGGATTGGGAGGGGGCGTCGGGGGTAGAAGAGCAGACAAGGGACACATCTCTCGGATTACGTCTTAACAAGCTCCACGACATTCATTTGTCTTATCCGCCCGGGGGCTCTGTCGCTAATGCGACAGCGCAGCTGTTGAAATGATTAATTTACAACGAGCTAACGCGTACCAGAGCGAATGTGAAATCCACAACTTTGGCACATCCTAGAGCGAATGGCTCAACGCCCGAGGATTAAATCGCCATGGGACTGGTGACGAAACTGCAGGCATTAATTAAGGACAACGTGAAAACAGCAAGCTTGACACTTGGACCGAGATCTATCACCGTCTATGAATGTCGGTGTATAAATTAATTTGCAGCTCGGGTCGATCCCGCATTCGAGTCTCGGGAGTGCCGCTAAATTATGTCGGCATTGATTCAATTCACAACCTGACCCAATTTATATCCGAACGAAACTTCGTTTCGTTACAAAATTTATTTCTTACCTTAGCGATAGAAAAAAAAAAAAAAAATCTTTTTACCGATGCATCCCTCATAAATGATGAGATAAAAAATATTTCTCAATATATCTCATAATGTATTCCATAATATATCCCATAAAATCATTGAAATTATATTTATTTAAAAATTATATTTTCCACAACATATACTTGATAAATTAAAGATATTTTTTATTTTTTATATATATACGCCACATATACTTTGAAACGGTTAGATAATTCTTCGGAAGAGGAACATGATCGATTGGGAACTTAGGCGACGTATCAACAAGCGTTTCTTCCAAGTACTCCGTTCAAACCGCGCCGAGCTCTCTTTCTCCCGTGAAATTGGATTATCTCGCGATTTCTCTCTTCCCAACCTGTCGCGCCTCTCTATATACAGTGAAGAAAGTATATAGACGAGTTGTGTAAAAGGGCGGCTGGGCGATGTGTGCGGCAAATGCTCGGCGACAATTGCCGATCGATGACTAATCCCCTTTGTATACCGGCCATCGCGCAGTCCTCCATTGTCATCGCGAGCAGTGCGACCGACAACAGTGCGACGAGCAGAATTGCCACTACAAGCTTCCTCTCATTCTTCTACTTATTATCACGCCGAAGGCACCGCTGTGCGTAACGAGGCCAACTGACGCGATTAACACTCAGGCTGGGTGTCCCGATTATGTACCAACCATATCTATACGAGGCTCGAACTTCCAAACTCGTTAATCTCCCGCAGCCAAAAGATTGCAATAACCATTTTTTTTTTTCGAATTTTTTTTACCTAACGGCGGCGAAACACTGTTAATTTTTTTTCATCGGTCAGTCGCTATTTCTTTTTATTAATTTATCCGCGAATAGAAAAATAAGTTTTAATGATCTTCGCTCGAAAAGATAAGCTGAGGCTTAAATATTTAATACAAAGTATGTGCATTTAAAAAATATATATATATAAGTATAGTCGTATCCGAAGCCGGAGATAAAATGCGAGGAATATACGACCATTTACGCCGAGGCTTGAACTTCCAAACTCGTTAACCTCCCGCTGCAAAAAGATTGCAATAACCATTTTTTTCGAATTTTTTTACCTAACAGTGGCGAAACACTGTTAATTTTTTTTCATCGGTCAGTCGCTATTTTTTTATTAATTTATCCGCGAATAGTAGAATAAGTTTTAATGATCTTCGCTCGAAAAGATAAGCTGAGGCTTAAATATTTAATACAAAGTATGTGCATTTAAAAAATATATATATAAGTATAGTCGTATCCGAAGCCGGAGATAAAATGCGAGGAATATCCGACCATTTACGCCGAGGCTCGAACTTCCAAACTCATTATCGTCTCGCAGTCAAAGAATTGCAACAGCCATTTTTTTTTTTCACATTTTTACCTCGCAGCAGCGAATTCTATTAATTTTGTTTTCATCGATCGCTCCCTATTTTTGATTCATTTGTCCATAAATAGAATAACGGCTTTTAATGATCTCCGCTCGAAAAATGTCGGCATGAATGTCAATATAAATTATGTGCATTTAAAAAAATATATACACTCCTATCCGCTAGGAATATCCGACCATCCATACGCGGCTCGAACTTCCAAACTCGTTTCTCTTCCCGCTGCCAAAAAATGACGATAGCAATTTTTTTTCTCAAAATCTTTACCCAACGGCAGCGAGCAACTCAATTTTTGTTCATCAATCAATCGCCATTTTTTTTAAATTAATTTATCCGTGAATAGAACGATTACTTTCAATGATCTGCATCCGAAAAACGTGAGGCTTAAATATCAATATAAACATACTCTCGTATGCGACGCCGGAGATAAAACCCGAGGAATATCCGAGTCCCAACAAAATGGCCGTCGGAGTCGGCGGAATGGCTGGGGAGGGAGAAGCGATAGGGGAAAAAAAAAACAAAAAAAACAAGCATGAGGAAGAAGAATATATAAAATGGGTAAAGAATTCCGTTTCTTCGTTCCATCCGTACGTTCCGCACGTTCGGGCCTCACGTGACTCGCTTCCAAAATGCACTGTTATATTCTTCTTCTCGGCTCCCTCGGGGCTTCTCGACTTTCCGGCGTCGTCGTCGTCGTCGTCGATGGAGTTGGAGGGCGCAAGCGCACACGGCTCACTCCTTCGTCCGGATCGAAAGCTCCGCCCGGGACACCGTGGACCTTTGTTTAATCCCTCCACCTCGGACACAGATTCGCTATACGCATTCCTCACTGTGTATGCACGAAAACCCAACGGCCAACAGCCACATTGACCGATACGCCCACGACATGTGTCCAGGAGTTCTAATCTTCTCTCCTCTCGTCTCCATTAAAACATTTTTCTTCTTTTTTTTTTTGTTAATTCCAAGCTTCCTTTTGCTTGTTTGGTCGTCGAGACGACGCGCACGATGACGAGACTGCGACGAAGACGATGACGGCACGCTGTCCTCGCTACGGATATCGGCCAAGTTTTAACGACCGCCTAAGCGACTGGACCGCAACCCGCTTGGTTACAGCGGAAGAGCCTTCTATCCGCGCATCGGCTCTATTCACCATAGAGATCGGTTCGGAATTAACATCGAACGGGATTTGCAATGGCACTGTAAAAAAGAAGGAAAAAAAAAAAAAATTGTAAATTGTCAATTTACGAGAAATAAAAATTTCCTTAAATTACTTACATTAATCGAAGGTCAATGTGATTTTACTGTAAAATCACAATACGAGATATTACGATTGCAAATCTTTAGTCTGAAATTCACCAAAAAATTCCAATCAAAACCACTAGTTTTACTGTAAAATTGCAACGCAATATGTATTTGAAATTTGAGAGGGAGTTTATGCAAAAAAAGAGTTCCGATACTGTTCGGTAATTTTCGAACAATTTTTTTTTTTTTTTTTGCAATGTGGTTGAAGCACACTTTTAGGTGGTGAATTTGGCAGATTATCAAAGTAACGTATCCTCCGATACGGTTCGATAAATTGTCACAAAATTTTGTGGACATTTACA
Source organism: Amblyjoppa fuscipennis (assembly GCA_963575735.1). NCBI lineage: Eukaryota > Metazoa > Arthropoda > Insecta > Hymenoptera > Ichneumonidae > Amblyjoppa > Amblyjoppa fuscipennis. The sequence goes on from OY754494.1 coordinate 21,649,703, forward strand.
GAGTTTGCACTTTCTTGAATCTTTTTCAATGAATTTCCAAAATTTTTTTCTTTTTCTAAGGAAGAGGGTTTCTTACTCTGAGAGAATCAAGCATAAGACAGGAGGGAGCAACTACAGCGGCTGATCTTCCGGTACCGGAAGTCAGGGTTGAAGACGAGATATTAGTACAATATATATATATATATATATAACTTATATACACGCGATCCAAAAATAATATATGTAATTTTTAGATCGCGTCTAGCTATAACGATATAACGAAATCCATATTGATTGCGAATCAGCCTGACTATGTTTTTTCGATTGTTTGCCAGATTTTTTTTTCCTAACGGAAACGGAACTTTCCGTGCCGGAAGTCAGGTTCGAAGTGGAGATGCCAATACAAAAATGATTAATTTCCGGAGCGGGTATAATTATAATCATACAACGAAATTCCTGTCGATTCTGAATCGGCCTGTAGATACACATATAGACACTAGTCGTTCCGATCCACTTAGCTAATGCGCGTTTACCGGTGGCAAATAATAGCAAATAGAGACCGAAGAGACGGGCATCAGAGGCAAATACGCAGCACTTGCGGGTTGGATAGGATGTTGGTATTACACTGCACAGGAGGCAATGGATAAACTGTCGCACGTGTGCAAGACGAGGAGCGGCCGGGAAGTCGAGACATTTCTGGAGCGGTAGTTCAGTTCCTGTGAGGAGGAAATATTGATCTACGCTCCTTCCTACTTGCAATTATTACAATATCCTCTCAAATATTCCGTGCGATGCAAACGCATTCGAACGCTGATCGAAAGAGAACTTCGAATACGGGAAATAAATATGATTTACAAAAAAAAAAAAATTATTGACGCTATAAGCCGTCTCGATCTGTAACTATAAGCGTGGAGAATTTTTTTTTTTTTTTTTATTCGTGCATTACATTTTCTTAATTCGGGCATTAAATATATCGAGCTTTTCTCCGATCTACTCTAGTTCACAGGAAAGTTAAGATACCCATTAAGAGATTGTGCAATCGAGCTGTTGTGGATTAAAAGTTATTTATAGAAAGCAGATATGTAAAAGGTTCGTTATTGGGAGTCGCTTATATATCGGGTAGCGTGGCCGAGCGGTCTAAGGCGCTGGTTTAAGGCACCAGTCTCTTCGGAGGCGTGGGTTCGAATCCCACCGCTGCCAAAATTTTTTTTTTTTTTTTTCGCTCACTCAATATCTCATTCTCCCATTGTCAATGGCGATCTTTCTTCGATCTAAAAATATCATTAGTTTGTGGCAAATCGATAATTGTTTTAACTACTTTAGTTGTCGGATAAGAACGATTTTATATCGTGGGACGTTCGGTTTAGCAGATAGCGACTTTATCGACTAGGCGCCGAGAGGAGAAGCGTAGAACGCTGCAAAGATTTTCTGTTGCATCGAATGTCGAGAAACTGCCTACCGTTGGGATAAGACCGATTGTAAAGAAGCGTTTATGATTATACAAAATCAATTTAAAAAAAAAAAAATTTTTAAAGTACCCCCATTTATTGATTTTAAAAAGAACTTAACTTATTTCAGTTTAAGGTGTGTCGTAATCGAGCAGTAATCTCTCCTTGTACGACGCTTCGCTTCAATTTCAAAGAGTCTTCGGATTATTATTTATTTGTCACAGATTTATTTTTTTCATATCACGAATGTTTGTCAACCGACAGCCGTCGATACCCTTTCGAATCTTGTCTCACCAAATTAACGTTCACGATACGGATATAATAATCTAAACTTAATAACGTTACGAACGTTATTAACGTTAATGTCAATTAACGTGCAATGAGATATTTGAACGCCGACAGACACGATAATCGCCGGGTAAAACAAATAATCGGAACGGTGGTCTAAAATTAGACCGAGTCACCGTACAAAAACACGCCTCCTGTTGACGCGAAAACATCCGACGATACTTCAATGCGGGTCGACCGAAGCCGAAGAGGAAGACACAATATCACAGGTCAACTTTAACAAGAAGAAAATATGAAAACAATTTCGAGCCACCTTAATGGGAATTTTTCGTTTTGGAAATTTCACTTTTCGACCGGAAGTTCCGGCTTTCCCTTTTCTTGCACCTCATGTCGCTCGAGTGGGAGGATGACCCGATGTAATTATCACCGGCTTACTGATCTCTATTTTGACTCTACTTGGCTCATTGCAAAATTGCTTCTTTAATCTTTTTTTTTTTCCACTTCATTTAATGATTATTTTTAACTAGGTTTAAGTTGCTTTGCATTGCTCCCTGTAAGCTCTGGTCCTCAGGTGAATTGTCCCAGCGACCATTAAATTTCCATCTATATATTTACCTATTTCCGGCACGACGACACTGCCGGTCGGAGCTTGAAATTTTCACGCCGGAAGTGACCGTCTGTTTCCTATGATCGGAATCTTCAATACCGGTCAGAGATCAATATTTTCCCTTATCTTCTCTTTTTTGACCCCCCCCCCCCCCTCTCTTTTCCAATCACCAAACACCAAGATCCGATTGGTGATAAAACGTCGCGTGATCACCTCCACGTCACAGACTCATCCTCTTTAGTTTTCGTGGTCTCAGTTTTTTCAGTGTTTATTTGATATTACGCCATGAATGTGTGTCTACAGCTTTCGTTACCGACACAGCTAAACGCGAGGCTCGATAAACGCCGGACGGATGTTACACAATACTTTTACCCGCTCTACTCCATGAAAAAAATAAATAAAAAAATTAATATAAATAATAATAATAAAGCGACTGAAACTCTTATAATACATATTTCCAATCTCAGTCTAATCGTTTGCCCGATACAAAACGGTAATACGAGATGACCGAGACGCCCGAGAGCGAGTTACTCGCGTGGATCTTTATCGTCTCACGGAGCTCGCACTATCCAGATAAGAGGAGAGACTGAAAACACAGCGTCGAAGGCTAACGCGAGTATGAAGTAGAGGTCACAGTCCAGTGTCGATTCTCTCGACTGATCGGACGGAGTGAGAGTTTCGCTATACGTCCTGCCGAACACGTGGACTTGCGGCCCGATACATTTATTTGGAAAAAAAAAAGTTAAAGTAAATTTATAATAAGAATAATAATACTAACGAGTGGGATGAAACATCGCGACTTCGTCGAGTGAAAGCAGCCAACGTTCCGTCGATCGTAAACATTTTTTGTTTTTTTTTTTTTTCACCGAATCGATCACGCCGTCCTTCGCCGAATAAAATAGCCGATTCATTTTTCCGGTGACTCGGAGATCGCCGTTCGTTCGACCGGTCAGAATCTACGGATCGAAGCGAAGGCCCCGGTGTACGTGGCAGATAGTCCGAAGCGTCAGAGGGCAGTCAAGGACTCCTAGAGATACAGACCGACCGCAGTGTTTACTTCGGGCCAAGCAGCAGGTATACTCGTTCCACGCACCGAGTTTTATTTTTCCGGTGGTTGGCCTCATCGATCGTGCGACGCGGCGTGGAATCTTTTAAGAGAAGCCAACAAGAGACGATAATCGGAGCGGAAAGAAAATCTCGAGGTCGAGAGATGGACGCGAAAATCGTTAGTGTGTCCTTCTGGGAGATTGCGAGGCTGCACTTCTTGTCGTTCGCCTACGGACTTTATCTCATAGTCAAGCGGATCGTCAAATGGGCGTGGGATCCGAAGAAATTCTTCGTTCTACGACAGAGAGACAATCCACCCTCGTGCCTCGTCGACAACAGCATAGGAAAACATTCCTACGTGAAGCTCATGGTGAGTCTCGCTGCGGGAAAAAATAAAATATGTCGCCAAGCAATTCTTATTTAGCGCACAGTTGGTGAGGGAGCGAAGATTATTTTTGCGGAGGGGCGATTAAAACGGTTGACTCGCTGGAGGGTAGTTGACCCTCACCGATAAAGCGAGTAAGGCGGCGAATGTTTTTTTTTTTTTTTCTTCGATATATCTGGCGCCTCCTCGGCCGTCTTTGTGTTACGCGATCGCGTGATACGTCGAACTCCAGTTCAAAATAAATTCTCAACAAATGCCGAAAGATTGACGTCAGGTCAAACGATCGGTCGTCGATGTTTGGCAATATAACTTATCGCTCGGTCGTGTTTCCTTAATGTTTTTAATAATAAATGCACACGATTTTTCGAGGGTGAGGATAACATTTGATAAATTAAAGATTTATGGAAAACAATATATATATATATATATATATATATATACTATCAGAGAACGAATTTTTGCTTTTCATTATTTTCCTCGTATCAGAGCTGGGCAGTACTTAAAGTACATAAGTACTTATTTGCTACTGAAAGTACGTACTTAAAATATGAACGTATTTTTCGGTACTTTAAGTTCTATTACTTAGTACTAAGACCAAACTACTTGTAGAATTTTGAGCACAGCTTCTCCTTTGAGGAAGCTATGCTCAAAATTGTAATACATGAGGAAACCATGTGCAAATTACTTTGCACGTCTTTCGTGACTCAAAAAATGTCTGTTTCATAAAATTATTTTGCTCCCAACACAATATTTTCCATTTAAATGCTCAAAATACGATTTTTTAGGCATAAAATCAAGAACTTTCTCACTTTCGGCCACTTTACTAGATCCATACGTCCCAAATTTAGTTGTTATACATCCAGTCGACCTTCACTCACTACCCCGAGGTCCAGTCGTCGTAATCCAGTCGATTAGTCTCTCACTAAGGATTGGAAACGAAGAGTTTGGACGTTTTGAAAAAAGTCTTGGCCCTGAACTGGGTCGCTTGGTTTGAAAATTTCTCTCTAAATTTCATACTTGTAGAACTCCGCCCCTTCCGATTAAGAAGAAAAAGTACTTTGTATTTTATAAAAGTACTTGCGGTACTTAGTATTTAGTAGTTTAAGTACTTTTCGGTACTTTGCCCAGCTCTGCCTCATATACGCATCTCGACTTTTTAAGTTAAAAAACAAATATAAAGATTGTGCGCAATTAAAAAAGAAGAGGAAGTAATGAATTAAAGAAATAAAGAAATTAACACAATGATAACTTTTGTTTTCTATACAAGTTTCCAAGATTCGATAGAGGTTGATAATGCTGTAATCTGGTGAACATATCTAATATTTAAAAAAAAAATGCGTTACTGATTAATACGTTATTGATTAATTCATTTTTTTTTTATAGGGTGTTAAATTTCATTACGTCGAAGCGGGCGATCGAGCGAAGCCTCTTTTGCTGTTGTTGCACGGCTTTCCGGACTGTTGGCTGACGTGGAGAGAACAAATACCCGTTCTATCGGAGCATTTTAGGTGAGACAGTGAACAGTTATCAAAAATAAAAATAAAAATAAAATGATCGAATAAATAAAATTGACGGAAATCTGATCTTCAAGTGACTTTGCCATAGAGTGGTGGCTCTGGATTTAAAGGGATTCGGAGACAGCGACAAGCCCTCGACGACACGATCCTACAAGATCGAGATTTTGTTGGACGAACTGAGACAATTCATACTCGCTTTTGGAGTTAAAAATTGCAGCATCATCGGCCACGATCTCGGTGGTCTTCTCGGCTGGTACATGCTATCGCTTCACGGCGAGCTCGTCCACAAATTCGTCGCTATATCGAGTCCTCATCCGAATTACTATTGGCACGGTTTGTCCAGAGATGCTGCCTTCGACGTAAAGTCAGTTTTATCACAATGATTAACAACCATTAACAAGATACCTTAAATATCTCAAGATCGTTAGAATTTTTTTTCTGTCCAATTTTGTTATTTTATCTTAGATGGATGCATTTCAGCAGATTGCCCTATCTACCGGAGATCGACGCACTCAAGGAAGATCTATCAATCATCAATGACACCTTCAAGCACCTCCATCTCAATCAGTCGAGCGAAAAAAATTACGTCGAGGCGTACAAGTACGCTTTCAGCCGGAAAGGTAACTTTCTGGCCGAAATATGAATTGCATACAAAAAAAAGTATCCAGAAGATATGTGCATGACATCAAATTTCATCTTTGCCAAGCCTCAGGAAGAAAAAAAATGGTTCACTTGTAGAATTTTATTCTCCAATCGAACTTCCCCGAACGAAGTTTGTGCGATGCAAAACGCAACCGTTGTAACTCGGTGAAATTTAGTCTCGTAATATTTTAATAGTCATAAAAAAATTATTTGACTCGCTTATTTTTTTCCAGAGGATTGGACCGGGCCGATAAATTACTATCGAAACTTGCCCTTCACGCGGCTGGACGTGACCGGGAGCGAGCCAATACGCAACCAGACATTGCTCATAGTCGGCAACCTCGATCCCTACGTTTCCCTGGAGAACGTTGTCCAGAGCACGGAATATCTCTCGAGATTCAGTATCAAAGTGATAACAGGCAGTCAGCATTTTCCACACCAAGAAGATCAGGACCAGGTCAATGAAGCTATTCTCAAGTTTCTCATAGGTGAGAGAAAAATCATTCTCTTCTTCCGTAATTTTGAGTTTTTTTTTATTAAAAAAATTTATTTTTCAAATAAAAATGATGTTTTCTTCAGGTCCCACACACGTGAATATTGAAAAGTCACCCTCGAAGAGCATAGTGTCGGCGTGGCTCGGCTCGCTCAGCAATACAGTAAAATATGGGAACCAAATGTTCGACGCCGTGCAGAAGCGAACAAACGGCGTTGTCACCGGTTTGCCGAACAAAGTGCTCTATCTGGGTCACGCTCCGGAATAGACGAGCAGACAATTACTGATCTCCGTGTGGAGACGACCGCGGCGGCGGCAGCTGTAAGAAGCCTCGAGAATTAAACGAATTAAGGTGCGTACGAGTTTCCTTATTATCGCTCTCGGACGTCTTGCGAGATGATACTAACCAAGGCTGATTTACCAATTGTTTGTAATATATTATATATTTTTCTATTACGAAAAAAAAAAATCTACTGGACGATTCTCAAAACGCTTCTACAATTAACGAAAGAAACCGAAGTGTTTCGGCTGTTTCGAGAGATTTTTTTTTCGTAAGAAATACTACTCCATAGTCAGTTTTGTCCTGGTGCACGATTTGTTACGTGATTTGCCGATTGTTTGTACTATATTATATACATTTTTTTTTACGAAAAAAACATCTACTGCAAGATTCCAAATACCCTTCTATAATCGACTACAGAAAACGAAGTGGTCCAGCTCTTCCGATAGATGTTTTTTTTTCATAAGAAATACTACTCTGTAGTTCGTTTCGTCCTCATACTTGAATTGTTAAACGAATGACTTGTGATGGGCAGGGCACATTGATAATCCTGAACTGCGATTTTTTAAATATATATAAGATATATATATATATATTCAAGTATACTTTGTCGTGTTTATGTAAATTACATCGTAAAAATATGTTTACCCGTTACGTAAAGGAGATATATACCTATATATATAAATTTTTTTTTTTTTTTTTCTAAAAAACTTAATTGATGAGCGTGAAGCGAATATATAAGAAAAAAGATGAGTTTCGCGTGAAACAATGATACGTGGGTGTAATTTCATCGTAGAGGACAGTGTAAAGTTACTCGTTGACGCAGCTTCTCTTAAAGACTCACCGAGCGTGCATAGCAACCGCTTGATAACCTTTGAGTTATCAGTTCTTGCTAAAATGGGTATTTCTTTTTTTTTTCTAAGCTAGAGGCACAGCTTTCGTTGTCGATTCCTTCTTCCTACAAAAACAAATGTAATAATCGTCACGAAGACCGCTGATGGTGAAGACGATACAGGGGAAGGGTCAACGAAGCGTAAAATAATTTTTGCGGACAGATCGATCCAAGAAAGTCAGAGGTACAATTAAAGTTCGAAACCTAAAATGAATGTTAGAGTGTTGAAAGTATTGAGGCAGAGCGGAAACAACAGAGGAAATACAGCAACAACTTCAACGTCGTACACAAAGCTTACTTTGTAAAATTTTCGCCATCCTCGATTGTCTCGGGTAGTTCGCAGTCCATGGTTTCCGGTAAGAAAAAACAGAGAGCCGCGCCGAACATGGGACCGATGCCGAAGAACAACGGAGGCAGCCAAACTCCGAGACTTCCCTGTAAAAAAAGAGCAAAAACAACGATAAATTATCGGTTTGTTCTGACCGTGCAAAATGCATGTTTAATTTTTCGGCTTCGAACTTTAATTAATTGCGATTGCAATATTTACAACTGAATTAATCGAGATAACTTCAATTATTTTAATTACCATCGTAGCGATGAAGGGCGCAATCATACTGCCGACCCTTGCCGATACGCTGCACAGCCCGAGTCCGTTGTTTCTCACGACGGTCGGAAAGACTTCGCCGGTGTAGAGATAAATCGTCGGAAAGCTAATGGCCATTCCTGCCAGTCCGAGACAGGCCAGGCTCACCTGAGCGGTCGGATTCGTTACGACCATTATCAGTAGCAGACTGACGCTGGACAATAAATTCCCGCCAATAAGGATCTTCAAACGGGACACTCGAGATATCAGACTGAGGACGACCACCGTTCCGGGCAGTTGTATGAGAGCTGTGGAAAATGGACCGGCTCACATTCATCAATCGTTCGAGCGACTTTGCGACCTCGACAAAGAAAAAAATTAAGATTAAAAATATCTTACCCGACACGCCTACATTGATGAATATGTCGCCGTCCAATTGACCAATATATTGAGCCAATCCGAAGTAGCATATTCCACAGACGAACCAATTCATAGCTATGCAGATGGTCTTGATTCGCATATTCGGGGTCTTGAATAAATGCGTGATGTTGTATTTTTCGTTGGTTCTGTCCTCTGATTTGGCCTGGCTCTCGTGAGCGTCGATTGCCGCCGATACTTTTTCTATGGGAATTTTGTTTCTTTTCGCGGCGCAAGTAAGAATCTTGCGGGCTTTGCCGACTTTTCCTACGGCCAGCAACCATCTCGGTGATTCGGGAATAATCCTGGAAAAAATTTTTTTTTAAATGTTTTTTTTTAATTCCATTCTCATAGCCAGGAAAAAATGACACCTCAGAAGCCTCGTATTTGAACCTTCGACTCACCAATAGTACGAGAGCAGCAGTATCGGCGGCAGAGATACGGCTAATTGAAATGCTTTCCAGGATCGCGTTAGATAAGATATCACAGGGATCGTCAAGTGCCCAAGCAGGAATGGTATGTGGAACAAAACTGACAAGGTAGATCGCCACTCGATCCCGACGATCTCCATCACTGCAATTAAATTATCAAGTTGATTAGCGACAATCCAAACGAATCGAAGATCTTGTAGAACTCCGTTAATCGATGCGACGATCGCTCGTCTACTCACGTAGAACGAAGCTCACGAGCATCGTTCCGCCTGTAGCTACCGCAGAGACGAATTTCAATGCCAAAAATAATTCGTACCAAGGCACGAACGTGCTGAGGAGCCCCGTCAATGACTGTAGTATCACGGCTATCATTAAGGGAATTTTCCGGCCGATTCTACAATCAAATGAAATATGAGTTGAATCGATATTGATTGATCAGCGGAGATTAAGAATACGTAATAACGTTGTGTGATTATCTCTGCGGGGAGTGAGGAGTTTATCGTATTGAAAGTTACGCATACCTGTCGGCCATCATACTGAAGACCATGTTGCCAATGAGAATTCCAAACATCGTGCACGATTGTGCTAAATTAGCCAATTGGTCCCGATCGCAGACCAAATTCCACTGAAAAAAATACAAGTATAAAAGTATTTTAAAAATGTATAAGGATAAAAGATATCAATCAATCGAAAAGTCGCATCCGCAAATTGGTCGACATAAAAATTTGATAAGAAATCAGAGATTAGAGTGATTAAAAAACGGTACTAATTTGCGGTTTAAATTTTTCTATTGATATTTATACGTATAAAAAGGTACAAGTATAAAAAATGGTCATATAATAAAGAAAAATGCTCATTCGTAAATTGTTCGACATAAAACTTAGATGAGAAATCGGAGATCGAAGTGATATTAATGAGTGATTAGAAAACTGATATTTGTTTGCGGTTGATATTTAGTTTCTCGGTCGAACCTGAGTGATGATAGTTTCTGAGAAAACACTTCTGTCGTAATCGAATTCACGGCACTTTTCTACGTCCCCGTTGGCCACGTGAACGTTGCAGCTCATCGACATTGTTTCATTCTTTGCGGACAGGGGTGAGACACAGGTGAAATTTGTCCGCGGAGCCAGGAACCCGATCGACAATTGATGCCAGGCCACCGGAAAGTTGACCAAGGAAATGGAGACGGCGATAATAATGTGCCACAGTCCCATAACTCCCATCGCCTCTTGGATCGCATCGATCGTCTCGTAATCTGTAAAACAAAAAAAAAAACAGAAGAAAAAAATCATTCACTCAGTTTGTACGCTGTTGTAAAGAAAGTTTGTACTTTTTACAATAACTTATTGTCCACAAACGTCGACAATTTTTCGATTGCATGATCTGGCCCTAGTTTTACAAACAAAAGTCCAAACTGAAATTTTTAATGACGCGGCAATTAAAGGACACTTTCGTATATTAAAATCCGAACAAACAAGTTTGTCCCTTATTTAACAAAATTATTTTTACCAAATTTCGTGTTCCTATTTTACGAAATTATTTTTCACCGTTTACGATCGCTTTCGCGTAGTCTCTTTAATCCGCGAGATGCGTTGGACCAGGCCATGTCTCAGGCACAATAAAATACGAGAGTACGGATAATATAGTTTGAAAATAAAAGCGAGTAGTCTCATGTTACGCGGTCACGTAGATCGGCTTACCGTCCTACGAGAATGCGTTCGTTAACTGCGCGTGCGAGAAAGCACGTGGAAGAGAACGCATATATACTAGGATGCTACTCGAGAAATAAAAAAAAACATTCTTCCCAGAAATAACAGCTATTTCGCAATTCACAGAAACAAGTGGAAACAAAAAAATGGTATCCTAATATTTTTATAGTCCATACGCATCTTTATGGTCAATTAAAAATAATAAGATACCTTTTTTATTTCGCAAGAATCAACCAATTACATGAATTAGAGACTATTATGAAACGTCGCAGTATTTATTTTTTTATCTGCGGCACGATCAACATCGATCTCGTTGTCGTTATTGTGAATAAGATATAATGGGCCGATCGGTATGAAAAGCATACGAAACTGAAGATTACAAGAATTAAAAGCCGTTTCAGAGAATTCAAACCTACGTGCAATTTAACTGTTAACAGTTCAACTCTTAAGTTGCGAACAGCATTTTTAATTTGCCAATGTGCATGATGCGAATACTAATTACTTCTACGGTCATCCCAAATTTCAAGTTTTATATTTCACAAAATATTAGTGCTCGGTCAATGACCGGGACATCCCTGTGCTCGTATATATTTGGCACAAGTCGCCGCCGAGTGGCGTGTATGATGCAACGAGCCGCACGTGCGTTGCTTACAAACCCAGAGATTTCCTTCCGATTAAAAGTCATATAACATACATTGAAATAAATAATAAATAATATTAGAAAAATAATCTCTAATTTCCTCACCGCGCTTCATATTTGTTTCTTCGACGAAGTTCGTTCACAAAAAAAAACCTTTCCCGCGATCGATTCTTCACTCACGCACCGCCTGTCTCACGCTCGCATCGCCCACCGCCCAAAGTGTGCTTCGCTCGGAGCTCCCGAACCAACTAACGGCGATCCGAAATAAAACCGCGGCTCTTTATGTTATCGAGAGGGCAAGAAGGTTTTCTGCGGTATCGGTAAAACGTGTTACACTCGCGTCCTCACGGTACCTCGAATTACAGCGAGGCGTTTGTCAACACACACACAACGCACACAAAACCAAGAACGCCGTGGAGGGGTCCAAGGCATATAAGAAAAAAAAAATTGCTGTTAGCTGTGAGCCGAAGCGAGTCGAAGCATAGGGTAAAGTGGCAGATGCGACGCCGCTGCAAATATTTTGTCTGGCGCGCCCAACCCACTTCGCGGTTCCTAATCCCATGGCCAAGGCCAGACAAGTCGCGACGGGGTGCGCTGGAATGCTGACAGGGAACCTTGAAAAAAATTCTTGGTCCGGTCACAAATTATACTCCGATAATTTATGTAAAAGAAATAATGTAATATCACAATCACATATTAAAACATGAGCTTCGGTTGTGACTCCGAAGATATCTGCACAAGACCAAATTTCGGCAAGCTGCAACGGCTATTTTTTTTTTACATCTTACAAATTTTGCTCGGGAAAGTTTACTTGGCGAATAAAATTCTACGAGTGAACAATTTTTTTTCTTCATACAGAAGCGCGTCGACAGAGACATGCATAAAGACGAAATTTGATATCGTGCAGATATCTTCATGGCCATTTTCAGTTATACTGTAATACTTCATAGGTTAAAATGACGGGGGTTATTTGTCGCAAAGAAAACCGGCCAGTTTGTTCGGCGCCGATCGCTTGACTTGACTCTCCTGCGAGTCGGGACTGGAGAGCTTTCGTTTTTTCCCCTCATCGACATCGATGTCTTCCTTGTATCTCTTCAGCGCCGCTTTCGAGAATTCCATGGTGCTCAGATCGGGAAACTCTTCCTGCAGATCGGCCTTGTTCTTCGCCAGCCAAACGACGAAGGAGTCCTTTTTATTCGCATTGTTTTTATGCTGCTGGTGCGGCTTCGATGCTAACGGAAGACTGGGCGTTTTAATTTTCTGCGGTTTTTCCGGCATCATGTTCAGACTCGAGAGTCCTGTTGGAAATTTTTCAAGTCGTTAGAAAAACCGCAGTAGTGAACGGAAGAAAAATTGTACAAAGGGTCGTTTTATAGCTCGTAAAGAGGTTCGCGGTAACTCACGACGAATTATTAATGTTCCAGCGACCAGTTCGAGATGTAATACGTTTTTTAAATTGCCGGCGACAGAGCAAAAGTGCTCACCTTTCGACGTAGGCGACGGTCCCGTCTTCGCGAAAGGATTGTGCCGTTTGCCGCTGAGAATCAATGGTTTTATCTCGATATCGGGTTTCTTTCTCGTAGGAGGCGTGAGCATTATGTCCTCCTGCGTGTCCACGACTTGAACGTCGTCGTTGTGACTCTCGAATTCAATTTCGACCTCCTCCGGCTCTCTGTTGCAGTTCTTTTCCTGGTCCCTCTTGTCGGCAATGGACTCGAATTTATTGGCAAGTGCCATGCGATTTATACGACCGGCGTACTTTATCGCGAGCTCGATTACCTTGTCCGACGCTATTTGCTCGCAGAGCTCGACCGCACGGAATTCGACGTTGCTTCGGCATGCAAACTGCGAACGAATTAAAAAAAAATTGTCAAATAAACCATCGATCGGAATGTTATGGATCGTACAAAAAATATAATTACCGCGATGAGAGAAAGCACGGCTTCGTTTTCGTCCAGCGGATGACTGCCGACTTGCCACAGTTGAGCTTCCTTGGCAGTTTTTTCAGACTCGGGCTCACAGAGCGGAAGAATCATCGGTATCTCGTTCACCGTTGGTCGTGGAGTCGTGGCCGGATAGCGACTGCCCTTGCACAGCACGCATCGAATATTTCTCTCCTTCTCGCTCACACCGATTACGAAAAAGTGGTCCATTTTTCCTTTGCACTGAAAATAAGGTCCGAGCCGTTAATAAAAGTTCGAACGTCACCGAGATTAAGCGGGTGTACACCGTAGAAATTAAAATGTTGGTGCGATCACAAATTGAATGTACCGGAACTTGACATTTGCTTACTTACATTAATTGGACATTAATGTACATTTTTTGTTAAATTAAAAATACCAGATGTTAAAATTGCAAATCTTTTGCCAGAAAATTACAAACTTTATATAAAAAAAAGCTTCCAATATCGGTCATTAATTTTGAAACAACATTTTTTTACAGCGTACACATCAGAGTAAATAATTCGAATTCGTGTAGCCACTCGAATTTACCTGTTTATCGGTATCGACCGCGACTCTCCAGAGAGAAGACTTTTTGTCGTAAATTTTGACGAGCCCCTCCTCGTCCATAACTGTCGGCGACGCGAGATCCGAAAGACCGAGCCACATTAATTCGCAGGACGGTGCGAGTGGCACGCTGAGAGTTTGACTCCGCAAATCGGGACCTCGAATTCTTATCCACATGAGATTCATGTGTTGATCGTTCGATGCCCCGACACCCGTGTGATAAGCCACGACGAGGTGACTCCCGTACCCGTTCATCGTTACCGGCGATCCTGGCAACGCTATGACTTCTCTCTGAATACCACCGATCATGAACAGTCTCAAATTTCTTCGGGATGTCGCAACAGCCACGAACGTATCACCCACCGCCAAACATTGAGACTCTTCGCCTTCGGGAAGTTCTATCGACCATTCCTTGTTCCCGGACCCCCAGCCTTTAAAAAAAATGAAAGCAGACAAGAATTAGGATTTGTAAAATAAACTGAAAACGATGAAGTATTTTTATGATTGAAATTAAAAAAAAAAAAAAAAAACTGGTCGAAAAGATGTTTAAATCATTTCTCTTCATCGTTATTTTTTTGTTTTTCATTGACCGAGAACGTACCTTGCAAAACTACGACGACGAGTTTGCTCAGCGCGCCATCGACAGCGGGGCAACTGAGAGCCAGAGCCTGCGGCGACAAAGCTGCCATCGTGTGTCTCAGATAATTGTTAACGTGCATGGTATGGTGAATCGTTGCGTCGTGAAACTCGACCTCGATGCTCGAGTCCCCTTCGTCCTCGGAGGCGTAACATTTGACTATTCCCGTGTCATTCCACACCATGAAGCGCGAGAGAAGGTGCACCGGTGAGCTTCCCGGCTGAAAAGGCGCTTGCAGATTGATCTCGGGTATCGCGATTTTCGTCTCAGCGTGAACGAATTCCGAGTTCACGTCCGAATGACTCTTCGCATCGTCGTCACTCAATCTTGCGACCGACGTTTTTATTTTGTTCAACGATATGACGTTCTCGTCGTCGTTGTCGTCGTCGTCGACTCCGTTCAGATAATTGTCGCCGCCGATCTCGAGATCTTCATCGACGTCGTTGCCGTTCGGGAATTCGGAGATCAAGTCATCCACGGTTTTATCGCTGGTGATCTGCGTACGAAAACGTTTGTAAATAATCGAGATACGAACTAATAGTAAACGGAAAACTTACAACGTCGACGCAGCCCAATTGTCCGAGGCTGTCGCAAAAGGCCAATTCGTTCGGTTTGTCCAAATTCCAAGCGAGAGTCGTAATTTTCGGATTCTGATAATGCTCGACGTATCCGATAGTTTCACCGCTCTCCACGTCCCAAACTACGATCTCGCCGTGAACCGAACTGGCGGCTATTCGAGTTCCACACTCCGAATATTTACATATGCTGAGTTCCTGAAGATTAAATAATAATGATTAAACAATAGATTCATCGACGAGTATTCTCGAGTCGTCGATTCAAATCGGACGACGGATCACAAAAACACAACCCACCGTTCTCAGATCCGAACACTTGAGTCGATTTTTTTCCTTCCAAGTGTTTCGCTCAACGATAACGATCTCTTTGCCGTACGGATAAGCCAGGGTGCTACCGTCGTTGCAGTTGAACGACGGTGTGGAGTAACTTTTAGCCATGAAAAATGAGTTGCACTTCGGTACAACGTTGTTCCATGTGTGAACCGATTTTTTTTCGGATATTCTCCAGACACGTATTGTACCGTCGGCGCTCGAGGAAGCCTGAAAGTAATGTTGGGAAATGAGAAATAGTTTAAAAACCTGGGAATTTTTAGGGCCCAAAAAAAGTTCGTATTGCAACATAACATGGTGGTCCATAGTGGTTTTTTAATATCCCAGATACTTGCCACATACTCCTCCTTGGGGTCCAGAGACAAACCCAGTATAGGAGCCTCATGGCCATTCAGTTCAATGTTCTTCGAGGTCTCTATGTCAGTGACCTGAATCCTCATATCGCTGAAAATTTTTTTTTAAACAAAAGAACATTAGATTCAGAAAAATGAGCTCAAGAACTGAAATTCATATATCCAGCTTTCTTTCAAATTCGTGACTTATTCTTCAGTCTCTCACCAAGCTCCGGAGACTATGAAGTTGCTGTTCTTTGCAGTAGCTAGAGCAGAAACCGCTGCCGAGAACCTGGTGACTACGCCTTCTTTTTCCAGATCCGGGAATGATAGAATTTGTACAGTGTTGTTGTCGTTTCCAACGTACAGTTTGCCATTCTGCAATTAACGAACAATAGAAAAATGTTAAATCACGAATGTTATAATCTGTACAATGTTGCTGTCATTTTCAATGTACAATTTGCCATTCTGTAATTCAAGAACAATAGAAAAATGTTATACTGCGAATCAATTAGGAAAGTACAGAAAATTGAGGCACAGAAACCTTGGAAACGACTGCTGTAGCCTGTTCGGCGATGCAAGTTGCAGAGGGATCGTCGTCCATCAAATTCAACCAGTATCTCACATCCCCGTCGGCTCCGCATGTTACGATTCCACCCCTAAACAAAAAAAGAAATGAACAAAAAAATCACAAAACGTTGCGAACAATGTAAACAATGAACGAAAAAAAAAACATTGCAAACTTACTTCTGACCACTGTAGTAACAAACACCTGTGTGCCCTTCAGGATGCGCGTAGCGCGTTGGTTTTATCGTAATGGGCATGTTTTCTAATGAAAAAATTTCAATCGGTGTGTCATAAATATAAAAGTCATAAAATAATGAAAGACAAACGTCGTAGCTGCGGACCGGGTTAGCTGCCGACGTGAGACATGTTTTGGCGCGCGTTTCCCGTGAATGCAGAACCAAGGCGGTAGTGCGGATAGAAAAGAATCCGTCGAAAGTTTGGAGGGTACAGCCGGTAGGGAGCACGTTCTGTTTCTTTGTGTGGATCCTCTGGATAGAGTTAAAAATTAGAGGTGTTTTTTATTTTAATGTAATGAATCGACGATTTTTATAATAATGTATGATTTTTGTAATGAAAAATTGTAATCGATGATTGCGCATGCGCAGGTTCGTTTTTTGGTAAGAGTGTTTATACCAGAAAATGACCCTGCGCACGCGCAATCACGATACAATAACAAAAAACACCAAATCGAAAGCACCTGTGTTTTGGCGCGCTTTTCCCGTGAATGCAGAACAACGGGGGTGGGGATAGAAAAGAGTTCGTCGAAAGATTGGAGGGGACAGCCGGTAGGGAGCACGTTTTTGTGTTTGTTGTTTATCCTGCGGAAACCTTTAAAAATAATATCGTCAGTATTATTCGATTGACAATGAGTTTCGCGATTTACGACCGAGACATGATAATGTGTACGGGAGAAACTCTGTTGACTTACGACACAGCCACCGGCAAGGAGACGACGATATCCTTGCCCAAATTATCCTCGGACAAGGACAGCAAGCTTCACAACAACGTCGACATAGATTCTTATCACGGCATAACCGCAGTCTTCATCTCGAAGGACGGCGATTTTTTTTGCGTTTGCACGAACCGCAAGCAGCTGTGTCTCTACGGTAGGTCGGATCGCGCTTTGATATCCAACAGAACACTGGTGAGAGCGGCGAGCAGGGCACGTTTCACTCCCTCGAACGACATCGTCGTCGCGGACAAGTCGGGCGACGCTTATCTCTTCTCCTCGATGAAACCCGACGAGAACGGCAAGTTGATTCTCGGCCACTTGTCGATGCTGCTCGACGTCCTCGTCACCGAGGACAACAGACACGTCATAACCACCGACAGGGACGAGAAAATTCGCGTCAGCGCCTTTCCCAACGCCTACAACATCGTGTCCTACTGCTTGGGGCACAAAAAATTCGTCACCGCCGTCGCGCAGCTTCCGCGCGACGAGAGCGTCCTCGTGTCCGCGGGCGGCGACGGAACGCTCAAATTTTGGGACTACAAGAACGGCAAGGAACTCGCGACCGTCGCTTTCGGCGAAAAGATACCCGCCGACGAACTGGATAAGCTCAACGAGAGCCTGAAGTGCTTCGAACTGACGGAAACCGTCGAGACTCTGCCGGTCAAGCATCTGCGAATTACTCAGCTAGACGAGCGAAGAGCCTTGCTCGCTGTCAGCCTCTACAGCAGCAGAAGAATTCTAGTCTACGCCGTCAGCAAAGATCTGGAGGTCGAGTATCTTGAGACGATCATTGTCGAGGAGGAACCGCTGGAGTGCCTGCTGAGGGACAACGAACTCTGGATATTGCAGGACAACGGAGTCAAAGTTTACAAGCGCGTAGAGTTGAGGTTTGAGCTGGACGAGGAGGGCAATAAAAAATTGGAGTCTCTCAACCGAACATGGTCGAATCTGAGAAACAACGCGAACAAGCAGAGCCTGTTTCCGATTCTATACAAACGAAAGTACGACAATGTGCAGGAGTACCAGGAGAGGAAAAAATCGCGTTTAGGAAACTCGTGATTCAAGGGGGAACAATGGAGTAAAAGTTTACAATCGTGTAGACTTGAGGTTTGAGCCAGACTACGAGGCCAATAAACAATTGAAGTCTCTCAATCGAACTTTGTTGAATCTGAAAAACAATGCAAAGAAGCAGAGCCTATTTCCGATTTTTCTACAAACGAAAGTATGTCAATGTCCAAGAGAAACTCGTGAATCGGCTTGTATTTATTTTTAAATCTATGTATATATGATTCATGTTTCATTGTTTTTTTTTTCTTGTTTATAGATAAATACAATTCGTATCGGAGTTTAATTGTTAAATCTCTTATATCCGAACCTCGTGCGTGCCTACAATCGGCGACATGCAGCGATTGTTAACGGTCGATTTTTTTTATATAAGCTTCGTAAGGGAGGAAAAAATTAAAAGGATAATTAAATTGGTTTGTAGTTCAGCCTGGACTAGAGTTTCTTGCCGAAAGTTTTCCAACTGCCTTCATGAAATCCTGAGTAACGTATTCGCGCTCCAGACATGTCGCGCATACATCGACCTCGGCGCCAAGAAAAAATTGGAAAAATTGGAATCTCTCAACCCAACTTGATCGGATGAGAGAAACCATGCGAACAAGCAAAGTCTATTTTCGATTTTCTCCAAGCAAATGTACGACAACGTGCAGGAAGTACCAGGAGAGAAAGAAATCTCGTTTAGGAAACTCGTGAATCGGCTTGTATTTTTTTTTATCTATGTATATATAATTCATGTTTCATTGTTTTTTTTCTCGTTTATAGATAAATACAAATCGTATCGCAGTTTATTGTTAAATCTTACACATCCGAAGCTCGCCTGCTCCCACGATCGGCGACACGGAGCGATTATTAACGATCGTTTTTATATAAGCTCAGGGGGAGAGGAAATTAAAAAGAATAATTAAATTGGTTTGTAGTCCAGCTTGGATTCGAGTTTCTTGTTGTCCGAGACTTTTCTGACGGCCTTCATGAAGTCCTCCTGAATAACGTATTCGCGTTCGAGACGTATCGCGAATACCCCAGCCTCGGTGCAGACGTTCCTGAGATCGGCGCCGTTGAATCCGTCCGAGAGTTTTACGACGGCCTCGTAGTCGATCTCTCCGTGCTTTGCTATAGGAGCCGCGTGAATTTTCAATATCTCCAATCGAGCCTGTTCGTTTGGCAAGGGAATCTCGATCTTTCTGTCCAATCTTCCGGGACGGAGTAGCGCCGGATCGAGAGTATCCGGTCTGTTCGTGGCCATTATCATTTTTACTTGTCCCAGCGAATCGAAACCGTCCATCTGATTGAGCAGTTCCATGAGAGTTCGTTGAATCTCTCGATCGGCGCTCGTGCCCTCGGAAAATCTTCGTCCTCCGATAGCGTCGATCTCGTCCATGAATATTATGCAGGGTTGGTGATCGCGAGCGTAGTTGAACATCTCGCGAATCAGTCGGGCCGATTCGCCGATGTATTTGTCGACAATCGCGCTTGAAACGACTTTCAGGAAATTGGCGTCCAACTGACTCGCCACCGCGCGTGCCAGTAGCGTCTTGCCGGTTCCCGGTGGACCGTACAGCAAACATCCCTTCGGCGGGGTTATTCCGACCCTCTGGAAGAGCTCGGGATTCAGTAGGGGAAGCTCGATCACCTCGCGCAACTCCCGAATCTGCTCGCCCAGACCGCCGATCGCCGAGTACCTTACGTCGCCGGGGTCCTCGTGGGACATGTTGTAAACCAGAGGATCCACCTGCGATATAAGAAAATGTATTGAATGAGTTTTTGTGTTACAAAAAATGAAGAAAAAAAATTGATGCGGCAATTTAATCGACGAACCTCGCGAGGAAGATACCGCATTATCGTGAGAGTAGTCATATCCAGAGCTACTCTCGTTCCAGATTTCAACTTATTCTTGTCCAACTGACGCCGACATCCCACGACGTAACGCGGGCCATTTGTAGCTTTGACGATAACTGCGGAAAATTATTACTGATTAATCATAGGCTATTATCAAATTTTTTAAAATAAGTCACAAGTACTTTAAAAAATACTTATACAAAAATTGATTCCTACATGCCTATATCTATTCTATTACAATCTAAGGACTACCGGAGGCAACTTCTGTAGAATTAAGAAAAAAAAAGGTACTGAGTCTTTATAATTTCCAATTTAACAACTTGTAAACTCACACTTTTCTTCCGTCAGTTGTTTCAGCACCTCACCCACGATCTAAAACATCGATTTTTGTAGGATAAAAATTCATTGTCGTTATGTGAAACATTCTTCTTGCCACCTAACCCAGGTTCGATCAGTATTAAAAACTGTAATGAACTTCTTTCACATCCCAGCAATAACGGTCAGAAGAAAGTCACGTCAGAAGCGGATATCACGTCAGCCTCTGTTGAGACTTTTCTCTTGACTGTGAATACCCGCCTGGTTCCCCCTTAAGAGCATGTACAATACTATGGACGGTAATCAAAACTATAATCAACTTTTCTAAACTGGGCAGATGTTTGCATTCAAAAGAAAAGTCTCATGACAAGCCAAGATTGTATCCGCTTACAATGAGACTTTTATTTTAGCTATACATGCGAAAACCCATGAGAAAAATTAATAACAGTTTTTCGTACAGACTGGGCCTGGGATGGACGGGGACGATGTTTCATATGGTCTTTAATCCTTCAATTACAAAGTTCCAAAAACTAACATGTTAAAGTTTCTTACCTGTCCCACGCTCTGAAGAGCTTTGAGGTCGTTCTCGGACTTGTCATACTGCTTCGTAAGATCCTTCAGATGTTCTCGCACTGGAGAAATAAAAAATCGAATGTTATTCAGCAAGTTCTCAATGATTTGCTACGGATGCGGATTGCGGGATGCGGATCGAAGACGGAGCGGCAGCTCTCAGTGACGGCAGAGGCCTTTGACAGAGTTAAGCCGGAGTAGGTTATGTACTTTAAATCTCTCGTGTCCGATAATTTTTTTCGGATCATATTTCGCCGAACGAACGACTCACCTTCCTTGAGACGAGACTCAACTTCCTTGTGCTCGAGTAGTTTCTTTCTGTAATCTTGAAGAGCCTTTTCTCTAACAGAATCGACGGTCGCCGCCATTTTTCCCGTATTTTGCTGTATAACGCTGAACGGACCGAGTTTACGCGACTTCGAGCTACCCCGATCGTCGTCCCGAATGGACCGAGTTTGAGGAAAGTGTTAAATCGTCGATTGCAGATGCCACTCGCGTCGACGGCGATAAGATTTCTCGCCGTTCTTACCGACAGCGGTGGATGCGCGGTTGATGTACGGAATCGGTGGTCCTTAGTCATTCAGTTTTCGTTACCAGCTGCCTTAAGGTGACTTCAAACATGTACGACTCGACATATGAGTGCATGAAAGATACTTGCATTTTTCGAATTAGTTTCATATAAAAATAGTTGACATTTAGGGTAAAAACGAAGTATCACCGGATGCGGTACTGAATTCTACATTAGCCAATACTTTGCTTTTTCGCGAAATGTCTACCAATTCCGAGTGCCATTCATTACAGTTTTTGTTACCGACTGACTCGGTTTAACATTACGTTGAAAAAAATAATAAAATAAAATCTTGCGAAGATGATATGCAACTTTCTCTTCGTCCCTATCCGACGTCGGTCAAAACGATTTTTCGTCGCTTCGGGCGAACTGCCACTGTGCCTAACCTATGCTTGCAATTATCTCTGATTATCTCGACCCCCAGACGCCCCACTCGAGACACACTCGCCCCGATTGTTGCTCGGCAAGTTCAAGTTTACAACAAAACAAAACAAACAAACAAAACGAAGTGAGGAGGAACAGCTGCGCCACCGCCGACAAGCGGAGTTCGTTCGTCTGTCAGTTTTCTTCGAGACACAGCGCCCGTCAGTTGACTAATTGTTTTATACTTTCTTTGTTATCCCACCACCGAAACGTTCTATTATGCCTAAACGTCTATTTTCCACCGTTCGTCGTCGCGATAAAACACTAAAAAAGTCATTATAAACGTCGGCGAGTATAGTCGACGATCGATATACAATATACATACATACATATATATATATATCACATAGAGCGTAGATACAATTTCCACGCACCGGTGTACTACACGTACGATGATATATATATATATATATATATATATATATATATATATACTAGCTAGTAAAAACCTCTTGCACCGCTTCAATGTCCACGTACAAATCATGCACAGTTGTGTTGCTCGGTATAGCGCATATATTACATAAAATTCAATTATTCGCGAACTTTCACCGTTGGACAAGCAGTCAACATATCGAAATATAGTTTTTAAAAAATACAAAATATAACATAAAGAAAAAAGAAACTGCAGTTGTTACAATTTTTTTATTTTTATTATGGTATACTGGCTACCTAAGAAGCGTTTCTTTAAAAGGTATTACATAGCTTTTAGTCTTAAATGCATGGTGATATCAATTATTTTTATTGGAATTGTCATGGAAAATAGTAACAGACGCAGGGACAACAAAGTAGCCTCGCGTTCTAGCTGTTAACTGCAAAGAGATATATTAGATCGGACAAAGCTTTAAATCCTTACCAGTAATAGACCGACCGCTCTACTTGGCCTATAAACTAAAATTAACTTTATACGTATATAGGCTCGCAAAGAAATGTCATTTATAGTGCAAGCGCGCTTTTAGCGGTCATGCTCAAACTTTCAAATCATTTCTGTGCCGTTGAGCTTGAGGAGTGGCACGCTCGGATAGAGGTGAGAATTTAGCAAGCACTCTTCCTTTTATTTCTCTTCTGGGCGCACTCTGGAGATAAGATACCTTTTTTTTTGCCTCTAGATTGATAAGGCTTACTAATTGCATCATTACAACATTCTCATATCACCTCGTGGAACATTGGTAGCGGGAAGTAGGGGAGAGCTGGGAAAATGGGACAGTGGAGCAGAATATAATTTTCCAATGGATGTCCCAATTGATATGTCCAGATTTCATGTACCCATAGTCAAATCCAAAAATTATAGAAAAAGAGAATTTTGTTCTACCGTCCTTTTTGCCCAGCTGCTGTAAAAACATTCTTCACATTCCTTTTTCCCAATTTTTATTTTTTACTTTATCATAATTTATTCCAGTAAATTTGTCATTGCATAATACAGATATTTTTTTTCTTCTGGCTCTAGATAAACAAGGCTGTAACTAACTGCGTCGTAACAACATTCTCATATCAATTCATGGAACATCAGTAGAAAGAAGTACTTGTGTGGGCATTTGTGTACAAACATTCTTCACATTCGTATTATCTTAATGTTTTTTACATAATCGTATTTTATTTCGATGAATTTTTCGTTGGGACGAAATACAAAACATTCGCGATAATTTTTTGTTATCGTCTATACTGCAATTTGTCTTAAACATTAAGCGTCAATCAGAGGTGGGCAAATACACTAAGTACGTATTTAAGTATCAAGTACTCAGTCAGTCCTCAGCACTTGAACCATTAAGTTCTGCCAGTACTCAATGCGTCAGTACTCAAGAACTACCCAGTGCTCGATAATTGAAGTGTTTGCTACTTCAATACGTAATTCAAGTACTTAGGGTATTTGTCCAGCTCTGGTGTCAACAACTCGCGATCCTTGAAACGTAGTTTGTCATAACTCTCGTGAACCGCGAACGTATCTGACTGACCTTGACTTCCCGGCCTACTCTCACATTCGGATAAGAGAATCCTCAGTAATTCCCGCACTTTCGTCGTTAACGGGCCATATTTACGAGCTCGCCGGTTTCCTTGTTTGGCCTTGACAGTCGATTCTGTCGTACGGTGTTCCATTCAGCTATGCGATGCGAAGGTTTGAATAGAATAATCGTCAGCGGTTGTTAGTTGTATTCCTAACGAGATAATTGAAAAACATAAGATAAGAGCATAGAACGCTGGCCTTTGGAGTGCAATGATTCATTGGGGAGAGCTTGCTACAAATATAACACTTACACAAACGTTGATTCACGTACCAGCTGCAAAAACACCTAATCCTGTTAAAAATTGTTCTCAGTTCGCGTTGCGCCGCGTTGCTGAGCTGAGAGTACTTTCCTCCCCGTCGCCGAGTCGTCCCCTTGACTCCCAACATTTTTAACAAAAATATCAAAATACTGCCGATCGATTAAGTGGGACTAACACAAATTGTGACATAAAACAGCTTTCTCCTACCACCGCATCGAACACGTGTCTACCGCTGGAAGGGACCTAATCTGACTGAGCAGTTCGCCTCTAACTGACTAACAAAAAGCAAAGCAAATATCTTTCTTTTTTTTAACACAAAAAAAACATGCGGTCGTCTTATCTACTCTTGGCGGCGCTGGTACCATTCTTCGTCCTTGATATTTGGTATACGGGAATGTAAGTCTATTCCTATCTTACTCATAATCACACTTATTGTGGATAAATATTATTGAAGTATAATAAAAAGTGCAGAGAAAAAATATAAAGAGTATGTCGATTGTTATGAGAGAAAAAAAAGAGTACACGATAATTCTAGACGATAATTCACCTAGCTCATTGACATCGCAATCGATCACATTGTATTACGTATTCACTCGCTTCTGCATGCACATTTGATATTACGAATTGGTTACTGATCGCTGGATAAACAGACCGTTCATTTCCGTCGCTCGGGTTAGTCGTTGGTCGGTCACTCGAGCTATCGCCTCTTCTACCTGTTCACTGATGTACGTCTGTACTGTGTTCTTTCTTTACATGAGTAACGGAATGGTGCTTTTGTGGTGACTAAAGGGTACGAAGGGTACGAACAATATTTACAAAAATTAAAATCGATAGGCTTGTAGCTTAGAGAGCACAATTATGATTTTTTATTATTTGATTTTTTAATGTATTTCATTCGATCATTTTCCAGGCGCTTGCGAAGGCGAGAATCGAATGTATTTTTTTTTCTTTTGGCGCATAGTATATTTGTTCTCGATGTCAGCATTTGGATGCACGAAAAAAAAAATTTCTCGATCCACCTTTTTAATATTATTCTCTGATTCGCAGATTCGTACTATGGGCCATGAAGGTGTCCATCGTCGGTTATCTCATCATCTTCGGAATACTCCCGCTTGTTTTTCACTACTCTTATACGATACAGAGAAAAATACTCTTCTTAAATTTTGGTGAGTCACTGCTTTATTCGCACGTGTGCCTCTTATAAATGATTATTCATGCGATGCAATGCGATGCAGTGCGAAGCGACGACGATGATGATGCGATTTTCGTTTGCAGTCCATTGGCCACCTAGTGTGGATTTCGCCAAGCCACAGTTGGTAGGACTCGAGGGTGCGAGGAATTTTTATCTCACTACTGATGAAGGTGTGAAGATCGGTACATGGTGAGTTGTTTATTTATAGCATATATTCCACAGTAAGTGTAAATAATACTGTTGTTTGCAAAACTGCAAACTTTTCGCTAAGATTTAGTTGTAGTTGTTATCTGTTGGTTTAACATTGCAGGCAAATTTTGCCGCAGTCTTTGCTGAACGGCTCGGAGACGTGGAGCAACGAGAAGTACGAGGCCGCATTGAGCGATGCGAAGAGACCAATATTTTTGTACATGCACGGAAACAGCGGTAACAGAGCGAGCAGTCACAGGGTCGAGCTCTATAAGCTTTTCCAACGGCTCGACTATCACTTAGTGTGTTTCGATTATCGAAGTGAGGCCAATAGACTTATGTAATCCTTGCACAAAGACTA
This sequence comes from Amblyjoppa fuscipennis, assembly GCA_963575735.1. NCBI lineage: Eukaryota > Metazoa > Arthropoda > Insecta > Hymenoptera > Ichneumonidae > Amblyjoppa > Amblyjoppa fuscipennis. Next base: position 21,675,736 of record OY754494.1, read on the forward strand.
TAAATTGCAGGGGCTAGAAAGTAATACGAAACAAAACGATGAATATGTTAAACCAGGTTACGGCGACAGTGATCCAGCCGATTTATCGGAAGTCGGCGTCGTCGCCGACAGCAAATACGTTTTGCAATGGCTCATGAAGAAAGTAAACGGCACAGCTCCGGTATTCGTTTGGGGCCATTCCCTGGGAACGGGGTAAGATTTCTTCGTTTTCGATAAACTCCACTCGCTGCTGAGGGATATGAAATTTAAACCGAATTACCATGACGGTCTTGACCTTGCAGAGTTTCTTCTCATGCCCTGGCGCAGTTGGCCGCGAAAGGATCTCAGCCGGCCGGTTTGTTCCTCGAATCGCCGTTCAACAACATAGCCGACGAGCTGAGGGAGCATCCGTTCGCTCAGATATTCAGGCATCTGCCGTGGTTCGACTGGATAATCGTTGAGCCCTTTTACGGCAACAACCTGAGATTCGAGTCAGATAAACACGTGGAGAAAATTCAATGCCCCATTATGATACTGCACGCGGAAGACGACAACGTCGTACCCTTTGCTCTTGGCGAGAAGGTATGTAAAGCAAACAGCCCAGTTTCCGTCACTGTCCCTGTTATCGTCGTTGAATGCAATTTATAATAACAATAAACACAGCTTTCGCTTTATAAAAAGAAATTGACATGTTGAAGAGCGGATTTTACTATTGATCATTGCTACATACGTGTATTTTTATAAAAAATTTCATTCAACAATAATAATATGTGTACCATGGTCTCATAAAGTCTGACATAAAGATAGAAACTTGTTATTCGGTGAACCTACATATTGCGTCACGAGAGACGCAAACTGGGTTCAAGATGATGACGAAAACTGCGACATAACTGACAGCAACTGGGTCCTTGAGGTGACGGAAACTGCAACTAAAAACTGTGGAAAAGCCGGTAGTAGACAGGCATTGTCAAAATGATTATTTAATAACTGGATCCTACTAAATTAACTTCAATAATGTCTAAATCGCATTCAAAAGACTTGGATGTGTATATGAAAAGTTTTTTTTTCTCGAACCGACGACAATACAACCGGTGTATAAGTAACGGAAAACCGCGTTTAGTGCTCTAAAGTTGAGGGAACTGGCTCGCTTATCTTATTGTGAGCTAGCGTTTCGGTAACAAGATTGGCAAAAAAAATCGTATCTGTGACACGATTACGTTTCAGCTTTACGAGGCAGCGTTAAAGTTTCGAGCAAACGAAACGAACAAAGTCCACATGACGCGAATTTCGTCGAACCTCCAGCTCGGTCACAAGTGGATATGCCGTTATCAAGAATTGCCAGGAATAATAGAGTAAGTACTGGTTTGTAAAATTGGAAGGGTAAATGATGTTTCTTTGATGGAGTTTTTTTCTTCTTTTTTTTACATGGACCGTACAGACGTTATTATTATAATTTTGTTTGTTCGCAGAAAATTCGTTGCACAGGCGCAGGAAATTCGGAGTCTATGAAGGACTCTGCGTGAATGTATAGGAGTATGATATTAATATAATATTTTTATGTACGCAAATAATCGAGCAGAGCCTCGAACTGCACGGAAGTGCGGTAAAAATCGATGTTTATTCATTTTTTGAATAGACCGATTTCCGCTAGCTCAATTCAACGGGCCAAAAGGAAAAGGAAAAAAAAACGCAAAACAATGCACAATACTCGATTAATCACTGATCGTATGCACATGTACGTCAACGTGCCAATGAAATTGGTGCGCGATCTCGATTCTCTGTCAAACAAAAGATCAAAAGAACGAGCCAAACTTGTATACTCGTAAAATTATTTTAAACGTGCCAGTATGTGTCAAACTTGTGGATTTGTGATTGTCTCTATGTGCGTTCGTAATTCTGAAAACACGTGAATCTCTTTTTTTTCTCATGGAAAAAAAAATCTGTAAAGAATTGCGTAAATGTCACGCAGCAACGAGTACGAAACGATCATGAAAACATTTAACAATAATTGCGTCGCTGCCGTGTTTACTCGGGCCATGATTTCACACTCGAATGTGAATTTGCATCATTTACGGCAAAAGCATTTTGGCCAAGTCACTTTTGCCACAAAGTAACCAGGCTGCAGAAGAAATAGCGGTGACTTTCACTATTAGCTTGTGTAACTGATGTAATTGGTAACCGCAATATTAATAGATGGTCGAAATGTGCACGGCACGTGATTGGTCTCATTAAAATATAAAATAATACGAGTGGGTATCGAATAGTTATTGTCAGACTGGAATGCTCATACGCGAATTTTTATATTAATTGGCATAATCCATCGAGAGCGCAGAAGGTTCTCCAAAGAATTCACGTCAGATGTGAACACGATGTGGAACGCAGGCTTTTTTTGGCGCCTGTAAAAAACGGGCTCAAACTCATTAAATTATGCAGATGCTTTCACCGACGGCAGTTCGGACCCCCAACAGGCTAAGTAGCTCCCGCAAGACTCTATGAAGGAGGCGGGACCTGGCGAACAACTGAAGACCGCACTCCTTGCAGGGGTTGAGCCACCCCCTATTCTTGGATATCGAGGAAGCATCATCGTTAAAAAATGATCGCGAAAGAAATTTGTTAAAATTGAAAAGAGAACAACTTGTTTGAATTTAGAGCTGTGAGCATCAAACTCCTGAGTAAAAGTCTGTAAAAAAATATTAAAAATTAGTGGAAAGCTTCAAAATAACTTCTTGTCTCTCAGAGTTCTTCCGTCCATCTTCCACGACAAATATCTCCATCACTCCTTTCATAATTCCGGCGCATCTCGAGCCGAAGATTTTAGTGTTCCACGGGCGAAATAGCCTTACGTGCCATCTCGAGCTAGTAAACAGTAGAATCATGAAAATTGGTACTTTACGTCTGTAAGAATTCGCAGGCGCTTGTGGCTTCTGCGGATCGTTTGTAAGCGCTTTAAGCTCCTCACTTCCGGTTTGAACATCTAAATTTTCGACCGGAAGTGACTTCATCTAACGGGAACGTCGCTTCCGATTTAAAAGTCTCAGTTTTCAACTGGAAGTGATGACGTTTAGGGGAAACGTCACTTCCCGTTTCCGGAAAGTGAAATCTTTAAACCGGAAGTGACGTTTCCCCTAACTGTTATGAATCCCTTCGAAAAATGATTTTTTCGAGCCGGAAGTGACGCCAAACGACTTTTGACTGAAATGAATTTGGCGCCGATGATGCCCGATCGGTAAGCAACCCGAAGCCCACTACAGTAAGCTAGCAATTTGCAGCTGATATGGAAATATGGCCATTGAAACTCACTCACGATTCGTACGGCCCTGTGTAGGGAGCGACCCGTCGGAGAGAGGGTCGCCGGTGCGCGCGTCGCGCACACACTAACGAAAACTATAGTAAAGAAAAGAACTCGATCGCAGTTGTATAGGCCAGTGTCGGTTCGCGAATGAGCCGCTGCTGATGTGCCTCTCTGTGGGTGCCTTAGTCTCCTTCTCTCTCTTTCTCTCTCCCTCACTCCGTCATGAGTCAGAACCCATGGTCGCGTCGAGTTTCGTAATTAATTTTTCGCCCGTCTCCCCCGGGACGTTTGTGAGTTCGCGCGATGCGATCCATAAAACGAAATATCGTGTCACTATCGTGCACGAGGCGGAACGATAAACGAGAATGGCTGTGATGTACCTTTCGCGTGAAAAAATTCTCGAAAACTTCGTGCTTCGCGAACAACGTCGCCTTAGTCGCCGTGCGTTTCGTGTTGTGTGTATATCTCCCTCGTACTCGTAGCTCCCCGGAGTCCTGAGAGTCCGACTCTTTCGCGCGGGTCACTCCCTCGAGGATTTCGAAGGTAATTTTAATGGAGCAATTTACAATCGCCGGAATAAACGAACGTGTCACACGACTCGCTATATGTTTCTCGATAAATTGCATTCCCACTATCGATAGTTTTCCATACAAGCTTTTTGTGTACAGATCCTATTTCGCGACGATATCAATCCTATCGATGTGTACATAAAAGCTTTGTATTGTTTTTTTTTTTTTTTTCCTCTACATAGCTCACTCGTCGGTTCGAAGTCTTCGCGCCGACGTCGAATTTTTCGCGATTCAATTTGTTTTCACTTTATCGAACTGTCGTGAGTTTCTTTTTTTTTTTATTCGATTATCGAAGCTGCAGTTTTGGTCCGTTTACTTGACTGAGGCTCGTTTTTATTTTAACTGGAATTCGAGATAACTTTTTCACTGTTGATTTCTTTTTTTTTTAAATAATTTGCGTTATTGTTTTTTTGGAGTAAAAGAGTGTCTTTCATCATATTTCAGTCTTTTTATGGGTTTTAAACATTTTTTTATTTTATTTTTTTTTTTAGATAATGTATGTTATTGCTAATTTGGAATAAAATAGGATGTTTCATCACGTTTCAGCCTCTCTGTGATATATCTTGTATAAGGAACTGTAGAAGCATGGATCCTGTAAGGAACAGGCCGAGCAGACCTCGCCTAAGATCTCATGGAAACTCCGCCAGGGTTCTGGTCTTCGACCAGGCCGAGACGGAGGATAGTACGAGCAACGCCGAGGCAGATTCTGCTGCTCGTCAACCTCAACCACCCAAAGTTGTCAGCAAGGAAGCTCCCGTTCGTCCTGGTGGGTCTTCTTTAATTGGAACATTTTCTAAGCAAAAAAATAAATTAAAGAGAAAAATACATTTTTCTGTAAAATAATAAAGTATATGATTTTAATTTTGCAGTCGGAGGCGAACTTTCGAATTTAGTACGCATGCGAAATTCCGCTATTGGAAAGTCTGCACCCTCTTTATCGGTTCACATGGTAAGCCAATTCTCAATGAAAATTAGGATAAAACTAGGATAAATATTCACACCCAGTGAACACAAGTTACAAGAACATTACAGTGATTTTACAATTTCCTGCTCGGCGATAGAACTGTTAGATAATACCTTTATTATGTTACATTACTGATTAGAAAATCGTGATAAAACGGCATCGTGACTGTTACTTTGTGTTCACTGCTTATTGTATCTGAAACAGTGTGGCTAAAATTAGAAAAAGCCATTGGAAAAGAAATTAAAGTAAATTGTCTGCAAGCGTTGTCCCTCGATGGTTTCATATTTATAGATTGTACAAGATACAATACACAATTCTTTTTTTAAAATATCAATCCTCAATGAAAATTAGGAAAAAAAGTATTCATATCCAGTGACACAAGTTACAAGAACATTAATGCGATTTTACGATTTTCTACTCGGCGATAGAACTGTTAGATAACATCTCTGTTATATTACGGTTACATCGCCGATTAGGAAATCGTGATAAAACGGCAACGTAACTGTTATTTTGTGTTCGCTGGCTATTGTATCTTGAATAGTATGGCTGAAATTGGAAAAAGCCATTGTAAAAGAATCCAAAGTCATTGTCTGCATTGATCCTCTATAGTTACAGGCACAAGAAAAAATAGACAATTAATTTTGTAATTTGTATTAATTTTTATATGGTAGTCTGAAATTAAAATTACTAAACGGCAAAGTACGTGTTTTAATTCCAAAAATGAAAAAAAAAATACATTGTCGATAAAAAATAAGAATTAACGAAAGGCCCGATCGATCTTTTTTCTAGCGTGAATTCAACATTCCTCGACGGGCGGCAAAGGCAGCTCATCGTAAATCATTCATAGCAACGACCTCGCCGACGTTGCCGAGATGTCACTCGCCCCTATCAGGTGAGTCTCTCCGGCTGCAACCTCGCCGCACCTAGTCCTCCCCCACTTGCCCGGTTTCGTTCTGCGATAATCGACTTACACGGATAAAAACGGATCGAATTTAGATCGTCGAACGATTGTATTTGGCAATGGACGGTATAACCGCGGACGAAGGAAGGAAGGTGCGAGAGACGGTAGATAGATAGTGTTGTTGTGACTGAAGTTGCGCAAATGAATTCGTTGGCAGAGGATACTTTATTTAAGAATATGATGTAGGCCAATAACGAGAGTGCCGAGAGAAGAAGTGCTGCTGTCGATGCACGTCTCTCTATGTCGATCTCTCGTTTCGTGCATACATCGCATCTCTCTCACTCTCCGTATCAATCTTTCGAGCATTTTGTTACGTTAGATTTAGAACGTTGACAAGCGTCGAAGGAGCTCGACGCGAGCTACCGAAGACTATTTTCATTTATTTCCGTTAATTTGTTTATCATTAAAGGCTCAGAGTTTGTCGTAGGCATAGATAATAATTTCGAATTCTTTTGGTGTTTTCCCGATTATAGCGTTCGTCCCGATCGTAGGCAGTCCCCTAGAGAGTCCTAGGATGTCATCCAGTCCGCATTTTGCTTTTGCTCCAATTAAAAGGTATCTATTTCTGTGCTATTAATTATTTCATTTAGACAATTCGATGGATGTCCCAATTAATTGACGATAAAATTGTGGCTCGTCGATCACTCGAAAATTGTTCGTAAAAGTCATTTTATGGTTTTTTTTTAACATCATCGAGAGGGACATCCATCGAGAAACAATTATTCAAAACCCTAGATTTTGGTCTCCCATTCATCCGTAATTGTACGGTTGTTATAATTATTTGGCAATGTTTCCCGGAAAGGATCGGCGGTGGTGCGTCGAGCACGGCTGACGGCAGGCGATGGTCCGTCGCGAGTTTGCCTTCCAGTGGTTACGGCACCACTCCTGGCTCCAGCAACGTTTCGGTAATTTGAACAGGGTCCTCAAATAAGTCTAAATCTATCTCTCACCGAGGTTCAACTATGTTTCTCTTTATTTTTAATTCTTTTTAATTTTTTTTTTTTACTTCTCTACAGTCGCAGTGCTCGAGCCAAGAACGCCTTCATCAACTGCCGAATATACCGACGAAAGACGAGCTGAGAATGTTGTCTTGCCACTTCTCGAAACCCGGCACACCGTGCTCATCGCATCCGGGATTTCCCGGGTCTAGTGTATCCAGTATTCCTGGCAGCATACCCTTCAGCCTCGAGGAAGAGGGCCGAAGATCGCCTTTGCACCGTCCAAGATCTCGAAGCTTGAGGTGCGCTAAATGATTAGTTTTATTTATTTGTGTGCATTGACGGGCAATGCGCATTTACTGACCGAACGGGAGAAACCCGACGGTTAAACGAACCTTGGCCGATGAAGATAGTCGCTTTTACAAATGAGACGCAAATTTACAATAAACGCTTTTACAAATGAAAAATAATACTATTTACGAATTTGAAAATAACTCGTAGGAAATAGGAGAAAAAAATAAATAATGATAATAGTGGCTACAGGCGAATTACGCAGTAGGGAAAATGCCGAACACAAGACTTCTGAATCGATTATTAAATTATTTATTATTTATTACATTTCAATTATTAATTATTGAATGTATTTTTGATAAATCGCACCTTTCACTTCGTATTCGTATCTAGAAATATTACATTCATAACATTAACATAATTAGAGCCAATGTTAGGACCAAGGTTCGATATTGTTTTCGCTAAAAAAAAAAAAAGAAAAAATAATGACCGAGCTAAAATTTGTTTTTCACCGTTGAATTTTGCAGTAGTCCTAGTCGCTCGCCAGTTCTGGACAACGAGATAGTAATGATGAACACTCTGTACAAGGAACGCTTTCCCAAGGTAAACGAGTAAACAACATTGTTCCCGCGTAAATGCCCGCGCCGACGATCCCCCGAGTCTCGAGCAATGAAAGACACGTAATATTTTGGCTCGCTGCCCGGCTCGGCGGCCGGTTCCGAGCGGAAAAATATTCATGCGAAAATACACACGGCCACATGTTGCTAAATCTCGCAGGGGTATTCCCGAACCTCTCGGTGTCCCGCCCAATTTATTTTCCTTGTTGATTCGCGAGGGCACACGAGTCCGGTCTGGAATTCGCAAACGTCATGGTCTCGTGACCAATGAAAGTTTGACAGAAATATTTTCTGTTTTTCCATCACGTGAGACACGAATAAATTTTTTTTTTTAAATGATAATGAATATCCATTTCAGGCAACGCAACAAATGGAGGAACGACTGACAAATTTTATAAACGAAAACAAGGAAGTCGACGAATACGAGGTGGTTTCTCACCAGGCCCAAGATTCGTTGCCTATAATACGCTTCGTGCATCATCAGATAATCGAGATGGCACGCGACTGCTTACAGAAGTCACAGGAGAAGCTCATAACGTCGAGATACTTTTATGAAATGAGCGAAAATTTGGAACATCTGTTGATGGAGGTGAGACGAGCACGCTCACACGCGCGCGCACGCACGATCGCATAATAAATAGTTCGAGCTAAGCCTTCGAGCCACGATGACGCCGCCGTGACCTTCCGAATTCTATTTTCCGTTCATAGACCAAGGACAAATCGTTGGAGGCGGCAACGCGACTGACCGGCTTGATAAAGAAACTTTTATTGATAATTTCACGACCGGCCCGCCTCTTGGAGTGCCTCGAATTCGATCCCGAAGAATTTTATCACCTACTCGAGCAGGCCGAGGGTCAAGCGAAAATATCTATCGGGATAAAAGCCGATATACCGCAGTACATAATTAACAAGCTTTCGCTGAACAGAGATCCGATATCAGGTAATTAACGGTTCTTTTCGTTTCACCTTAATTTAAAAACAAAGTTTATCATTTGTCGACTATCTTTAGCAAATCGATTTTTAACGAGTTACAGACCTTCAGGATGATATAAACAAACTCGAGGACTCGGCGAGCTCAAATTGCAGCAACACGGAATTGGCGACGTCGAGTCCGAATAAAGACGACGACGGAAAGTCGCAGCGTGTTCCGTGTGAGAGCGATTACGAGGTGCTGAAGCTCATTAGCAACGGCGCCTACGGCGCTGTTTATTTGGTAAAGGAGAAAACGACAAGGCAACGATTCGCCATGAAGAAGATTAACAAGAACAATCTAATGCTGCGCAATCAGGTCGAACAAGTCTTCGCCGAGAGGGACATAATGAGCTTTACGGACAATCCTTTCGTTGTCTCCATGTATTGCAGTTTCGAGACGAAGGTGGGTGTTAACGACTTCGGAAATGTTCGAATTCAATTTTGAAATGTACAAAACAGAGCCTGCAAAGTACCTAACAATACTTTTGTATTTGAAGTACCAAACAAGTACCCGGTACTCCAAGTACTGCCCAGCTCTGATATAAACTAATAAGCGACTTAACTTTTGCAGAAACACTTGTGCTTGGTGATGGAGTACGTGGAGGGAGGAGATTGCGCGAATCTTTTAAAGAACATCGGACCCTTACCGCCCGACATGGCGAGATTCTATTTCGCCGAGACGGTTCTAGCGGTCGAGTATCTCCACAGTTACGGAATAGTTCACCGCGACTTGAAGCCCGACAATCTTCTGATAACAGCTCTGGGTCACATAAAACTCACGGACTTCGGTCTCAGCAAGATGGGTCTGATGTCGCTGGCTACGAATCTCTACGAGGGTTACATAGACCGTGACACTCGTCAATTTTCCGACAAGCAGGTCTTCGGAACGCCGGAGTACATAGCGCCGGAAGTAATATTACGCCAGGGTTACGGAAAGCCCGTCGATTGGTGGTCGATGGGAATAATTCTTTACGAATTTCTCATAGGGTGTGTGCCGTTTTTCGGCGACACGCCCGAGGAGCTTTTCGCCCACACGGTGAACGACGACATCGAGTGGCCCGACAAGGAGGACTGGCCGGTTCAGCACGAGGCTAGGGACATAATAACGGCGCTTTTGCATCAAAGCCCGAGGGAACGCCTGGGCACTGGCGGCTCCCACGAGGTCAAGGATCATCCTTACTTCTTCGGCGTGAACTGGCACACTCTGCTGCGACAGAAGGCCGAATTCGTGCCTCAGTTGACGAACGAGGAGGACACGAGCTACTTCGACACGCGGATGGATCGTTACAATCACGATCTCGGCGAGGATACCGACGACACCGACGACTCGCCTCTGTTCGGCTCTTTCTCCTCGTACTCGCCCCAATCGCGAAAAATATCGCAAACTCGTCCGCCCGTGCTGACCGGCGAGACAGAGCTCGATTGCTTCTCGAAGAAGCAACTTTTCCGCAACGAATTCGAGCGTCCGCTCTCGCAATTGTCGCCGAGCTCGTCCGTTACCTTCTCGCCTCCCCTTCGCGCCCTGGAGAAAAATGTTCCCACGGACAAGAATCGAACGATTCCCACTGCCAAGAGTAACGCGCCGGCTGATAATCTCAACCGAACCGACAAAAGCTCGGACGCCTCGACCGCAAGTCCCGTGTCTATCAACAGCAGCGGAGAATCCCGATCGACCATCGTCAAGAACACTACTCTGCCCGATGGGACCGCTGTTAACTTCAGCACACCCGATTCGTCGCAAACAGAGTCCGACGACATCAGCCCGCAGATACAGAGAAAACGACACACCCACTCGTCCCGGGACAAGCTTCCCAGGTTCAGTATTTCGATTGACGGTGATCACACGTGAGTCATTAACGCCGAAATGGGCCAAAACTTATGTTTATGTTTTATTCTTTATTTATTTATTAATTTGTCAATTAATTTATACATTTATTTATTTATTTATTTTTACATTTATTCACTTATTTATTTATTGATTTACTTTTTTTATCGAAGCGCTTTCGGTCAAATTGCCGACTTATTTATATTTTTTTTAACTTTGATCCTGCAATCGATTCTCATTACTTAAAATCGAAAGAATTATCTTCTTCATTCGTACTCGCAAGTCATCACTTACAAACGCTAAATGTCTCATCCGGAAGACCGAAAAATAATGTATGGATTTTTCCTTTTATTTCCGCGAAGGCTCGACTTGGCGGCCGCGAGGAGAGACGCGGCCGAGGACAAACACAACTCCAGCACCGATTCGTTCGAGTCATTCAACGCTATGCCGCTCCCGCCTACGGCGAAACAGAGATCGCGCTCCGTGATAAAGTCCGCTTCCACAAGCGGCCTCTCCCTCGTTATACCGGCTAGCGACTTTTCCTGTGAGTTTGCAAAATTTATTGCGCGTTCATCGAATCGCCTGCTTGTAGTGGCAAGATTTAATTTGCCAATTTAATTCTCGCAGACGAGCCACCGATATGCGGTCAGTCGATCGAATCTCCGGGCGGCTCCTCCACGGCATCCTCCCGAGACACTTCGCCCTGTCGAGAGCTCAGTCCTCTGGTCACGAGTCTCAAGCCTCCGATTATCATTCGACGTGGACCGTGCGGTTTCGGATTTACCGTTCACACGATCAGGGTTTACTACGGGGACAGCGACTTCTACACGATGCATCACTTGGTCATGGTTCGCAAAGCTAAATTTAACGTTTTCGAAGACACTTCACGTATGGGGTCCTCGCTGAGCGAGAACTTTGATTTCGGTCGGTTCGAATCGCTGTATCTAAAAAAATTCTGATGATATCGAAATTTGGAAAAATACTCTTTGAAGAGCAATGTTCACGATATTTGTCTAAAATAATATTTTTATCTTTGATATATAGTGCGTTATTGTTATTCGAAATTTATAAGACTGAGAAGGTCGTGGAGTTCCCTATCTGAGTAGTTGCGCTCGGCGCGAGGCACCCGCACGTGAAAAAAAGAAATTACCATGTTATACATTGCCTTACAAATAATGTTTATTTTTTTTTTCCAGGCCGTCGATCAATCGAGTCCCGCATTCGAGGCCGGACTGAGGCCCGGCGATCTGATAACTCACATAAACGGCGAAACAGTTCAGGGCCTCTTCCACACTCAGGTGTTACGACTGATGCTCAGTTGCGGCGATCACGTGACGTTGCGCAGCACGCCTCTGGAAAACACGAGCATCAAAACGGGAGGAAGGAAGCGCGAACTGGCGCAAAGCAGAATGGCGCGACGCACGCTTCATCGACAGCGCAAACAGAAGCGCGATCAGTCTGACAAGAAGCGCAAGTCTTCGCTGTTCAGGCGTATAAGCTCTAAACGAGCGAGTGTCGAAATGCAACAGGTATTTTACTCATTAGCAGCGCTCGCGCAAGAAAAAAAGCAAAACAAAACTAACTGGCAAAGAGATTTCACGAATTGTCGTCTGGTGCACACATTATTTTTCAATGCAAAAAAATAAAAAAACCTACACTTTTTAAATTATTGCACCGAAAGCGTCTATGATATCGATTTATTTATTTTTTTCATTACAGCCGTTAAGTATCAGTTGCCCCTTGTCGGCACCCATTCTACCCAGCGACAGCAAACCTCCACTTATGGTATGATTTCTCGTAAAAAAAAAACATATTCCTTTATTCGCACGTGGGATCATTGATTCATTTTATTATTTGACGTACCGGTATGCTTATCACTCATCACACACCGATTGCTTTGTGGATTTCATGTTCGTACATTAAGGACGTTGGAGCGCTTCACAGTAGTCCAATGAATACTACATTTTTTAAGTCGTTTATACTGGTAATTATAGTTGTGTCACAACAGACGTCCTTAATCCAGAAAAACATTAATTGCAATGAATTTACAAAAATATTAACTTGTTCGTGCTAATTTTCAGAAAGGTCATTCATTCAGTTTTTTAAAAATAATAATCTGCAATGCTTGCTCGATTTTCATGTATTGCGACTCGTACTCTTTCTTGAAAGATGTGCTACGAATTCACGGTCCAGATATTCGATAGTATCTTCCGTTTAAACATTACAACGGATCTATAATGCGTAACGAGCAATAATGACGCATTATATTTTGAAAAAACTGAACAAATTTCTACCTTTTCGAAAATGAACACAAACCAGTTAATTTTTTTGCAAACCCCTTCCAATTAATGTTTTTCCAGGTTGAGGACATCTGCTGTAATACAAATAACCATCCACGATAATCAATAGATGCGTGAAAGTTTGTATAAACTTTAAAAATATAGCACTCATTTAACTACTGTGAAGCGCTCCAACCTCCGTAATGCAACTCGGCGATCTCCCTTTTTTCTTTTCACGATCACGAATTTTTTTTTTTTTTTTGGGAATTTTTATACGTGTTTGCAAATTTGATTTTCGAAGGATTCTTTATTTATTCTTTTCTTTATACTGACATGTTTGTTTTTAGATGGCCGCTGGAATATGTTCTCCGTCCATGGTAACGCCGAGTCGTTCATTCCAATCGTTTTCTCGGTCACTGCCGCCGCAGCAGGAATCGTCGCCGTATTTCGCCGGTCTGCCAAAATCCGTGGGTAGCCCGTCGCCACCGACAAACCGTCCGAGTTCGGAGTCTTATCACTCGACCGGCAATTCGAGTCCATGCTCGAGTCCGAACTCATCGTCGCCCGGCTCAAGTACTTCCGTCGGCAGTATTGCGAACATTCCTAATCAATCGCACTATCAGCGACCAAGCACGCTTCACGGCTTGAAGCACAAGTTGCACACAGCGGCGAAGAACATACACTCGCCGAATCGACGAAAATCCGTGGGACACATACCTCTGTCACCACTCGCTAGAACTCCGAGCCCTTCGCCGATTCCGGCGAGTCCTACGCGAAGTCCGAGCCCTCTAGCCTTTCCCACCGGGCATCAGCCAGGAAGCTCCAACACGACGCAGTCCTACAGTCCAGGTAAATGCGAAATACAGAGCTGGCCCGGACTTGAAATACCGGGTACTTGTTTGGCACATAGATTAAACACAGCTTCAAAACGACGAACTACGAAAATTTCAGTTCGTGATTTTTTACAATAAATTTGGGGCAAATTTGTAATAAATGAGGAAGCTATGTGCATATTACTAGGATGGCATATGCTTGGAATTTTATTGCTAAAGGTACCTAGAAAAAATACTTGAGAAATACTTCAAGTACAAAAAGTATTTGATACTTCAAATTCTTTTGATACTTTGTACTCTGTGCTTGAAGTATTTTTTGTAGTTTGTCCAGCTCCGAAATACAATAAACCTCCGCTTACATCTACCAGCGCCGCACGATTAACCCTTCGCATGTGTGTTTGCAGGTGTGTCCTTGTCGACTCCGAGCAGCCAGAAGAAGACCTACGGTCGTCCAAAGTCCGCCGAGCCAGGTTCGCCTCTTCTGCGTCGAGCGCTCAGTCCCGACAGGCTTCATCCACGTTCCGCGGAGAATAAGACATCGATATCGCCCCTGGCGAACACGGTAGTGAGAGTCACACCTCGGGCTATCAAGACTCAGACATCGCTCAACGACAGCGGCGAGGAGACTTCCGATCCGAAAGATTCGCAGGAGACGAAAAGCGCTGATAAGAAATGCTGCCTCGAGTCGTCGAAGCAGGCAGGCGAGTACACGAAGCACTCGCATGTGATATCGATAAACATAGCTTCGGTGGGTCTCTCGAATCCCTGCGGCAGCACACAATTGCCCCGAATAGCCGAGGAGAAGGATTCGCCGACGGGAACCAAGGGCGAGGGCGACAAGGAGACGAGTCCATTGCCGAACGCGAGTCAGTCGTCGCACTTCGAGCGTCAAATGAGCCTGGACTCGAGCCTCGGCTCTCGCGGACCGGACGGTCGATCGGTGTCCTCGAGGTTCGCGACGAGTGGCTCGTCTTTCGACAGCAATACGCAAAATTCATCGAGACCAACGACGACGGACACGCGTCCGAAGAGCACAGGGTCGTCGATCTCGTTCGCCAACGTGCCCTGGCGAACCAACAACGAAATCGAGACTGCCGCGGCTCATCAGCTCGCCAAACTGAGCGTGTACGATGCCAAACCGGCGACGAAGAGTAAAACGGACGCGAGCCCCGAGGCGAGGAAGGTGCTTAAGAGATACAAAGTCGAGAACATGGACACAGGGTGCTCGGGACGATCGGCAAATTTTGAAAAAAATTCGTCGAACGTCGAGGACAAGAAAAATAAGTAAAGCTCCGGAGCTCAAATCGTCGCTCTCGTCTCTCGTTTTATACAAACCCTATTCTAATCGTAGCTTCTCGAATGGAAAAAAAGTATCAAAAGCACACTAGATATGATGAGCTGCAGCTCTGTCGGTGTTGCCCCCCTCCCCTCCCCCTTGTGCTTTTATTTTTTTTCTTCCTCCCACCTTCTCGTCACTGTAATGTCGATGTGTAAATAGTTTTTATCCAGAGCTCCGAGGCTCTACCGCGCTTTCCGCGAAGATCTGTATATATATATAGGACGTTTCAACCGACGTTCGTTACGATGAAACAAAAAGCATGATTTTTTTTTTTTATTAATTTCTTTTTGACGTAAAGAGAATTGTGAAAAAAGCTGCACAACTCTCTTACGGTTAATAACGACTGAAGCATCGTTTCTAGTTACTTTTTTTGGTGTGTGCTGCGCAGTATTGGTTCGATCTCATCCATTTGGTTTTTTCTATTTTTTTTCCAATAAAATCTCCGTGTACGGCGTTTTTTTTTGGGCCCATCATTGAGGAGAGCGCACCGCATGTGCAGTCTCGTTATACTCGACTCGAAAGGAAGCAAAGTTCCAGCAACATTTTTTTTTTAATTTATTTCTTTTCTCGACATTCACCGCGTAACTTTGAGAGTAACTGAGAGATCGTCGGCGATCATCGTCGCCATTTGACGAACCGATGGAACGATTTGTTTGTTCTCTTTTCACGACACTGCTTTGTTCCGCTTGATCGCATAATCCACACCGTGAGCTCGAAGAAACCGAGAATTGTAGTATTAACAATTGTCATTTATTTATTTTACTTACGATTTAGTCGCTCTAGGGTAAAACGAAATGATAGTTTAGGCTGTTGCTGTGACAAGTCTCGAAAGCTTGAGATCAATGCGCGAACGCGGAACCGCGAAATCTTGCGTAACAAAAGTAGGACAGGCCGATCGATGTTAGGCTCGCAAAAAAAAAAAAGAAAATCATTATTTCGTTGTATTTAAAATTAGACGTGAGTAGGAGAAAAAAAAAGCGAAGGCTCAGAGTCAATCGCGTTCAATTAACTTGTTCCTTTTTCTCTTTTTGGCACGAAAAAATTAAATCGTTTGTTGGAGTCCTTCGGCAATGAAAGGGCTCGTCTCGTATGCTTAGTTGTTACGTTTAATTGTTTCGTTTATAAATGTGAGCTGTATATGGTGATAAATGGTTGATAATTAACGTTGACGTTCGATTTCTCATCGAAGGGCGCTTTACTAGTTATCGTGATAACGTAAATTTAATCGGAGTTCGCGTTTGCCTCCCGATCACTCGACAGTTGCATTTTACACATTTTTTTCTTCTCGTCTCTCGTCTTCGCATTATTTGTAAATGGCAAAATCAAAATAACAACAAAAAAAACCGCAATATTTGTACATTCGCATTCATCGATAATTACCAATAATTTCACACGTATCGTCAGTGTAACGAAACAAAAAAAAAAATGAAATGATAAAATAGAGTGCTGTGACGCTTGTGAGGAAACCGAGTCTCCCCCTCTTTGGAAACGCTGGATGTTTCCCCTGTTCGCATCCCCCCACATAAAAAAGTAGATCCTTCTCAAGTGTTCTCGTCGTAAGATTAATCGTTAAATAGCATTTAGAAATAATTAAAGGTAGTTGGTCTTATTTGTTTTTTTTTTCTCTCGAATCGCTTCAGACCCGCTCTCCATCATTGTTAGAACATTACTTTTAAACCAACGATAATTGTATCTCGCTTTCTCAATCCTGTCGTCTCGAACGCGAAGGATAATTAATACTCTGCCGAATTGTTAAAATTAATGAAAAAAAAATTAATAATAATAAATGAATAAATAACACCAGCGACATATCTCTCAAGTGTACAATGGGTTGTGATTGTTAAGAAGTCTCTTCGTTACGCAATTATATACAGGCAATAAGTTTACGAATTTAGTGTTCCAGAAAAAAAAAAAAATTAAATCCACGATTCACTTTTTATTCAGTATGTTTAATATTGTGTCTCGAATCGTGTGTGTTATATCGTTAGCTGATGTCAGGACGTTGTTAAAAAAAAAACTATAACAAAAAAAATACCGTCGCACAAACTCTCGCGATATCCGTTTATACATAATTGATAAAAACAGGTCAATTTTGCATGTTCGATCGTCAACGAGTTAAGGAGAGTTTGTTCCAAACTACAGGAATAAGAAATACGACGAGTTTCGTTTTCTCTTTTTTTTTAATTTCTTTTTTATTCAATGTGCCGAGAGATGCGATAAAGTTGATAATTTATTATTAGAAGTATCATCGGATATACATATATAATCACGGTAATGTCTCGATGTTGATAGGATACTGAGAGAAATTGTAAATTGGAGGAACGGATGAGAGAACAGCCGCGAGTGAGTAATAAAGAAAGATCGATGAGGAAGAATAATTTCATGACTCAGTTTACAATTATTTTTTTCTTTGTTAAACATTTAAAAATATATTACCGTATTCAGCTCGTCATGATGTTCTTGAAGACGTCGAGACCGAGCATCATGGATTTCTCGATCCTACCAACGTTCAGATAAACTTTCGCGATCGATGATATGAGCACCGGGCAGAGAACGAGCTCGCTCGAACTCGGCCTCTTTTTCGGATCTCTTCTCATCATCCTGTGGATCATATTGATCGTACCGGAAGTAGTCGCATTGGTGGGAAGTCGTCTCACACGTCCCTGGCTGATCTGCTCCATCATCTCCAAGTGATTCTGCGCGACCGATGTCAGTGTTAATTAATATCGCTCTTGGATAAATAATTAATATTGTTCTGGGACAAATAATTAATATTGGTCTTGGACAAATAATTAATATTGGTAATGTATCAATAATTAATATCGGTCTTGGATTAGAGAAGCCTCAAAGAAATTTCTTATACTCCTGATTATACTTTCATGCTTTTATTTTTTTGTTCTATTTTGCAATCAATGGAAAAACTTTTGTTTTAGGTAATTTACCTTCGTGTTGAAGGGAAATTGATTGGTCAGCAGCTCGTAGAGGATTATACCGGAACTCCAGATATCACACTTGTAATCATACGTGCTTCCCTCTAAAATTTCCGGGGCCATGTAGAATCTCGTTCCAACTCTGGTTTTTGCCAGTTCTCTGTAAAGGATAAAGCTCGTGGTACAAAATTTTTTTATTTTTCTTTTAAAGAAATTATCGCTAAATCTTGAACGTAATTCCTTAATTTATTAACTACCAGCAGGTTGTTGGGATTCGGACGTATCGCATCCTCGCTATGGACTATGGAATTTGGAAGATTACGTTAACTTATGCAGCGATAAAAAAAAAAAGTGAAACTACTTGCAGTTCCACATTCTTCGAGACGCCAAAGTCGCCAATCTTGACGATATCTCCACGATATCCGTGAAGCATTATGTTGCCCGGCTTCAGATCTCGATGCAGCACCGATTGCTTGTGAATGTGGTGAACACCGAGGGCAATCTGAGCGAAGAGATAAAGAGCGTCCTGTCGGTTCGTAGAAATTTTTCACATACCATTATTCATCACATAACACGATCAGTGCGGAAGACAAAAAAATAAAATAAAAGAAGAAATATCATTTTTTTAAATAAAGTTACCTCTTCCGGCATAGGTTTGTTGAATCGTGTAAGCATTTCTTTCAGAGTCCCTTTGGTAGCGTACTCCATGAGGATGTAACCCTTTCTGTCCTCGTGCCAGGATCCGTGGTAAGCAACGATATTCGGATGACGCATCTTCTTCAGCAATTCTACCTCGTTCTCCACCATCTGACGAATTTCGCAGCAAACAAAGCAAATCGAAAAAAAGTGAAGAGGATAAAAATAAAAGATAATAATGGTATAATAAAACTCACGGAACTCGACGAGTTGCCGATTTGTTCCTTTATCACGTAGACAGCGTTGTCCGATTTCGATCGCACGCGATAAACGGCTCTAGACAAAAAACAAAAAGAAATTGTAATATTAAAGCCAGAGACAATTTATCAAATGAAGAAAAATGAAGACGATAAAAAAATCGGACTAACCCGTAGGTGCCAGCACCCAATTTTTTCTCGTATATGTAATCGCTGGATTTCATAACGAAATTTCGTCACGGAGACTTATTTTGAAACGAGAGACGAGCGATTTATTTACGATTGCGAAGTGATAGAACCGTTCGATGGGACTCTTCGCATAATACTGAATGTAAACACTGGCTGCGAGGAGACTCTTGAAAATAATTGTGTGCGAGAAGGAACGAGGGAACGACCTTTGGGACGGAGCTCCGTAAACAAAAGGATGTTACGGGTACGAAATCTTATTGCTATTTTTTTTTACTGTCGATTACTACCAAATGTGAGGAAGGTTAAATGGAAAATATTGGGCTGGGAGTAAATTAATTGTTATATTCGTGTTCGGCGGGAAGAAATACGTAGATTAGAAACATTGAAGTCATGGCTCGTGCGGGTTTGCGACACGCCACTGAGAAACCGAGACCGGAGCCTTCGTGTCTCTTCGCTCTCGCTCTCGAGAGACGGCGAAGTCGGTGAAGAGAAGAGAAGAAAAAAAGAAGAAAAAAAAAAAAAAGAAAAAAAAAAGAGCGCGCCTCGACGATTGCCGAGCCCTCGGCTGCTGTGCGAGGACCGCGTCACGCGCTTTTAGCCCACGCACTGTGGAACGCGTGTAAGAGAAGAGCGGCGGTCCTCCGCAGCTGGAGCATACACAGGGGGCCTCTCTTTTTCCTCCGTCACACGAGGCGAGGACTGCCAGGCAGTCTCCCCGAAACCGTCGGGCAAGTCGCACGCTGAATGACAATGCGTTTCGTTCTCGTATTACTACTGTGCGCTCCATTAATCCTGAGCGCGTCCGATGATGATATAATCGGCAATGAGATACCGGTCGACGAGAAGACGCTGAAGTCGACGGAGGAGAATGAAGACAACGAGATGAAGTTCGACGACGATGAGATCGTCGAGAACGACGAAAACTTGAGTCTCGACGAGCTTTATCGGAATTCGGTTCAAGCTTATCTCGACGAAGATTGGGATGGCTGCATCGAGGGATTTAGTCGAGCTATCGAGAGGTAATTGTTGCAATTGTTATCATCTTCTTTTTTTTTTTTTTTTTTAGGAGTCGATTGCTTTAAGAATTTAAATTTGTTGAGCATTTTTTTTTTTAGAACTGACTTTTGGTTTTTTTTTGTTGGTTTTTCTAAACAGGTACAAGACGTACAGAAAAACGGTGATAGCGTGCAGAGGAGAGTGCCGCGATAGGGCAGCCGGTAACGGGCCCTTGTTTTCGGAGAACATCGAGGACCTTCATTACTACGAGAAGAAAGTTCGCGAGACTCTGTGCCTGCTGAATTGCAATCAGGATTACCGGGACATTGCTGGATCGAAGTCACTCAAGAGACTGTCGAGAGAGACCGAAGTGAATCTCATTCAACGCACTCCCTACGAGTATCTTCACATATGCTACTATCAGGTGAGACTCTATTGGCGAAACTGCTAAAGTCGGCGGGAAGACCTCGAGACATATCTTCCCGATTGAACGACAACAATTTTCATCGTTTTACAAAAAAAAAAAAAAAAAAAAACAATTTTATTTCAACAATTTCTTTACTTCGTGAATTGTCTATTTTTCGTAAATTCTCTATCGTTCATGAATTCTCTATTTTTCATGAATTTACGAATGCTATCAGATGAGATTCGATCGTCAAAACTCTTAAACTCCCAATTAATTCGCAAGAATGTTCATAATTTTTCATAATTTTCCAAAAATCGAAATTATTTTATTGCAACATTTCGTTTATTTCATGAATTCTCTTTCATTTCTCTTAATTTCGATGAAGAGCGTATTTCAATAGTATTGATAATATTTTTCGACAGAGTTAGCAAATAACCGGCAAAGAAACAGCAATCTCCAGGTGAAGGGTTAATTGGCGTGAGTTTGGAGTTTGGAAGAAAACGAAAATACGATCACTTCGTAATGCCTATAGTCAGCGATATTATACAGTGGAACCTCGATTATCCGAACGAATTGGGGCCGAGACCACTTCGGATAAACGATTATTCGGATCATCGAGTTATGAATAAAAAAATATTATAATAATAACATAATGAATATGAGTTTATTATATATATATATATATATATATATATATATATATATATATATATATATATATTATTAACATATTATTAAACGCTTACTTTAAGCATTCTTCTTGATAAAGTCGTCAATTATTGGTTGCATAAGCGCATGATACAAATTTGCACGGGCCTGCAACAAAGTAACGCTCGACGATATGTGACAACGAAATTTTGCGGCATGGTTCGAATAAACTCGGAAAAAAAAACTGGCTGGAGTCGAAAGTCGTCTACGACGGACTAAAGAAGCGATTACAGTTGAACCTCGATTATCCGAAATGCAATTTATTTTATCTGAACTGTAATTTATTTTATTCGAACCTTTATTAAAGGTTCGAATAAAATAAATTCGAACCTTCATTAAAGGCTCGAATAAAACAAATTCCTGTTCGGATAATAAAAGTTCGAACAAAATAAATTGCATTATCGGATAATCGAGGGTTCTGCTGTAATCGCTTCTTTTAGTGCGTCGTAGTCGACTTTCGACTCCGGCCAGTTATTTTTTTTTCTCCGAGTTCCACTTTCGGTGAAATTTGCGTTATCGAAAAAGCCCGGCACGAGCGGAGGACGATTGCGTAAGATACTCCCCTCAACGGTCGAGACGAAGCCCACGCGTTCGCGTTAAATCGTCAGCGGAGCAGGCAACACTCGGTAAATAACGAGTTTAACGCACGATTTTATAACGCCGAGATAAAGCTAACAGCGTCCTACATCATCGTTTTAATGATCGATGCACGCGGCCTAACGGGATTAATTTTCTAAGTCGCGAATTGCAATGGCAAATATTTCTTCCCGGTGTCTTCGTGCAACTTCAATTTTTTTTTTTTTTTTTTTTCTTTCTACAGACCAATAGAAAAATATATATAATAAAAAGAATGAAGCTATTTTAAAAGAATTAAAAACTGTCACGAATGCTAATACAAAATAATATATATATATATATATATAATTTGCAACAGCATCTATAACAGTAGCCAATTTTTATTCCTAACATTAACACGATTAATTAATCGTGTGAATGTTAGGAATAAAAACTCAATGTAGCGCCCGGTTTATTTGCTTAGCTAATTTACGCGCGCAGACGTGCCCATTTTTCGCGACCTCCTTTAGGCAATTAAAACCGTTGATAAACGGTAATTTACTCGCCCGCAAACGATTTAACAAAAGCAGTTTTTTTTTTTTAAAATATTTATCTTGTTTGTAAATAATAATATTATAGATAACAGTAATATTATTGATGTAATCACATCAATAATATTACTGTTATTATTATTTTGTTGTTATTGATGTAATTACATCAATAATATTACTGTTATTTATATTATTATTATTATTTACAAGCAAGATAAATATTTAAAAAAAAAAACTGCTTTTCTTAAATCGTTTGCGGGCGAGTAAATTACCGTTTATCAACGCTTTTAATGGCCTAAAGGAGGTCGCAAAAAAATGGGCACGTCTGCTCGCGTAAATTAGCTAAGCAAATAAACCGAGCGCTACTTTGAGTTTTACCGTTCCACTGAGCTGAGCTCTCGTTCCTAATCGAGCGAACGTGACCGAACACTTCGGTGTCTCGCCGAGCTGGTAAAACTTCGTCGCGAATCGTAAGATAAATTAGATTCGCGCGACGATTGTCAGCGAGAAAAATAGTGAGGACAGATATGAGCGGATACTCTCGCGGCTAATCGTCTCGGCTCGCCGAGCGCTCTATCTCCTCGGCCGCGTGTGTTATATTCTCGCGGGTGATCGCATTGCGTCGTCAATAAAAGTGCACCCATTTATCCGAAACGAGAACGTGCTCTCGCAGAGCGCAATGCTCACTCGTGATGTTTTCTATTTCTGTGATATGGGATGTTTGTCGTTTCGCATGGCGCACACCATGGAAATCAGAAAATAGAACGTTTCACGTGTCGACTCGACACTGGCGTGTCAGTCAAACACACCGTGCAGCGGCGGAGTCTTATCGGATTTTGCAACATTAAGGCAAAATAAATGAAAAAAAAAAAACAAAAAAAAAACAAAACAAAATTATGTCGTTACATATGTTTTATTTTTCTTTATATTTGTTTTTGTTTCGAGTCTTATCGGCGTCGTTCGACCCAGCCGGAACGCTCGTCGGTTCAACGTCCGCACGAGAACGTGATTAACTGTTGTAACAGAAAAAGTCGGACACATTTATTGAATCTTATTCCACTTTTGTTTTTTTTTGTTTTTTTTTATTCGTTAATTTTATTTTTTGTATATTATATATTTATTTTTTGTCTTTTCAGAGAAATCGATTTCAAGAGTCAGCGAACGCCGTGTACACGTACCTTGTTCTTCACCCGAAGCACGAGATGAGCCTGAAAAATCTTCGCTACTACATATCGCTTCCGGACGTTTCCGAGAGCGAAGTGACGAACTTGGAGGCCGAGCCTTACGTCAGGATGTACATCGAGGGGGTGACGTCTTACGACGACGAGAAGTACCGCACTGTCGTTCGTCACCTCGAAAATTCATTGGTCTCCTATCTGAAGTCGGAGGAAGACTGCAGACTCTACTGTGAGGGACATTTCGATCAAGGATGGCTCCCGGAATTCACGCCGTCCGTTGCTAGTAAGACCACTTCCGGCATCGATGACTAAACACTCCTTCGTCGTTCGGACCTTTTAAAACACAAGTCTGAGTGCCCAAAAGTTTTTTTCTTCATTTATCGATCAATGATGTCTTCCGGAAGTCGCGTCGTCCGTTGCTAGTAAGACTACTTCCGGTATCGATGAGTAAACACTCTTTTGTCGTTCGGACCTTTTAAAACACAAGTCTGAGTGCCCAAAAGTTTTCTTTTTTTCATTTGTCGATCAATGATGGCTTCCGGAAGTCGCGTCGTCCGTTGCTAGTAAGACCACTTCCGGTATCGATGACTAAACACTCCTTCGTCGTTCGGACCTTTTAAAACACAAGTCTGAGTGCTCAAAAGTTTTCTTTTTTTCATTTGTCGATCAATGATGGCTTCCGGAAGTCGCGTAGTCCGTTGCTAGTAAGACCACTTCCGGTGTCGACGACTAAACACACTTTCGTCGTTCAGACTTTTTGAAACACAAGTCTGAGTGCTCAAATGCTTTTTCTTTCATTTATCGATCAATGATGGCTTCCGGAAGTCGCGTCGTCCGTTGCTGAGAGGACCACTTCCGGTACCGACGACTAATCACTCCTTCGTCTTTCTGGCTTTTTGAAAGACAATTCGCGAAGCTTCCTCTACGAGGTATCCAAAAGTGCAGAAAATGCATTCTCATAGAAGAAGCTTTGCGAATAAAGGAACATTATGAGAAAGCGATATAAAAAATGCAATTTTCCACTTTTTTATTTTTTTTTTTATTGAAGGTCTTCTGACCATAGGTCAACAACGCTGTTATAGTAGCATCGATAGAAATATCTTCCGAAGGCCATACTTATCGCCTACGGTAATTTAAAAAAAAAAAATAAAAAAATTCTTTACAGATCACTTCGCCTACTGCATGAAATGCAAGCGCGGCTGTTCCGAGCAGCTGAACAACATCAATGGCGAGTATCACGCCGACCTGCTGCCCAGTCACTATCACTATTTGCAGTTCGCCTATTACAAGCGTGAGTGTATAGCTTCGACTGTGTTAAATACGTGAATCATTGCGCGGGTGTCCTCCCCGGCTATCTCGGAGCCTTGGCGGACCAGCCGTCGGTTTATCTGATTAATCCCTGCGACCTCGTTCCCACCGAACCGAATTAACAGTCCGTCATCGCTCCGCGACGGCAATGCTAATGAGTTTTCTGCCGAAGCTCGAGCGCATCTTCCGTTCGAGCGCGGATTGGTAAACGGCACAATTCCATCAAGCTTCGTATCCGATCGATGCTAATCGCTCTCGTGCTCCATTTCAAACCTGCTCGCTTCTAAAATGTCACGAGCAAACAACAAAATCGTTTTTATGTTCACAATCGATTTGAACGAAGATACAAAAAAAAAAAAAATTATCATCTCGAAGCTATTTCTAGGAAGTTATTTTTGCGAAAAGGATATCGAAGATTCATAAAAAAAAAAAAAAAAAGATCTCAATGGAAAATGAATATTAGATGGAAATGAGAAATAAAAGCTGTGCTATTTCTTATGGTAAAACATAAGAAGAAGCAAAGGGAAAAACAACATTTAATGCTTTTTTTTTTTTTTTTTCTTCGATTAGTCGGCGACTTGAAGAGCGCATGTGCAGCGGTTGCGAGTTACCTTCTATTCTTTCCAACCGACGAAACGATGCTGAAGAACAAGGACTATTACAGCACTTTGCCCAAAGTGGAGGAGTTTTATTTCACGCCTCGTCAGGTGCGTTTTATCAAATCTCGTGAATTGTCAATTGTCATTGATCTTTATCGTCGCAATTAATATTTCATTGCAGGAAGCTCTGCAGTACGTGAAGCGGCAGGAGTACGAGGTTCGTCTGATGCTGTCGATTACCGAGGAATTCGCCGCCATCGGCGAGCGTCTCAACGCAGCGAAGAAACAGCTCGAGAAGGAAGAGCTCGAGCTCGAGAAGGAGCAGGTAAATCGCCAGCGATAAATATATCTTCGATCAAATTTTCGTTTCGTTTGTTTATTCCTTCGATGCGCACCCTCGTGCCAAAATTATATTTTGTAATACGCTTTTTTTTGTAACTCACGAATAAACATCCTTGTCCCGCTGTAAGCGATCCTCTTCGGTGAAAAATTTTATCTTCATTGGGTAGCGTGGAAAGTCGGAATTTTGGTGGAAAGCGCGAAGAAGTGACCGAGCGATTGATGTCGCGCGCCTATCGATAGGCAACCCGTTCCTCCTCTATGCACTGCCCTGCAAGAGATAGCTTCCCGATGCACTCGTTGTCTGCGAAAAGAAAGCTCATACCATGCGAGATAAGAGTGCGCTCCTCGTGTTGTGAGACTTGGGCAGAACGATATTTATATTTTCAGCTGAAAGTAAAATAACACTTGCGAGGATAGTGCAGAATTTATGTAATTATCTTTGCAATTAATTAATCATCCGTTCCCAGCCTTGTGGGACTTTTTAGAACGATATTTACATTTTCAGCCGAAAGTAAAATAACACTTTAGAGAATAGTGTAGAATTTATGTAATTTTGTTTGCAGTTAACTGATCATCCGTTCCCAGCCTTGTGGGACTTTTAAGAACGATATTTATATTTTCAGCTGAAAGTAAAATAACCCATGCGAAGATAGTGCAGAATTGATTTCATTTTGTTTGTAGTTAATTAATTATTCGCTCCTAGTGTTGGGTGACTCTGCAGAACGATATTTATATTTTCAGCCGAAAGTAAAATAACATTCAAGAGGATGGTGTAAAATTTATGTAGTTTTGTTTGCAGTTAACTAATCATCCGCTCCGAGTGTTGTAGGACTTTGCGGAACGATATTAATATTTGCTGCTGAAAGTAAAATAACATTTAAGAGGATAGTGTAAAATTTATGTAGTTTTGTTGGCAGTTAACTAATCATCCGCTCCGAGTGTTGTAGGACTTTGCGGAACGATATTAATATTTGCTGCTGAAAGTAAAATAACATTTAAGAGGATAGTGTAAAATTTATGTAGTTTTGTTTGCAGTTAACTAATCATCCGCTCCGAGTGTTGTAGGACTTTGCGGATCGATATTAATATTTGCTGCTGAATGCAAAGTAACACTCAAGAGGATAGTGCAGAATTTATGAAATTTTGTTTGCAGTTAACTAATCATCCGCCACCAGATCACTCGCCGGCGTTTCAGCTTCGATTGTCCACCAACGAAAGCGACGAGTCGAGGGAAGAGAAGAAATCCGTCGATGAAGAGAATTCCTCGATCGTCGAAGAATCGTTGGTCGATGAGGAGACGAAGATTCGTCTCGTTGCCGACGAGGACGAGCTCGGCGGAAAGGAGAGATATCTGGCTGAAGGATTCCTCAATGGCACGGAGTGCGAGAGTCTGATTAATCTGGCTCAGGTTCGATACAATTTATTTTCGGCTTAGACCTTATTTTCACTTTTTTTTTTAGAGCGTTTTGTCAGAGTTGGGTCCGAAGTGAAGATGTGATTTTAGTATTTGCGTAGATCGGAGCTGTGGAAGGCGACGGCTACGAGGGTAACGCCAGTCCTCACTCGAGATACGAACGCTTCGAGGGACTGACCATCGGACGGGCTGCTCTGGTAAGTCGGTAACCTGCTTGTACCAGACATACGCAAAAAAAAAAGTTTTGTAATTGATTTTTTAAAAATATATAATAATGTAATAAACCATAATCGATGAAAATTTGCGTATCGTCTTTCATATTTTTTTCTTTTATCTTTTTACCAGTCCAGATGATTTAATTAGAAGGCTTTTTGGCGTAATTCCTTGGATGGTGTACTCTGCATATGTCGTGTACTTTTCGTACTGCTTGTACCAGACATAGGCAAAAAAGCAATTATTTTTTAGGTTTTTCTTTTCGATTATGTGACAATGTAATAATACTGCAATCGGTGGAAATCTGCGTGTCGCTTATCATATTTTCTTTCAAGACACGAATCATTTTACCCGTACAGATGATTTAATTCGACGACCTTTTCGCGTAATTCCTCAGATGGTGTACTTTGGACTTATGGATTGGGAGACACTGGATCTGGCACTGCGAAGCACCGACGCGGTAAGGGATCACGTCGAAAGGTATTTCAACCTTGATCGACACCTGTATTTCACCTACACACATTTGGCCTGCCGATCACCTCTGCCCGGTAAATTTTATCTGTCGTCAGTGCTCGCATCGACTCACATTATTATCCCGGAAAACAATCAAGTTCACCTTGCTATTCCGTGGTTTCACTAAAAAAAAAGAAGAAAAGAAAAAAAATTACAAACATTGACACGAAAATTAGTAGCCCAGCGTCTTTGCTTCCAGCATCCTCGCCTAATCTTTGATGTCACCTTATTAATTTTCAGATGCTCCGTCGTACCGCCGAGACCTGAGCCACGCGATCCACGCGGACAATTGCATAGTCGCCGACGATGGTTCATGCGCCGCGGAGTGGCCGGCTTACACCTTTCGCGACTATTCGGCGATAATTTATCTCAACGATGACTTCGAAGGTGGCGAATTCGTCTTCGCCGGCGACAAGAAAGCTCGCGTGATTCAGAGCACGGTTGGACCCCGTTGCGGAAGGATGGTGGCGTTCTCGGCCGCCGGAGACAATCTTCATGGTGTCCGAGGCGTTCGCCGGGGCAAGAGATGCGCCCTGGCGCTGTGGTTCACCTTCGACAAGGAGCGCCTCGAGGTCGAGAGAATTCTCGCACGGGCGGTCATCAAGAGGGTCCGCGCCGACGGTCCGGTGAGCCCCGAGGAAAACGAGTCCGTAACTTCGAGCAGATACGAGGACACGCTCGCCAAACGTTTCGAGGAAGACGAGAAGCTCAACGATCTCTTAAAGACTCTTCGATCCTCGTGAAACGATTTTTTATTTTTTTTACTGGAACAAAAAAAGAGAAACAAAGTTCGATCAGTATTCCTAAATCTTTGATATGCACGAAATGGTTAGAGTTCCTCATCCGCCGATGTAACGACGCGCTGTCTCAGGGACTAACTTGTGTGTCGAAAAATAAATCGTATTTTATTTATCTTTGCGCTGACGATATTTTTTATTTTTCTATTCTTATTCTTTTAATTTTTTGCGTAAGCCATCCGAGATATATTTTGGTCTAACGACGAAAGACTAGCGCGGTTTATATAAAATATTCTAGATCTTTATTAGCACAGACATTACATGCCAAACGGATCGTCTTACATAAACCATCCTATAATACATAATTAACATGCGTGTATCGTAATAATTATCACTCCGCTTCTCTCAGTTTTATCTTTTTTTTTATTGTTATTTTCATTTTCATTTTTTTTTTTTTTCAATGTTGTTCCTGTTATTTAATCTCGGCACTATAATTACATGTATAGACGTTATGTATAACTTGATTTTATACACGTATACTATACGCGATATGCACGTGCAGCCGTTTTTTTTCTTTTTTTTTTGCCTGTACGTGATACCGGAAGATGTTTGAGCTCCGTACACACGATTGCCCCCTCCCCTTTTTGTTTATTTTATAATCATTTTTTCTTTCTTTTATGTCTACTTCGTACCGATCGTTTCGTCGCGTGGCGAAATTATAAGCTGAAGGTCTCCGCAGTCGACCGCCCGGTCGACGAACGTGAACACAATACAAGAGAGAGAGAGCTCAGTCGAATTTTCGGACAATAGATTTCTTCGTTCTCGTATGGTTAATTGGTAAGCCGATCGTTGAAATATTGGAAGAGAAAAAAACATATCGTGTGTGCTGGACCGTAGGAATCGAGTTGTTGTTTTTCAGCCTTATGGTTAAAAATATCATGATCGTTATGTAGCCTTTCGTTTCGTTTTTTTTTTGTTTAGTTGCTTTTTTCATTCTTTTGATATCGTTAAAATTATATACATCTATCGCGCACGGGTGCATAAAGCTCGCGCGTGTTCCTCTAAACGTAATTAGACATGAAATGGCCGCGCTTTTTATTCATTTTTTTTTCTCCGTTTAATCATTGTGTACAAACTGCTCGAGCCCGACGAGTGAACGAATATCCAACGGATAATTATATAAAAACTGTTAGGCAAACAGTTCGAAGTAACCCTTCGAGACTCCATCGAGTCGCAAGAGATTATTTATTCGTTAATTTATCTTACGGTTAAACAGGGAATGGACTAAGTTTCTCCTTTTATTTTCGCGGGGTACCTGCTGCAGCATAGGATTTTTTTTCCAAAACTCTAAACTAGCAATTTGGCGCTAGTAGTCTCGATTTCAACTAATCGGAATAATCAATCGCGAAAAGGTATACTTTTTCCTCGGCGTTTCTTACGAACCGATACAATGAACCTCGGCAATGAGAGTAGACGCGTTTGTCATCGGAAGTTCGAAATTCGGAATAAAATTTCGTCGTTAAAGACACAAAGAAGAGAGATTGAGAGAGAGTAGATATGTACCGGATTTTTTTACGCGCCACGTCGCTAATTGAGGGAATGTGAAGTGATGCGTTAGTTTTTTTTTTTTTAATCCCTTCTTTACAACTATAAAAGTTCCTAGATGGCAAGGCGCTCAACTAAAGCAACATCCCAGAGTTTGATTATAGTATGTACCGCGAACTTTTTTTTCATACTTTCGGCATTCGATAATTCGACTCGACTTCGGTATAATCGTCGAATAATGACGATATACATATATATATATGTAGTTAAAAAAAGAAAAACAAGAACAAAGAAACTATGGATTAAAGTAACTGAATAATAATATTAACGATAGTTCTCAAAGTTGTTGTACTGTTTGGGTGTGAGACGGTACCGTATAAAAGTGTTATTCTCGACTCGCGACACGCCGGGAGGGCCGTAAATACCGGGAGGAACGCGATAGCGTTCTCTTTGGTACTCGAAAAGCGCGGGGCAGCCTTCTCTTATTCCTCCCATCCGTCGAATTATTATCGATCGGGCAAAAACGATTGGATCGTCACAGTGATGTCGGCAGTGAGCAAACGGACTTGTAGTACGAAGTAGCGTTTACAGTTCTATCAAGTGGGCAAACTTTCCCACTTGGGCGCCCACTCGGGTAGATGTCAATCCATGCTGGACGGCGGTGCGGCGTATCGTGTTCGTGGATCTGCATCTCCGTCGCAAATGTACTTGCCTGCAATTTTAAATTGCATCGTCAAATATATATATTTTTATACGCCATTAAAAAAAATCTTATTTGTTTGAACTGCCGAAGAGGAAATGACGTTATTGCATTCCGGGCAGCTTTTCGATTTAGAAAATCAACTGTATATGAGACATTCCCTACCATTTCGACTTGGGTTCAACCGTGCAGATCTTGGATTTGGTGATTTTTTATATGGCTGAACTAACTTCCAAAAGCACTCAGATTATTTATTAGATCCAGATCGAAATGGTAGGGAATGTCCCTATGTATATTCTTTTAATCGAAGATAAATTCCTGACCTGACACGAATCGTCTTTTAACGAGGCTGAGTCTGTATCCCGGTCCAACGAGCTCGAACTCTACACCGGAGAGCGTCGTACCCTCGCAATTGAATTGTGTAAATATAGTTCCCTGAGTTCCGGGTCCTCGCTCGAGCTCGACCCTTGCCTTAAGCGATCCGACACCGTTGCCCTCGCTGTGCTGCGACAATTCGGTGAATTTCCATAGCAAACGATTGGTATCGGGCAACCATTGAGCCGATGGTTTGCTGTGAAGGCCCTTGAAGCCACCCTCGATCGGCGCTGCCACGTGCAAATTTAGAAGAGGGCTCGGCGAGGCCATTGCGCGACTGTTGTACTTGTAATCGATCTGTTGGAAAAAACAAAAACAAGAGGGTTATTTGCTCAAATGTTCACACTGCACTGAACAACAACGGACAGGCTTACCTTCAGATCCGTGTGAGTGGACTCGCACTTCCAGTAGGCGACGATCTGAAAGGGACACGATCCAGCACCCTCCTTATTCTTAATTTGGTATTTGAGAATGTCCACGTTGAAGTATGAAGCCGAAGGATTCTGCTCGGCTTGACGTCGTAGCAACGTGGTTAAGGCACTCATGTTAAAATCGAATATTGTACTATCCACAGTAGTCTGCGTCGCATCTCTAAAATCAAAAAAGAAATACGTATTATAACGATTATTCAGTCATAGCAGAACCTCGTTTATCCCAATCTATTGGAGTCGAACTTAGTTCAGATTAGGAATTAGTCGGATAATAGACGTTTGAACATGAAAAATAGCATACTTAAGTAGAACTTTAAAAAGGGAGCTAATCATGCGTCGCGGTCTCGCTGTGAAAAAAATGGCCAATTCTTCTTTTTTACTATATAAACATTATGCGTCTGTTTAGAGATGGAAGTAAGGAATTCGGATAATGAAAGGTACGGACAACGGACGTTCGGATAATCGAGGTCTTACTGTATTTAAATAGAAAAATGATCGTTCAGAGGGGCGCTATTAATGACTAATAAATTGATTACGAATGTATTTAAAATCGCTGCAATGTACTCAGAATATTATGTTGTGAGTTTCGAACCCTAGATCTTTTCGAAAGCAAATAAGACTGAACAAATTAAATCAAAGTGTTAATTTAATTACGCAATTGCCAGAGAGAGGATTTTTTGTCGTAAAATCTAATGTCTACGAAAGAACTCACATGCTGACGAGTTGATTATTGGGCAGAAGTCTCTCGAGCCTGTTGCTGTTTCTGACCCGAAACGAGAGCTTCGCAGGATTGGGATTATTCGCGAGTACCGCGACGATCCCTGCGGGAAACGACAGCATCATGTCACCGCTGAGTTTGACCTGGCATCGTGTCTCGTCGGTTCCACGGAAGTACGAGTGAACGATTTCGTGGAAGGCTACAGCGAGAGGAATCGTGTCGGCGAGGCCTATGGTAAGCGGCGATGGCCCTCTCGAAGATCCAACACCGACGCCAGCGGTGCGAAATTCGAGGCTCGCAACGCTGTCGGCTCGCGAGATCGTTGCCGGAGACATTCGTCCTCGCGCCGTTCCCTCGCCGCGACGCGAGGGAGGTCGAGGAATCGCTATCGAGCCTGTGGGTGTCGAGGAAACTGACTGTTTCGGCGGTAAGGCAGGCGTGATGTCACCGACTTCGGAAAACAAATCTCCTTCTACGAAAAAAAAAACAAGCAATTTAAATTTTTCTATGTGAAAGGCAATTTTCGTGATACATCGAGGCAAACTCACCGGGGAATCGCGTATGAGTAGTAGCCGGAGCTGACATCGGGGGAGCCGATTGGGGAATCGGCGAGGTCGACAGTGCCGGTGGACTCTGCAGCGGAGCGTATGGATGACTTCCGGTCGGCGTCGAGGCGCTCGAGGGCGTGCTACTGGGATTGAACAAATTCAAACCGAGTAGGTCGGAGCTCGGCTTTCCTCCCAGCTGCTGCGACACCGACTGAGATCTCTTCATGTGATGGTCCGAGTCTGTATTCGAACCTCGGCGACCCTAACGCAAAACCACGCACAGCGTTTATTTTTTTTTTATAGAAGTTGAACATTTTTTTATAAAAGTTAAAAGTTGTTAACGAGACGGAATCGTCCACTGTACGTTCTTCAGAACAGAACGATCATTCAGGGAAAAAATTTGACAAAATTGCGTTCACAATGAAAAAAAAATTCTCAGTTGAAAAGAAAACGCTGAAGGTGTAACGACGATAAACTCACTGTCGGAGCGGGCGACAGCGAGAGATTTTCGACGGTGGCTCGAAGCTCGTCGACACTGGCACTCATCGGTGCTCCGCCGTTGCTCAGTGGTTTAATCTCAACCCGAATTTTCCGCTCCCGTTCGTCCTCCGATTCTGTGTCCGAGCTCGAATAAAAGCCTTTCTCGTTTTCCCACGGATCGGGCTTGGGTCTGATGCAAAAACCATCCTCGTCGACTTCCGGTGTCGGGGTTTCGGACTTTTGGCTCTCGTCCTTCTCCTCCCTGGAAGCATTTCAGTTCATATTTCAGAATGTCGCTTTATCAAAACTTTTCAGCAAGCCCAGTGCTTTATCAGTTTTAAAATTTTTTTATTCCAAATTCAAATATGATTTATCGTGAGTCTGATAGTATATTTTTGTAGAGCACTAGGTCTGCTGAGCATGCACATACTGACAGGTCAGACTTTTCTTCCTTGTTGCTGTTCGTGTCGGCCGAGTCCTTTTTCTTCTTCGCCTTTTTCTCCTTTCTCTTCTCTCGTCTGCTGCGCAGAAACCCTGTCGATAGGATCAATATGGACTTTAGAAATTTCCAACGAAAAATCTCAGAAATTCGCAGACAAAAAGTTTAAGCGATTTTTTTTTTTTTGCAAAAATTTTTCGATGATTATATATAAATGTATAATAGAATTTTCTACAATGATCCGAGATAGGTGCAGATTGCGGGATGCAACGGAAACATGAAATAAATATAATTCAGCGATAGATCAGAGCAGCTCACTAAACGTGTTTTTTTTTCTCAATAATTTTTTTTCTTCATACTATTGCACTACATGTATTCTGCGTAAAACCACCACCATACCACCGTAAATATCAACTGAATATCAACGGAAACGCCAATTCCTCAGATTAAATTGTTTTTCTAACTTTTTGCCAAAAAAAATTGATGTTATCGTTATTTTTTTCAAATTTCTTCACAGATATTTCTTCACACACAAAATTCGGTATGTGCGAAGGAGTACGAATGACTCGGAGCGAGAATGAATGACATGAATAGTAATAATAATTTTTTATTTTCTTTCGAAAAAAACACAACACCTGTGAGCCATGCATTACTTAAGATCTGTAAAAATCGGCTCACCTGAGGCATCCCGTCAGTAGCCGCCACCTGTGCTCAACGTTATTCAAGTCCATAAATCTCCCATCGAATTACAAAGATATAGAAAGATATATTGTGAGCACTATCGCTTCGCTATCGATATAAATCGATTAAAAATAAATAAATTTCAGAAACTATTCTCTTTCAAGAACTAAAAAAAAATAACAAAGTTGGAACAACACTTTCACGTATGTGGAAAAAGAATTGTTGAAATAACACGGTGGACGGGACGGTGGACTGTATAAATAACAATAAATAAAAAAATATCGAAAATCTGCGAGAATCTCGTACGTGTCTGTGGGGGTGAATGAGTTTCTTTTTTGGTTCGTCTCGCACGAGGGAAATATGTTGTGTACGATGATAAAAAGATTCGCTGATCTTTGTTTTATGTGCGTATAACATGTCACCCCCAAACAACGATTGTTAGAAAAACAATTTATAAGTTTCACATCGGTCAACCGTGAGAATTATTAGCGACTAGAAAAAATGTTGAAGCGAAAGCTTCGTGTTAGCTAGGCACAATTTTGTGAGAAATAAAAGCTTCGTATAAGCTGTAGTTGCACGCGATGTGTGCTACAGAAACCTCAGAAGGTTGAGTCGTGTGAGAGAGAGAGAGAGAGAAAGAGAGAGAGAGAGAGGTTGAGAGAGTTTTATATATATAGAAAAGTGGCTGCGATTGTTAGTAAAAATTACCCTAAGTCAACGTTCTGATAAAGTGCGAAAGATAGTGGAGGAATACATAATAAGTGTGATCACCCTGAAGATATCTGCACGAGATTAAATTTCATCGAGTTTTAACGGCTGTGTTTTGCATCGCACAAACTTCGCTCGAGGAAGTTCACTTAGAGAACTAAATTCTGCAAGTGAACAATTTTTTTTTTCTTCCTAAAGCAGTGCATTAACAGTGTCTTGCCGAAGATGAAATTTTATGTCGCGCAGATATCTTCAGGGTCATTACCTGTGATACTGAAAGCCGATTAAAAGTCAGAGAGATGGAAAGAGATTTGTTCTTCTCATTTGTTCGAGACGCGCAACAAACTATTCGACCGAGCTCGTAGAGGAGGCAAGTAACCGAGAACCATACATAGACAGCAGAAGAGAATCGGCAGAGACTTTTTTCCTCTATTTTTTTTCTTTCTTTTTTTTAGGTAGATCCACGATTAAAGCTTTTACATTTAGATCCTCTGAGAGGGTTCCTGGAGATGCTGGGAGGTGGAACGGCAGAAGGCGGGTTGTTTCCCTGAGGAGTTACAGGTGCCGAACCAGACCCCGCTTGCCTCTGCCTCTCTGAAAAAATATACTCAACGCTCACTTGTCCGAACTCTTGCCCTTTCGTTTCTCTCTAATAAAATTCCGCTATTCGTTCGTTTCGTCTTCTTTCGTAATTTTTTTTCGATTATCGCGCGCGCGTTGATTCTGTATTTCAGTTTGGATTCCTCCACCTACATCGTTGTTAGATTTTAATAAAGCGCGATGCAACAACCAAACAAAAGTAAAGCGCAATGAAAACGATCCGTGGCTTGATAAGTTATCGCTGCGGTTATATATTATTTGAAAAAAAATGATAATAATGAAAATACGAACGGCATAAACAAACGATATGGCTGTGCTGAAACAAAATCGATGTATGTACGAGATAGAAAAAAATAATGGTGAAGTGATTTTTTTTTCTAGTGATGTCCGATCGACAGGATAGTCCAGCCTCAATACGATCGGAGTGACGTACCCACGAAAAAAATTAATAAAAAAGATGATGTCGTACACACTTAACGTACAGTTCGACTGCCAAATAAAATTGTTTGGCGGGCGATGTTGAAAAAACAGATCTTTAGATTTTTTTTTTCTCGTGGGTTTCTGATCGAGCGTGTGAGACACATACACAAAAGGCAAACACATACAATTAAACATTACGTACCGAAAAAGTAGCGAGTGTAGAAGAGTAAACACGTGGATTTACACAAAAGTCTGTATCTATCTGTATATCTACAGGGTTAAAAAAAAATCGTTAGGCCCAACTTTGAGCGTATCGAGGCCATCGATCCGTGTCGATAGCACAATTTGGAAAGGAAATTTATCACGCTAGTGCGTTTTTTCCAAGTTCAACTTTTTTTTTTACTTTCATTAGATTTGTTTTTTTTGGTGTTTTTTTTCTATCGTTTGACCTACCCTGGGAGTTGGACATGAACAGGTTGAGTAGAGAGGTGGTACGACGGGAGGCCTTGGTTGTTTGACCCGTCGTCTCTCTATCCTTTTCTCTTTCCTTTTCCCTAGTTTTATCCTTCTCGTGAGCCCTCTCGTCTCTCTCAACCCCGGTAACCGCGATACCCACCCCCTTCGTACTGTGATTTGTTCTCTTTGAGTTATGTTTGTTACCGGCAACGCCTGTCTCTCCGTTCGCGCTCTTCGGCGTCGATTCCTTAGCCACCTCGACGCTACCCTCCACTTGCGTCTGACTCGTCATTTCCGCGATACTCGTGATTACCTCCTCGTACTCGATCACTCCTGCGATCACGGGACAAACAACGGAGTTCAACGGAGTTTCTCGGCTCTTAAGGGAATACGTCACACAACGACTTTTCTACTTTCGAAAACTAAAAATCACGAGTGTTATAAAGCAATGAATAAAACTGTTTCAAAGAATTTTTAATGAAAATCACAAGTGTTAGAAAACAATAAATAAGGAGTTTTTAAAGAATTTCTAATAATTTTATTCTCCACATGGATTTCGAGAAACGCGAGCTTAAAGTTGTGTCAATTAGCATGAGCTGCATATGGTACTGTATGAAAGCAAAATTCTTTTGAAAAAAATACGTATTTCCAGACTACTTTATTTTTCAAAAATTCTAAAATAACATTACAACATTATTAGAGATGCATTAAAAAAAAAATAAAATCGAGCTGTTCCCATAGATTTTCAAAGATAGCACAAGTTGAAGGAGCTTGGAAGGTGTATGTGAATAGATATCTGGGCCACAATCACTACTAGCACATGCCCCCTCTCCCCGCCGTTAAGAAACGGCGACCTGTGACGTATTCCCTTAATTGTTCTCCAGTTTCGTTAATTGCTTCATTGTAACTCAAAGAGAAAAGCAATTACTGATTTTTGCTTACCCGGCTTCTCGAAACCCGTGTATTTACTCTGTACAAACTGCTCCAACAATTTGTCGACCGTCATGTCGAGACACTGTCGCTTGAAGTCGATGTGAACTTGGCCGACTTGCTCGTGATTAGTCTGAAGCACGTCGGCGTAAGTGTTCAGGAATTCCTTCATATGTTTCAAATGTGTCTCCTCGACGTCTTGGAATCTCTGTGTAAAAAATATAGATAAGTAATGAAGGATAATTGGGCATTAAGAGAGTTTGACAGTGACGAATATTAACCCTGCAAGCCTGAGTCATTTTGCTCTCAAAATCGTTGCGAACAACCGTGTACTTGTCGACGAGGGCTTTGTAGTCGTCCTGAGCCTTCTTGAACTTCACCTCGGATTTCTCGAGCTCTCGCTGGCTCGCGTTGTCCTTGCGAAGTTTTTCGAGCTCCAGACCCTTCTGCAGACACATGTCCTTCGCCTTCTGGAGGGTCACGGTGATGCTCTGAATATTCTGCACCACCTCCAGCGTCGATGATTCTTCCTCTTTCACCTGAAACTCGAAGACAAATAAATTGTTCATAAATAACTCGGTTTCTCACTTCGTTTTTCATATTAAATCTTCATTTAATTTGACAAAAATGTAAATGGAAAATTCTGAAAAAATGCATATATTTACATTAAAGCCTGGTTTATTTAATGGCAGAGAAAATAATTTAGTCGCATCGTTGCTATAACCAAAAGAATTCTACGCCATCCGCACTCGACAAAAAAAGAACCCAAAGGAAAAGAAAATCTCTCTTAAACCAACGGTTATTATTATATTAATTCATATCTTTACCTCCTTTTATTTCCAGGGTCATTAACAATTTTCGTTTGTACTTTCGTTTGTAAAACTAAAGCCGGATGGTGCGGTCGGAAAATTAACGAATATAAAATTGCGGACGTTTGTGGATAACAACTTCTTTGTAAAAAATACGCATTTTTTTTTTTTTACTGTGTAGTTTCTTTGATGGTACAGAAAATAATTTACTTGCATCGCTGCTATAACCGAAAGAATCTACGCCAACCACTCGCGATAAAAAAAAAGCCCAGAGGAAAAGAAAATCTCTGGTACACGAAGAGTTAATTTTATGATATCATTACTATTTTATCTGGAGTATATTGAGGCGGTCGGAAGTGGAGCTCATAACTTTAATAGACTCATTTCTTGTCCGCTTTTGTCGTAATATCGAATAACTTTATCCTCGGCGCCTGTGCGTCGGGAGAGAGAATATGCGAGCTCGAGTGGGCGGACACTGTCTGATAATGAAACCCAACGGGACACGACGCAAGTGTAGAGAGAATGAATTAAAAAACAAAAGAGAAGAGAGAAGATACCTGTATAGCTTGGAAATGCTGTTTGTGCGGAACATGTGCGGATCTCTTGCGCGCTCATTATATAAAAAAAAAATTAAAAAAAAAAAAAACAAAGCTTCGTGCAGCTTGTTGTATTGTACTCACAGCCTTGTGTTTCTTGTGTAACTCATCAGCGTACTTGGACACATCCTTTATGAGCTCGGATACTCTCTGTGCCATCTGCAGATGAAGCGTGGCAAGTTTCTCCGCGGCACCGCGCAAGGCTGCCCAAACAGGTGCAAATGTACCCTGCGTACTGCTGCTGTTACTCGCCTGCTTGGCAACTTTGCTGAGAAGCTTGTAATTGTTCTCCTCGATGGCTGACCGCTCCCGAAGAAAATCGGCCAACTCCTTGCTCGCGACCACGCCATGCTTCATGTTATGGTACAACACGTCGAATCCATTATTCTTTTCACCCTGTTGACAATTAATTCACAGGCTCGATTATTCGTTAGAATAACAGTTCGCATAGTATCGACGATTCGGAGTAAAATAATTTTAGTTTTTCAACTGCGTCGAACCTTTGCATAATAAATATAATTAATACAACAATTAATTTATCTGATGTAAATGATTACTCTGTACTGTACTTTCTTTCATATATGCATCCAATAAATAATAATAATAATAATAATAATATATATTTATTACAAATAAAATAATAAATATAACTTTGTAAAGAATTGTGTTTAAACATTAATGAACAGTATTGGGAGCTTTTTTTTACATACAATTTCTGAAATTTCAAAAGCATGTGCATTGCAATTTTACAGTAAAATTTTTATTCTTTATGACGTTTGTAAATTTCAGGCAAAATATTTGTTACTTTATCATCTAGTATTTTAATTTAGTCGCCCTTGTTCCATACTAATATGTCCTGTGGTAATTTCTCTCAAGCGACATAGTCATATTTACTAGATCCTTCTCTCAGTGTACAAATAAAATAAACAAATACAATTGAAAAATAAAACATTGATTAAACATTAAAATATAGTTTTTGGTCGATTGTCATTTTGGAAATTCATCGATCGACACGAAAAAAATCATTATTTTCGACATACTACGATGTATTTCGATCTCTCTCTCTCTCTCTCGATCCCTGAAATTCAACATCGGAGATATTCGAAGAGGCCACTTTTTTTTGTTGAGTTATCGCGAGTTAGTGCAGTTTTTTTTTTTTCTTGACAATCCGAGCAGTGCATTCGCGCCCAATTCAGAGGGTCAGAGTGTACACAGTCCGTGGGCTGTTCTCTCCGGGCTTTTATCTTCGCTTAACTGAAATTTAATGATAAATTGTTTGAAGAGCGAAGAGCGAGGCTTCGCCGGACGGCCGGCTGTCCGTCCTCGGGCTGATAGCTCGGTGGCGATAGTGCTGTAATATATACACGCAGAGGTAATCTGTCGGGCGTTCGAAGCTACAGTGATTCTCTTCTGTCGTTGCGAGACTCGACGCGTATATTGCCGACGAGCTCGTACATGCGGTTCGCCATGCGCTGTTGAACCCTTTAACGCCCACACTGTTAACCGATAGCAATAATTAAGCCCCGACGATCTCTACTAAACCCTCTCGTTCGCGGTTAAAATTTAATTATTTTATTTTGTTTTATTTAATATATTGTTTTATTTTAAAATAAAATTTTAATAAAAATAAAATTTCATTTTATTTTTTGTAAAATAAAAAATAAAATAAAATTTTATTTAATATTTTGTTTTATTTAAAAATAAAACAAAATATGAAATAAACGATCGAGTCACTTACACACAGTTCTCACACGAGCGAGACGAGATCTAGTTTTGGAAAAATTGTAAATTGTTACCCTCGCATGCACGTACCCGGCGTTCTTCCTACCTCGCTTGCCCAACCGGTTTTCACCGAGTTTTCCTGGTAATAGCGGCGGGCTCTCGACGCCGTAAAAATAAGTCTCATGGGTAGGAAAAAAATTAATAAAAAAAAAAAAAAACAAGAAAAACACGCAATAAAACCTAACGAACGGTACGAACGTATAAAAATTTCGCAATTTTTATACGTCCGTAGACAGGAAATTCGTTAAACATTGCGTTTTTTTTTCCATCAATATTATTTCCATCCGATGGTTCAGATTTTATTTCCGAAAAACCAGACGAATCGTCGGTCAAAGCACCAGCGCGAGGATTCGGTCAAAAAATCTTAATTAAAAATTAATGATTTCCCTGTAAAACGGTGACGCACATGTGTTGCAATTTCATAAACCGGTTATGTAAAAAAAGCTTCTAATACCGTTAATTAACTACGAAACAACATTTTTTTGTACTCGGTGATCTTCGCTGTGGTAGGTGTTCTATTTGCATCTAACAGAAATCGACGAAAAAAAAAAAAAAAAATCGATACTTTCCGTCCTTAACGACAATTTTTCGAAAGGTTTACACGGAATCTTATGTAACTTTGTCCGGGCATTACTAAAATAAAACATGGTAAAAAAAAAATCCGAAGAAATTGCGTAAGATTCAGCGTGTACTTTGCATACAAACTAGCAAATTTTTATAGCGATCGAACCGAAATACATTTTGGGCCGAAATATCCTCAAAAAAATCTTATCTCAATTTTTTTCATTTTCTTTTTTTTTTATTCGTGATCAGCTCTCGCGAAAAATCGAGAGGGAAAGTATCAACAGCCGTACCATATTCCTGACGGAAACACTGTGCGCTCGCGAGGCCTCCGGGGCCCTCCGTGTAATTTATGCGAGAACGAGAAACTCGCATGGAACGCTGTGTATTAAAGAAGGCTTGACGAGAATGTACCGTGGAGCCACTTAGCTATTTAACACTGTAACCCTGGATCGGCTCAGAACTATAAACTCGTGCGAGAAACAAGTGCTAGTCCTTACAGTTCGTACTCGGCGCGTACACATGGACATTGGCTTGTGTAAAGCGCGCTCAACGACGCTGCTGCGGAGCGATGACGTTACGGCAATGGGCTGCTATTAGATTCTATTTCTTCCATCAAAGCCATCGCGCGAGTTTCTACGCATCGCCCCGCCTGCGTCCGATGCCGCGGAGCTCTCCCGCTCTCGTCGCCGGCCGTTATGTATGTTTTTTTCTCAACGTTTCGTTCAGCTGTCGAACATCGGATAAATCAACGAAACGGCGACGTTACGTTAGGAGCGCTGCGGTGTGCGCGTCCGGAAAGTATTATAACGTGCAAGTAATTGCCGCCACTCTCGGAGACGGAAAAATTACAATCGATTATTGTACGGTGTAATGGGCCGGTGGCGGCGGGAGCTCTCGAGCAGGCCGGCGAGAGACCGTTTGTCATACGCCGCAGTAACTCTACGTAGGTCAACTTGGAATTATTTTTTTCTTTCTGATGCATTTTTTTTTTTCGTCTTGTCTTGTCGATATCGAATTACACGGAGAAAAAGAAATACTAATAATTCATCCAATTTCCATTACAATATACTGGAATTCCATTACATTTGTACGGGAATTCTCATGAATGATGCGCCCCGTTAAGAAAACACAGGAATTTTTACTGTTTAAATTTACAAATAAAAATTATTGGAATGACATCGGAATTTTTAAGAGTGAATACATGAAATATACATGTGCGATAACATTTTTGTACAGTATCATTTTACTGGTACACACAGTAAGTTTTACCGATTTGTAATTATCACCAGTCACAGCAATAAATATTCGGATTTACAACGGAATATTTCACTGCGTATCGCACTGATTCCAGAAATAATGCTCACATTACTGGAATAAATAAAATGATTATCCAAACATTAATAATTTTTCCTGTGTGGTCCTGGATTATTATTAATCTTTTTTCTACGTGTATAACATTTATCGACGGGAGAAAAAAGAAAATCTTGAACTTTGGATCATTTTACGAGACCTCTTAGTGAAAGCCGTGGTAACATTTGGCAGTTTAACTTCGACATTTCTTTATTCGATTTTCATTAATTATTTTGTCGACATCGAATCACATTTATCGGCGGGTGAAAAAGAAAAATCTGGAATTTCGGACGATTTTCTCCGGTATTCAATTTTTTTTTTATTTTTAAGGAGGCAAACATCAAAGTCGTGAGAAAATTCTGCGAAAGATGAATTCAGTTCAACGCAAGAATTCGTTTTTCAACGTCCATTATCGTTAGAAAAATCCATTGCATTTTTTGTTACCAACCGAGTAATTTCGCGCGACTCAACTAAGACTGTTTTTGCGATGCTGATGAGATTTTCTGCAATCCATCTTATGAAGCTGCATCTCGAATATATATATATTTTTTTCATTAAATTCCAATTGCTTTACAACCGATAATTTAGTCGTTGTCTAAAAAAATGATGGGTTACATTCGTCTCCGCGTCCGTTATCACACGTGCACCAAGGTCGCCGGAAGACTCTCGTCGCGAGCAACGGTGCTCCGCCCCCGCTGCATCGTTCGGTACTTTATCGATAACGCAAAAGCCGCGTGAAAGATAGTCCGGGAGACAGAGAGAGAGAGAGAGAGAGTAGGAGAAAGAGAGACGAGTAACAGGAAACAAGACTACGGAAAGGGAGGAGGCTCCTTATCTTTACTTTCCATAAAGTCCAAACTACGATAAAGAAAAAAAAAAAAAAAAAAAAAACACATTTCATATCGAGTCTCGAACCGACGTCTCATCTCTCCGCGCCCCAGGAGGAAGGGGAGGGGAGGGGGAATCAATCAGCTACGATTAACTCGATCAACGAAAGATCGTCGAGTGTAACGAGTCTCTGACGTTCGTAGACTTTGCCCTCATTGTATTCGATTCGATGAGCAGCGAAGAATGAACGAAACGACGTCGGTTGGACGCCCGGAGAGGGGAAGGGAGGAGGGGGGGGGCGCTCCCGCTCCCGAGTCTCTAAGTTCGCTCAATGGCCAATTCTCATTCCGAGCGTATGACAACTGAGCTGGATACACACGGCGTCGCCTGCACCCGTGTAGGAATGCGCGGGGTTTTAGTGTGGCAGCGAGGTGATACGGTACGCTGACCACCTCGCGTCCTTTCCTAACGTACATTCTCTCCGAGCAAGGCGGCAAGTGTCCGCCGCTTCGAGTGTTGCCACTGTGCCCTGCTGTTATGTCCCGTGGTAACTGTACGCAGTGGCCACTACAATGACGACCGCACGGCCGAAAGGGCGCGGGAGAAATAGACCTTTTATTATCCGTACGCCTCTCCACTCCGCACTCGTGAAAAATCTACGCCTCGCTACCTCCTCCTGGTACGCTGGTCAGGCAGATGGAAAACAATTCCGAGTCACGATTGTGTATGTCAAAAAAACAAGCTTCGAATACATTTCGCCGCCTGGGTTTTACAACTTTCGAGGTCTATTGCGGTGTCGTTCGTTCCCTAACCGATATTGAATAAGTTATACCGGATATAAAATATATTTATATTGGATGTAAATATTAATATAACCGATGTAATGAAAGTGGGTTCGTTAAAAAATTTAGACACGCCTCATCGGAGAGATTTCTTTGTCGTCAATCTTGTATGGTAAATTATCGGCACAGGGGCGGTTGCGAGTAAATAAACATCGTCGTAGATTTATCGATACTGTATCGTGCGTTCGATAACACTAACGAGAGGATTAAAAGTTTACGGGTATAATCATGGGCACTTAAAAAAATGTTTTTTTTTTAAGTCGATTTAATCCTCTCGCGGGCAGTAGACTTTCCACCTATGTAGTTATATATGTAGACAGATTTTTTTTTTCAACGATAACCCGTCGTGCACTGTAGCAGAACTGTGCGCACTCGAGTTACGAGAAGAAAGCAACGAGGAGAATTCACGTGTCTGGAGGC
The DNA here is from genome assembly GCA_963575735.1 of Amblyjoppa fuscipennis. Classification (NCBI taxonomy): domain Eukaryota; kingdom Metazoa; phylum Arthropoda; class Insecta; order Hymenoptera; family Ichneumonidae; genus Amblyjoppa; species Amblyjoppa fuscipennis. Next base: position 21,720,349 of record OY754494.1, read on the forward strand.
GAACTTGTTCGAAAAAAAAAAATGATATTTCTTTGACAGACTCGTGAATACACTGTTCAAATTTAACGAACCGTTTACAAAACGATTCTACCGTTAACTGATCGCCGTATGACCGTAAGAGGCAAATCTTCGAATGACGATTCTGCCGGAAATATTGAAAATAAACAAAATAATGACAGAAACGCTCGTCCGCCTCTTTCGCCCGATTCCGCGACGTCGGCAGCCGCTGAATAAGCGACTAACACGCTAAAAAGAAGAAGCCTTCGATGTGTCGAGCAGAGAAAAAAATAAACGAGATCCGCGACTTCAGCTCGGAGAGTGTTACGAGTATCGCCCTCCGTGTAATCTCTATGACCAATTTATTCACTGTTTAACCTAACTTTGTCGAAGAATTAAAAAAAAAAAATTGACAACTACTCGAAGACAGATTTCGTTTGATGGATGTTTTTTTTTTTTGCAGACCGATCAATCTTCGCTATCGGAGATTGGGATGAATATATTTCGGATAAACTTTCTCTCTCCGTGAAAAAAGAAACTCACCCAGAAATAGTCGGCAAAGTCCACGGTCATGATGAGCCGCGATCAGACCATCGTATAGTATTCGCGTTCCGTTTCGCCGCGTTACAGGCCTCTCTTTTTTTTTTCTCTCGCTCCGTCGACGCTGCCGTTGCCGCCGCTCGCTCTTCGACTCTTTCTTATTCTTAATTCCTCTTTGCCCGTACACACCGCACCTTCTTCCTTCGGGGCACTGCTATGAGACGTGCACGCACATAGGTAGGCGACTTGACGCGCGAGATGAAGACGAATATAGGCGACGGAGGGAGACACGAACGAAGCCGGAGGCTCGACGGCCGACAGGAGCGAAAATATTAACTCGTTGACTCGCTTCGCAAACGAAACAACACACCCCGCGCGCCGAACGACTGCGGCACGAGTAACGGGTTAACTCGATTTGCTGATCAATCGAAAAATAAACTACGTGCACTCGGGATGTGTAGCTACCTATCGGACGAGGGTTTTTTTTGTTTCTTTCTTTTTTTTTTTTTTCTAAAGTGTAGTATTTACTCGTACGGGGCACGGTCACGGCGCGGAAACGCGATCAGGAGAATCCGAACGAGCGACCCGACACGTAACCGTGCTCGTAACGTCTAGCAGCTCCTCGGGCGTCTCGGCGAGCGGAACGGGGGACCCACTCGACCGCGGAGACACGGGTCAACTATCTTTTGTGCGAGTAGCGAGTTACAAAGTCGCCGATAGGTTCGCCACTGTGTCGGCGAGGGACCGCCGTCGGTAAGTCGGAGCTTCGATCTCAGGAGTGATAGGCAACCAGTGGGAGGGGAATTTAACACTTTCGGTCGGCAAGTTGGAAAACGAAGTCAAGAACGTGGGTACGACAGGAGGAAAACGTTTCGCTACGCATTGATTACGAATAGATTTTGTCTATCCTTTGAAAGTCACGTTATCCCGTCACGAGAGCGAGATAAATAACGTTATTGGCGCTTGCTGTGGAGTGAGACAGACAGCACGAGAGAGTGTTTCACGTGGCGTTAATTAAGAGCATCTGTCCCTCTTGCGCTATGGAGTTGCGAGAGGGACAGCATCAATGGCGCTCTCGGCTCCGCGAGAGAGACGCACTGAGAACGTGTTCTAAATGCTCGGCAATGTGAAACACCGCCGCCGATAACAAAAACTGTACTGCATGTCGTTTGATAGCGCAGTACGTCAATGAAAAAGCAAATTGTCTTTCTTTGAGGATTCGACAGACGCAGGGAAAGACAATATTATCTTTTATCGACGGTGTGCTGTCTCAAAATTACATTGACTAGTTTTTCTTACCGACTGGGCACGCTATTAGTAACAGTTTTGTATTTTTATTAGTATTAGTAAAGCAAACTATTTAGTTGACGTAGAACTCAATATTGCGTCCGATCTCGCTTGACTATTACCCAAAATGTCAACTATTTCTCTTGCAATCGTACACCGCGTGGTACACTTTTTCACCTCGTCTTGAGAGCGTGTGAAACACTGTGGAGTGCGAGTGAGATAGCATCAGTGGCGCTCACGGCGGAGCGAGAGAGACACACACACACTCGGGTAGGTGTTTCACATGCTCTTAAGGTAGTTATCGCGCGATAACGATTTTCATACGATAACGTTAAAACGTTAAAACGTTAAATCATCCGATGAGACTTTTCTTTTGATCGTACTTCCCAGAATCCGTGAGAAAAGTTGATTACAGTTTTCATTACCGACCGCGATTTTCCACATGCACTTAAGCAAAAAGCGATTGCGAAGGTTTGAGTCCGGTGAAGAAGCTAGATTACCGACGCTTGAAGAAGCTGGTTATCGGCAATGCACGTACCTGCTTGCCTCGAAGATATGAATAGCTCGTTTCTCCGCGCGTCGGTAATTTAGCTTCTTCTCCGAACGCCTTTGGCAGCCCTTCATCCCGAAATTTTCTAAGTGCCTTACGAGGGGGTGGAGGAGGGTGATGATTATACAACGTCCCTTCGGGCCTCTGCTCGTCGTCTTGATTGTTGTAAATCCCTATTCTTACTGAGTTTTGGAAACATTCAACGAGAGCGCGCGACCTCCAGAAGCCCTAGTATACATATATATATATTCCAATCCGCCATTTAAGGACATGTGAAACGACTCAGTCGGTAAAAAAAAAAACTGCAATGAATGCGATTCAGAAACGGTAGACTTTTCGGAAAAAAAGCAAAGCATTAGCGGATGCACAATTCAATACCGCGTCCGATGATGCTTTCGTTTTATCCGAAACGTCAGCCGACTTTAAATGGCATTGAGTCGAAAAATGCATCTATCTCTCTCGCACTCATGTGTCACGTGGTAAATCTTTCACATGGCTTAGCTTCTGTTTGCCATCTAGCCAGTACTCTAATATCAATTGTTCGTCGTCTTTCAGTCACTTGTAAAGTTCACTGCCGCAGCCGCTGTTACCCCCCCCCCCCCCCCCCCTCCCCCATACTGTATCGCATTCGTACGAGGGCGCAGGTAAACTGCGGAAAATCTGCGCCTATACAGCCGGTCATTCCAATCGAGTCTTGATGTTCGTATTCGATACTTCGAGTACGAACACCAATCCTCAGAATTCGACCTCCCGCTCAACGGTTCCAATGCGCCAGTCAGTGCACGGCTAGGCGATCACCCATCCAAGTACTGACCGCGAACGACACAGCTTGACTCGGGGGGACCACCGTAGCAGCACGCCAATCGCCGGCATCCACCGCTGTCGGTTGTATAGAAATATACGGAGCAAATGCGTCGCGCGACCTCTGGCGCTTCAAGGCAGCGTCACCGTTTCGTTAAGCTACCTTACTGCAGGAGACAATCAGCATCGCATACTCCACGCGGATTTTACATGGTCTAAAGAACGGTATGGACTTTGTCTATCCTTCGTTTTAAGGGATACATTGCGAGAGCCAAGAAAATTTATTCCTCAAAAAACACACAGCTTTTTTTTGTTCCTCAAATAAAAAAGAAATAAAAAAAAAACACTCTTCGCAAATCCAACCTGAGGTTTTTAACATTCGAGAATAATTTTTTTTTTTCTCTTTCTCTTCCGCAGGTGTTTCACCGGCGGCTCGTTAAGGTGTCTCGCAATCGAGCGGGGAATCGCTGACGCGGGGGAGTCGAGACGATAATATTAGTCCACAGTTGTCGAGAGGGATTATCGGTTTTTGCAGTGCGACCAATGGCAAATGGTATAGCGGGCTTCGTGCGTATCGTACGTGTGTTACCGCCGATAATACACTTCGGCGAAACAGTCGGAGGGCGCTCCGTCCGAGGCTTTCGACCCTGAGTGAGGTAGTCGGGGCGGTGGGGCTCGACCGATGATTGGTGTGTCTCGTAGGGACGAGCGACAGGTGCACTGGCCGCGTGCGCGTAAACTCACCCCCTCTGTACTTCCCAACATCCCACCTCTTCTTCATTCGCCTCCGCTCTCTGTCTCTCTCTCACTCTCTCTCTCTCTCTCTTGCTCTATCACTCTCCGTCTGTCCACCTCAATTTCTAACACTGAATAAGGCTCGAAAGTTTCATTCGTCAACGACACACCAATCGACCAGCAAACGTTCTCTTACCGGTTAATAAAGATAAAGAAAAGGAACGAAACGAGCAAAGAAGCAAAGATCGTGTCTCGTGCATCCTCGGAATCGAGATTAAAAAAAAAAAATATATCGTGTACAATCGTCGTAGGAGATCCATTGTTATCTTTTGTTTTTTTTTTTGTTTTTTTTTTCCCTATCGAACGAGAAAATAAATAAAAACAAAATAGACTGTATATTAAAACAAAAAAAAAGAAGGAATTATCAAAAGAAAAACTATCGTGATTGACGGTGTAAGATGCCCGCGAACAAATCCAACCTGACGTCTCTGCCCTACAAAGAGAAATCGGGCAACGGCTTCGCGGCCCTAACGTCGAAAAAGAAGAAACGCACCTGTGTTAAAAGTAAAAAACATTGCAAGCAATATCTGGTGAGTCGATAAAACAAACAAACAAACAAACGAAAACCCCCCAAAAAAATTGAAAAAAAAAAGAAAAAATTCGTAAGTAAACAACGAATTTTATGTGTTACTCGAATAATTAGGGGTTTATAAATTGCTAATAATAATCGTTGAAATGAGAAAATTCGCAACTATCCGGAAGTGTGCGTGCGTGTGCATGTGCGTGTGTGTGTGTGTGTGAGAGGGCGAACGGATAACGAACCCCTTCCGCGGCATAACTATATCGTATTTATTTTGCATCGGATATATAGTGTGGAATAAAAGGAGGCTGAGTGGTCCGTTCCGCCGACCGATCGATTACTCTATCTCTCCCACAGGGGTGAAAAAAAATAATAAAAATAAAAGAAATTTGTATATGGCATTTTTTTTGATTCGCGAATGTACTCGACCGATAGAGTAATTTGTATTTTAATCGAGGTGGACGGATCGCGGAGATGGTCGAACAAAGAACTCGGCGAGGTAGTGTGCGCGGATAGGGTTTGTTAACCCTTTGACAGTGTGCATGAACGGTGGTGAATAGTTATATGCCGAGTAGACGGTCGAGAGCACGAGTGCGGGCGATCGATCGGCACAGCATGTTTAATTGTCATGTTATTAGTCATATCTAGCGTCTCCCACGGGAGACAAAGTGTGTGGCTGAGTCTATTCAAAGAATTTCAATGGACCTTTGTGACGAAGTATAAATTAATTAATGCTCGTTTGGGGGACAAAGTCGGCGGTGCTCGGGCAGGAAAGAGCAGTTTATGTAACCCTTCGATAGTCAACGGAGACAGAAATATGTGTATACGTCATTTTTTGTTTTCTTTTTTTTGTTTTTTTTTTTTTCTTTGTATCTACGAAAATTCAATTTATTTTGTCATTTATTTTTTCATCGACCTTCGAAGGATTAAGAGCAATTTATTTGGCAATGTTACATTGGTCATATCTGCGACTGAGTCTGTTCAGAGAATTTCTATGGACCTTTGTAGCGAAGTTTTGATTAATTAATGCTCGTTTGGAGCACAAAGTTTGAGGCATTTGAGCAGGAAAGAGCGGTTTTTGTAACCTTCGACAGTCACCGTGGACGAAGATATTTATACACCATTTTTTTGTTTTTATTTTTTCTAAAAATATGAGAAGAGACATTTTTTTCGGAATTTTTAAGCAATTCTCGTCGACCGTCGAAAGATTAACGAAAATTTATCTGGCAATGTTTCATCAGTCATATTCTGCAGACGAGTCTGTTCAAAGAATTTCTATGGACCTTTGTAGTGAACAAATTAATGAATGCTCGCTTCGAGCACACAATCGGAGGGAATCGGGCGGGAAAGAGGCTGTTTTGTAACCCTTCGATAGTCACCGGTGACGAAAATATTTGGACACAATTTTTCTTTTTTTGTCTCTCAAAAAATATGAAAATTAAATAATGCTTCGAGCACAAAGTTTTATTCTCGCCGACCGTCGAGGCATTAACGAAAGTTAATTCGCCATGCACGGATAGGCGAAACGTCTTCATGTACAAAAAAAAAAAATCTCTAAGTAGCACTATCGTCCTCTTACTATTACCATTATTATTATTATAAAGCGTGTGTTGAAAGAAAAAAAAAGAGTTTTTTTTTTTTAATTTTTTGCTACCAATCCTGCACTGGCACCCCAAGACCCCGCGTGATTCTCCGACACTGTACGGGGGGGGGGGGGGAATTATGTGTGTATATGTATATACTTGGCGCTATATATGTATATATATATATTTTTTTCTTTCTCTTCGCGCAATTACACCCGACGACGTCGTCAACGAAGGGCCGGCCTCGAGACGACCGACCGATCCTCGACGGGGGTCACTATCAAACCTACGTTATTGATTTCCGCGAATGCCGGCTGAGAGAGCGAGGAAAGAGAAAAAAAAAAAAAAATCACAAAGAGAAAAAAAATATATATAAGAAAGGAACGAGGTTGGTGCTGATACGGCGAAAAACAAAAGCCGACTAGCGATTCTCCACTTCTCGCGCCCTCCTAAAGCACTTTTCATTAAAAGAGGCTGCAAACGAAGTGGAGATGGCTACGAGCCCGAACATCTCTTCCTCTTCATCTCCCCTGCCCCTTTTTTCTTCTCTCTTTACGTAATATCCCGCTAAAGAATCTCGGGGTTGTTTGAAAAAATTATTTATCATCTTCAGTCTCATGGTTTTTTTTTTTTTTTTTTTTTTTTTTTTTTTTCTGGAAGACTTATCAAAAACGCTTATCCAGAGAATTGGTTGATTAATCGATGGGAAGATTATTAAAAAAAAAAAAAGTCGTTCTGAGCTTTCAGAAATCGGCCCGAAGAGCCTCGGTAATTGATTAATTAATTTGTCAATTAATTTTTCTCAACGCTTGTCGTAATTACTTTTTTTTTTTCAACGTCCCTCGGTGCTTTGTTAAAAATCGCTCGATAAATAAAGAATTATCGTCGTTGCGCCGTTTCTCTTGCGATAAAAAAAATAGCTCCGAGCTTTCGGAAACCGGCCCGAAGACCGTCGGCAATATTCGTTAATTTCTCAATGTTTTTCGGTAATTATTTGACCTTTCAGTGTTTCCACGGTGTTTTGTTAAGAATTGGTCAATTGAAAGAAAAAAAAAAAAAAAGAAAAATTATCATCAGGCGCCTTTCATATCTACCGACCGTCGGCAGGCGATTATCCAGCGTCTCGGATCTGCCTTACCGACGGAGCAGCGAGGTAGGTAAACCCTCCCTGCTCACCGGAAAGAAGCACCCCTAGTCGAGAGAAACGCGAAACTCCTGTCGGTTGTCCCGTCTCGGACGCGATCCGTAGCTCCGACGGTTCTGGCGTGATTCCAGCATTGGCAACTCCCGCATTCGCATCACGTTGGAACACGACGTACATCGTCGTAGACGGCAAACCGAACGGGGAACTGAACCGGCAAGTGCGGATGGGGGAGGGGTGGGGAGGGAGGGGGGCAACGACATTTCTCCATCGCGAAAGTGCTGTATAGATAACTATTCCCATCGGTCTGACAACTCTCTATCTGCTCTACTGCGTCAGCTCGAAGCCCCATCCGGAAAAACTCTCCAGACGAAAAAAAAAAAAAAAAAATAAGAAAATACAAAAAAAAAAAAAAATCGATACACGTATGAAAAAGTTCACCTCGAACGAGCGAAACACGGAAATTCCATTTTTGCACGTAGTAGATAAAAATCAGGAGAATTTATTTTCAACACGTATGTGGAGTGGGCGAATAAATTATTTCGCGGACACGCGATCGGTAACGAAATTGATGCAACGAAACTGGGCGGATAAATCGCCATGGATTCGAGGAGACCGGCCGAGGGGCGGGGGGTTCGAAAAACGGAAACGGAAGTCTGGCGAGAGAGGCTGACCGCGAGCGTGAAACACGGCCGAGCGATTATGCAATATATGGGTGAGCCGCAGAGGGCGAGAGACCGCCGGAGTCTCTGCTCTTCAATCTATTATACGTACACTTGTGTATGTAACGTATACACGTCTTCGGACGATGTACGTACCGTACCTGTTCCGTGTGTCGTATAAATTCGATGTACATTATGCAAAAGGCATTGAACCTCACGGCCTCTTAAACTGCGGCCACGAGCGATGACATTTATCATTCATCGATTGACCCTTCGATGGCTGCTGAGTCGAAAGTCACATTTTTTTGGACGCAATGAAAAATCATTTTTTTTTTCATTAATTCATTATTTTCATTAATTCATTCATTAAAAAAAACGTAATCAAATTTTTTTTTTAATTTGTGAGCTGGATTACAATTTTTGAGATTGTGATGGTTGAAAAACAAATTTCGTTTCGGCACGGTCGTGGTTTAGAAAAGTAAGGAATATGAACTTGAAACGGAGAGGATTTTTTTTTTGTTAATTCTATTAACCCTTTAAATGGTTGCTCACTAGAAAGTCACATTTCTCGTATAAAAATCGCAACAAAATATTATCTATCTTTTTTAGATCTGTTAGCGGGTTTCGAAATTTTGAGATTGCGATGGTCGAAAACAATGTATGTTTTGGCACGGTCGTGTTTTTAAAGAGTTCATGGCGTGTGATTTTGAAATGTAGAGCAATTTTTTTTCTTTCCACTGACACTTCAATGGTTGCTGAGTAGAAAGTCACATTTCTCGTAAAAGAATCGCAATGTAAACAAATTTTCTTTCGGTCTGTGAGTTATATTCGAAGTTGCGATGGTCGAAAACAAATGTTGTTTTTCCACGGTCATGGTTGTAAAAAGTACATGGAATACGACTTTAAGTTAGCTATGTCGCTTCGCGCTCATTTCGCATGAGTTCGAGAAAAATTAGCGAAAATTGCAAGTACTTCTCGACGGTATTAAAAATCTGACAAAAATTCATGCATATTAAAAGGTATCGAAGAGATTAATTTCGCATAATAATAAATTCATAAATGTTATTAACAAATTAATGAAAAAATTAATTGTTTAACAAATTATCGGGCAAACCAACTTTTTTCATTAATGAAAATGATTCGTTCATTTTTCTGAATACGTATGAATTTTTTCAGATTTTTCAGTCGACTGTGATTTTTTTTTTGTTTTTCACACATTTCATCCATATAAAAAAAAATCAAAGTTGACTGAAGAATCTGAAAAAAATTCATACGTATTCAGAAAAATGAACGAATTATTTTCATGAAAAAAAAAGTTATGTTGCCGGATAATTTGTTGAACAATTAATTTTTTGATTCATTTGTTAATAACATTTTGGAATTATTATTATTGCACAATTAATCTTTTCGGTACCTTTAGTGTGCATGAATTTTTTAAGAATTTTATACCATCGAGAAGTACACGCAATTTTCTCTTATTTTTCTCGAACTTATGCGAAATGAGCGCGAAGCGACATAGCTACGTTATTAAAACGAAGAGGTATCTTTTTCGTTATTTTTGAAGCACCGATGTTTTTATTTGCCGACGTAGTAGTGAGCAACCAAAGTGCTCATCGTGTCCTACGGGGAAAAATCGCGATAAAGGGAAACCTTGCGATTATTTGGGCATAAAAATTGAATGGTTGAAAAAACAAAAAAAATCTTCTCGACCACACATGGGCCGAGATCCGATAAATTGCGTGACACGATATTTTTTTCGAGGTCGGTTTAAACGTCCCGTAAATAAAAGAAAAAAAACATTTTCCATAGAATTTTAAAAGGTCGACGTCACGGCTTCATCGCTAGAAAAACCGTCGGAGCAATCTCCCTTCCGTCACTCGCACATTCAGTGCGATTTTTGTTCGTTCTTTTTTTTTTTTTTTTCACGCTGTAATCTGGTCGGTACGAGTGGCGGCGTTTCGCTCTCACTCCCGTTGCCGCAGTTCTGCGTTATACGCTTTTAATTGGCCTCCCGCACGTGGTGCTGCGAAGCAAGGCGCCTCCGACGAGACGCGTTTGTTCTTTTTATTTTTAATAATAAAAACAAATAACAAAAAAACAAAAATTTTTTAGTAAAAAAATAAATATCCAGGCTAATATAAATTAAACTCCTGTCCGTCTGCGCGTATTTTTTTTTTTTCGTTCCTTTTTAATCTCGGCAATTTCCCTAATGGAATCAACGCAGTCCTTCATGATATTTTTTCGGCAAGTAAAATGTAAAATCCTTGCGGAGAGGTGGCGAATAAAAGAGCGCTTCTAATCCAGGACTCTCCTCTACATCCTTGCATTCAACGCGAATATGCTTCCCTCTCCGCCTCACTATAACGCCGGCATACTCCGCGCCCTCTCTAGCCGGTGGGTGATGAAAATCTGGAACGACACGCTCCGAGCAATTTTTCGTATTACAGCCAAGGCAATCCTAGCCGCATGAATGAGGGGAAATGGTACTCCTGCGCCTTTTATACTCCGGCGCGTTATATTCGTCACGCTTTTCGTGTTGCGAAAAAAAAAAAAAAAAAAAAAATTCTGCCATCCCAATTCCCTAGTTTTTGAAACTTCAGAAAAAAAAAAAAAAGTAGCCTGGCCAATGACGACAAAAGGTCGCAATAAATAGACGCGGTGGCATAATAAAAGTGGCAATAAAAATGGCACGATAAATCTGTTGCGCCCTCCCGAAAACCGGAAGTCACGTACTCTTGGCAAAATAATTGACGAAATTGTGTCAATGATATTTACATACAAAAATATTCGAAGATAAAGCCGGTAGGCATTTTTTTTTTTACGATGATTGGAAAATACATTATAGGAAAATTTGTGCAAAGATCATATGGAAATAATGCTATGGGAAAAATATATTTTTCATATATTAAATATACTTTTCACGAAAAGTTCTATATAATTCTTACGTTATGTGATACATGTAACGGATAGATAGATTTGTTTATTTCGTGTTCTAGGGCCTAAGCCCCCTAAGAACACCGTGCCACAAAATAAAGATGACAATTACTCAAAAAAAAAACCAGCATAAATGAAACATAAGGCGAAAACAATAATAAAAAATATTTAAAAAAACAAAAAAATAATGAAATAATAAGAATATAAACCAAATAATGCGGATAAATCTGATCAAAATAAAAAGATAAAATTTGCGCACAGACCACATGGAAATAAATGTGTGCGAAAAATATATATTTATCATATATGTATACGTCCGAGTGGCCGGAAAAAGCGTACGTGAAAGAGAGACGGAAATCCGATTTTTCATGCACGTTCGAAGGATGGGAATGCTCCTTTGGGCGTGCGACCGCTGGTACTTTAACTTGCGTATACTTTTCACGAAAAGTTCTCCATAATTCATACATGAGATATATATGTGCCAGATATATATTGATCGAAGTTGAAAAAAAAAAAAAAAAAAAAAAATCGCGCACACGACAGGTATATAATTTATATACGGAATATATTTTCGCTCGAAAAGTTGGATATTTTAAATATGTTTCCAGTAGACTTTTCGCAGTGAGTTGCTTTCCGTGTGGGAGTGATTCGCTGGCTGGACGTGTGCATGCGCCACCGGCAGTGCGAGCCAAAGTCGATTCTCGGGGTTTGACAAGAATTTGCATGGAAATGAAATGTTTTAGGGATTACACACTCTCGCGAGTTCGGTTCGTGCGCACTTGTGTACCGTTGTATTAGCGAATGTGTGTACTTTATGGGCAAAGACGGTTTCGCCAGGTTGTTCGTGCGAGCGCTGTAACTTGTTTGTACAGTCGGAGAAAAGGATTCGAGGATTTTGTTCTATGGAACCTGCGCGCACACACACACACACACACTGGCCGAAACACATTTACGTACCGAGAACTTTACTGCTTTCATACGTGTAAATCGAATTTCCCTCGAGTTTTCACGCTTGTGGATTTTTGCGGGTATATTTCGAGAGTGCTCTCTGACTTTTTCCACTTCGTCATTCGCCCGTAACTTTTTCTCTCTCGGGTTCTTTTTTTTTTTTTTTTTCATTAGCAGAGTACTCGACTGTCTCTTAGTTACTCTGGGATCGTCGTGAGAGATAAAAATAACCCGTTCGGCATGATTATTTAGAGATACTTCAATAATTAAAGACGAACTTTGGATATGTGTTTTCGAGGATTATTAACCTTGGGTTATGTGATAGAGCGGGGCAAAATGGGACTGGTGGGGCAGAACGGGACAGACAATCTGGATGCATCGATGGGACAAAAATGGAAAGCCCAAAATTATGGGAAAATTAAAAACGCCGTTAAAAATACAATTTTTCAATAATTTTAGGACGTCCCATTTTGCCCCATCGATGCATCCCGATTGTCAATCTTGTTTTGCACGGAATGGTTTAATAACGAACGTGGGAAACATTTATTTCATCGAAGACCGTTGGTTTAATTTTTTATATCGTAGCAATTTCTGCACTCTCGATTCATAAACAATGTTTATTTATAGGTGTTTTATTACTCTTCGATAAAACAACATATTTTTATTCAATGAACTTGAGCGAAAATTGATTGGAAATACTCTCTAGATAAACCGTGAAAAATATTCGAGGGTTTTATCGATGCGTTAAAAATTAACAATTCATAAAAAGCCAGCGAAGCTTCGCGTGCTCCAGTGGGTCGCTTCGGGGGATAAAATTTCACGTGAAACAATTGTATTTGAAATGTTTTATTAACTTTCAAAAAACAAGATATTATTGAACGAACTTGGGCAGAAATTAATTGGATAACATTCCCCGACGTGCGTGTCAACGCTTTCGGCATGGCACAAAAATATTCGAGGCTTTAATCGATGCGTTAAAAATTAAAAATTCATAATGAGCCAGCGGAGCTTCACTGTGCTCCGGAGAGTCGATTCGGGGGGAGGGGGTAAAATTGTGCTCGTTACCAACAGCGACAATTTCATTTGTAACTTTATCAATTATGAAAATATAACATCCGTGAATTATGGAAATAAAAATGGAAAAAAAATGTTCACCTCTATAACGAGGTACAGCGGCTTTATCGTTCTCCCAAGAGTATATTCAAGAGATAACACGATAAAGAAACGAAAGTATTCAAAACTCAACAAATTATGGAAACGAAAGTGTTTCGGGAGGGCTGGACAGACTCGAGGACGACTGAAGCGGAGAGCAGTGGAGAAATTTACTAATTTTCAGCATGACTCGACTTCCTTAACGAACCTCCTCGACCGCGAAACACGGGTCGAGCAACCTTTGCAAGATATTATTATTTAATGAACTTGGGAGGAAATTAATTGGAAAAATGTTCTCCAACGTGCGTGCAAACTCTATCGATATGCGGTAAAAAATATTCGAGGGTTTAATCGATGCGCCCAAAATGAACAATTCATAAACTACCAGCGGGGCGTCGCTGTGCTCCGGAGGGTCGATTCGGGTGACAAAATTTTGCGCAAAAATGCGCTTTCTACCAACAGAGACAATTTCATTTCTAACTTTATGAATTGTGGAAAAATGAAACATTCACGAATAGTGTCAATGGAAATGTAAATAAAAGTGTACAGCGCCGTAACGAAGTTCCAAGAGTACACTGAGCGAAGGATCTAGTAAAAACTACCTCTAAGAAAAATTCATCTAAGATCATCTAAGAAAAATTCATCTAAGATCATCAAAGAAAAATTACCATCTTTTTTTATTTTTTATTTTTTTTATTGACCCCTGTATATTCTGTTTATGGCTCTGACATATATTCGTCCATCAAGCCGCCCTTTCCTCAATTTTTTGTTATTCCTGCAATTCACGGTGTAGATGCGCGTCCGCAGCCGCTTTTTACCCCCCCTGCTGTATCGCATTCGTACGAGGGCGCAGGGAAACTGCGGAAAACCTGCGCCGATACAGCCGATCATTTCAGCTGAGTCTTAATGTTTGTATTCGATACTTCGAGTACGAAGAAAAATTACCATAGCACACACGGCACGAGGTCGCCACCTATGGCAGAAAGTCTCAGATTATCCAAGAATTTTTCCCATAACATCTAAGAAAAAAAAATTCTTATAAAGCCGGCACTTCCTACCGTAGGTGGCGCCCTAGTGTTCCACTACAATGCGCTATGGTAATATCTCTCAAGCGTCAATATAGTAATTCCTACTACACCCTTCTCCCAGTGTAAATTCAAGAGATAACGCGACAAAAAAAGAACTGAAAGTATTCATAACTCAACAAATTACGGAAACAAAAAAAGGATTTCGGTCTGAACACACATTTCGTTTGTTCGGGCTAAATTATCCTCGAGGATGTTTGGAGCCGAGAACAGTGGAGAAATTTACTAATTTCCAGCATGACTCGACTTCCTTAACGAACGTCCTCGACCGTGAGAGACGGGTGGAGCGATCTTTGCACGCGTATCTCGAGCCTGAGACCGCTTCCGGCGCCGATCTGTTAGTCCAGCAGAACGCAACGAGTCTACGGTCGTTTCGTGGCGAAGGGGAGGAGGAGGGGGGGGGGGGGGTTGGGTGTGGTGGGTTGGTAGTGTAGAAACGGGAAAAGTGGTTTCCCCAACGAGGATAGGACGTCCTCGTACTCGTCGGTAGACTCGGGACAGAAGTGGTGGAAAAGGGGGGGGGGGGGGGTCTGCGGAGAGCGAGAAGGTTACCGCGGCTCTGGCCCGACGTCGCGGCGCCGGGCGTACGCCAGGGGTAGGACGGGACTGGGACGGAGCGAGCCCGTTTTCTCTCTCCGTCCACCCTGGCGACCCCTCTTCCGCCTCTCTTTCGGGCGTCGCGTTCGCCCCCGCGGGGAACGAGCTCTTTCTTTCTCCAAGCCGAGGGACGGGAAAACCGTGGAAAAATGGAAAAACGCCAGCTGAAATACGCGACACGTCGCTTCCGCGGGACTCTCCTCTTCACCCCCCCCCCCCCCCCTCGCACGTGCGCGGCTCCTCGAACCTTTCCGTCTCTCTCGCTCTGCACGGCTCTCTTCACTCCACCTGGCGCGTTTTTTCTTCACAATAAAATATAAACTACAGGCCGGCGGACTGACATACGTGCCCTCTGGCTCGCTGGCTGCGAAAACCGTGAAACGGAGAAACTGTGAGCACGAAGAAAGTAAAAAAAAAAAAATCACCCGGACAAAGCAGTGTCCTGCGGATGAGGGAGGCAAGACCGAAGCGAAAGCGACCGGGAATTTATTACGAGAAAAGCGCAGTGCGAACTCAACTCGTAGCGCAAATTATTTAAAGAGAGATTTCTATCGAAAGTACAAAAATATATATATACATATATTGCAATTGTAACTTCTTTTTCTCCTAATTACGAAACCGGAAATTGTATAAAGTACACGGGCGGACTTGCATACGTGCCCTCCGGCTCGCCGGCTGTGAAAACCGTGAAACGGAGACACTGTGAGAGCACGAAAAAAAAAAAAAAAATACAGGAAGAAAAAATCCGGACAAAGCAGTGTCCTGTGGATGGGAGCGGCAAGACCGAACCGCAAGCGAACTAGGAATTTAGCACGATAACCGCAGTGCGAACTCGTCCCGCAAATTATTTAAACAAAGATTTCTATCGAGCATGAAAAAAAAATAAATAAAAAATGTAAAAAGTAACTTTTTTTTTCCTACTATAAAACCGCAAATCGGACATTTTTGGTAATCGTAAATAGCACTCGAGGAGAATCATAGCAAATAAAACATAACCGATGCGTGTTAATTTCTTTCGGTCAATGCACGTAAAGTGCAATGCAAAAAAGTAGTTGCGAACGACGAATTAAATCTAATGTTTTCATCCCTCCCGAAAGTGTTTCTCGTCGACTTCGTTATCTGAAACAAAATTTCCATCGACCCTAAGAAAAAACCGCAACCCACAATTTTCATTCCCAATCACTAAACCGGAAACCCTCTATTTTTGCTAATCACAACATCACCCGAGGCGAGTCTCGACAGCAAATAAACACAACCGCATGCAAATTAATATTTTTCCACCGAATCACGAAAACAGCGATCCACTTGCGAACGACACTGCCTCGCCCGCCCCTTAATTAAATTCAATTCCAATCCATCCCTCGCAAAACATTTCTCCATCGACTCAATTAGAACACATCCAAAAAAAAAAAAAAGAAAGAATGAAAGAAAAAACAAACAAACAAAATGATTTCCCCTTCATTCCAGCATCGATTCATGTGCATTTCCGTCGACGCGCGTTACATTACGTAACGTCTCGACTTTCAATTTCAATTCCAATAAACGTCCGGCCTTTCTGCCTCCACCCGCACCGAGGGGGGTCGTGGACTGGGGGGTTGGTCGAGTTGGTTCGAGAGACATCTGTATACCTGTTCATATAGCTCAAGGGTGCGTAAAAAAACCCCATGGATTAAAGGTGTACCACGGTATGTTCGAATTGGGTGGCAGAAGGGGTGGTTTGGTTCGCGGGGCGGCGGAGAGGGAGGGTTGGGAGGGGTTGGGGATGGGGCGGGGGGAGGGGGTTTCGCTGAGAGAAGTAACAGCCCGAGCAGTGAAAGAGACCGAAGTTGGCCAAGGGTGGGCGCGAGCGAGAAGAAAGCGAGGCAACAGCATCAGCAAGGCAGAAGAGAGCGGGGGGAGGACGGGGGTTTGGGGGTGGCGCGGGCGGTCGGTGGGCGCAGAGGGGGGGGGGGGGGGCGAGCGGAGGATTCGCTTTTGCCGAGTACATTGCGGACTATCGACCGGGCGTTGCGCGGCGCCTGCGCACCGGCGACGAAACCCGCCTGCCACCCTCGGAGCAGCCTTACCGGCGACACGTCGCGACGACGGCCGTTCGGCACGGGACACAGTGCCTCCCACGATACGTACACGGTATCTGCGCCTCTCTTCTCCTCCGCCTAGATCTGTCCACTCCGGCGAGGAAAAGCCGTCGGTGATATATTCCCCGTTTCTCTCGCCATACAGACGTAACGCGGGGGAATACTAGCGTACTCACGATCGGCTCACGTCAGACCGTAAACGACGTCGACGCCGACGCCGACACGTCACAAGTCGCCCCGAGACTGAGTTAAATACCAACTTTAAAGAAAAAAAAAAAAAAAAACCGCTACGGTAGAGCGAAAATTACGAGGAAAAAAAAATTAAAAATAAATAAAAAACGAGATCAAAGCTAAATGAAGGTATAAAAAAAAAGATTAAATAAAAGACTCGAGGGTGTTCACCGTCTGGCATCGCAGTCTGAGCGCACCACGTCCGCGACTACTTGCGGCCGGGCCAACGCTGCGACGGTGGTGAAGAAAATTTTGAAGAAAAAACAACAAAAAAAAAAAACAAGCCGCGATAAAGGAGAATCGAGGATCGTTAAAACAGTAAGAGGGCCGCATACGTAATCCTGATGAGAACTATACTGCGGTATAGCGTGATCGACGCGACGATAGTGAACGCTCGCCGGTTAATGTAACGCGTTACGGGTTAACAGTGGATGGAACTAATAGGTATAAATAGGAACTTTTTACAGGAAGCTTAGTCCAAGGACTCGATCTACATATACGTATATATTGACGAAAATATAAAACGAAAAAAAAAACGCAAATAAAGTCTTTAAAAAAGTACGTGGAAGAGCGAGATGAAGTGTTAGGATATTCGACCTTTCGCGCGCGCGCGCACACAATCTAAAATCTAACCGGCGCACGAAAACAAAAGATAATAATAATTAAAAAAAAAAAAAAAACACAAAAAATCATCCCTCGTCGCTCATGCACGCACTGCCAGACGCATTGAACGGACCGTCGCGTTGACTCCATCGGGTGTTCGGGAACGACAAGAAAGATACAAAAAAAAAAAAAACTACCCGAAAATGACTTCGAGACAGAATAGTATATGAAAAAAAAAAGGAAAAATTAGGAATTTGAAAAACAAACAAAAACAAAAATTCTCACAGCGGGAAGCTCGATCGCGAAGGGGATTGAGAGAGGAGATCTCGACGCGGGACAAGACACGGGCGTTACTGTCCAAACTTGATATATATATATATATATATATAATATACATATACATATACATATATATATTAAACATACATATATACACGTCGTCGTCGTCGTCGTCGTCGTTGTTGTTCGGGGGTGGCGTGAGGTTGATACGTCGAGCCGTAATCACCGTTAGCATTAAAAGCGTCAATAGCGCGAGTGGTTGACATAATCAACAACGGGTGCGACTAGGAAGTGGCCGACAGTGCCGCCTGGCCCAGCAGCCGGAAAAAAGCTCCCCTTCGGAGAAAATCTACGCTCTGCGTCGTCGGCGTTAAACGTCGTCGTCGTTGGTCTTCACGGCCGGATCCACACTACTGTTCCACTGCCCCACACACCGCGGCCTCATGATTGGTTCATTCTGGAACCTGTGCCGTGCGTGCCCTTCAATGCCGATAGATAAGGTGAGCGATAACGAAAGGGAAAATGAAGGGGAGAGAGAGAGGAAAAAAAAAAAAGATAAACTATCGAGGGATGAAAATCGAGGCAGGGGGTTGGAAGTGCCCGATCGGTTAAGCTCGTAAGGCGATGAATAGCGAAAGGGAAATAAAAATAGAAGAAAAAAAAAGGAAGTTCGTTTCGATTTTTTTTTTGCGTTGGAGAGTTGAAGAGATGAGGAAGGTTGAGAGAGTGGGGAAAAGGGGGGGGGGGGTGGTGCGAAAGGTCGTTGGACAGATCGTCGCGCACCCCTGCACTCGCAACCCGACTCTCAGCGACCCGCACTTCCCACAATATATATATATATATGTGTGTGTGTGTATGTGTATACACATACACGCACACACACCCACATGTATAGATAGATGTGTGTGTATGTCTATATACTTGTTGTAGTACTCCTGACAACATCCTGATGGATGTTGGGACGTGCATAGGCACACAGTGGAGCGTCGAATTTAAGCTCTCCGTGCCTCTGCTCGGCTCGTGCTCAACGCCGAGGAGGAAAGCAAATTTTCTCTCGACGACGCCCGATTAGCCGCGTTTCGTACGCATGACCGTCGCGTTGTTCGAGAGGCGATGCTGCCGGCCGGCAGGACCCCAAGAGCAACCAAGGGAACTGACCGAGAAACAAACGGAGCAGTGAAACGACTACGTGTCAAGTCCTATACGGGACCGGAAGGTTTTTTTTTTTCGTCTCTTTGAAAAGGGGAGATATTGCGAATTTTGCTTCTTTTGGGGAGGCAGTTCGTGACCTCGACGCGATGGGGAGGGAGCTATGCAGGACGTGTTGGGGGAAAAAAAAATAAAAAATCAAATTGGGAGGATGAGTAAATAGTAAAAGACTTTATGGAACATAAAAATTTTAGGAGTTTCTACGTCGATCCAGGCCTCGGATATGGGGCGCGAATTTCTGTTTTTAATTTTTTATCCTTGTGATTCTCAAATGACTCGACCCGATCGGCATTTAATAAAGATCAATGAGGATTTGAGATTATTATTTTCACTTGGAATGCCACGATCGAAAAGTAATACAGTAAAAGTTTGATGAATATTTTTTTAAACGACTTCGACCTTCGAGTATATTTATTTTGCACCACGCTGCACAAAAGGTAAGCTCGAACGGCGATAACCGAGTCCAAAGATCGTAGCTCCATCGAGCCATTAGATTTTCTTTTTTAGCACTCTCGAAATGAAAGGAGCGCCCATATACGCGTGTATAATCCATGACGGGATTTACAGCGAAACTTAAAGTGGGTTAATCGCGCCGGATTAGAGCTTCGACGAAGCTATTCTCTCCACGAGATTACCTATATTATATTTTCGAACGAGAGATAAAGGTACGGCGGAGCGGAGACCACGCACGAAAAACCGTTTGGACAAACGATAACTCCGCCGACTTGAGCCGAAAGGTTTATTACATTCTTTTTCAATTTTTTTTTTTCTCTATAAGATCGAACTACTCCACGATACGATTACTCAATCGAAGCTCTTCGCCTCATCCTCTCTCCCCAGTGGTACTTCTTCTTGACTCGGGGCGCGCCGCTCTACGATCGAAGTATTTCTTATCCGGGCGACCATTTTTTTTTTTTCTTCTTTCCTCACGTACATCCGAGACTCCGCCAGGCTGAGTCGGGAGGGTGAAGAAACTACACCTTCGCAACAGAGGCCCTTTCCCAACTCTCGACTCTTACCAAACCTCTTCGATCTCTTATTTTTTTACTTTTGTTTTTTCTTTCCCAATTTTTTTTTTCCTCCCTCGCCGAACTCCGTCCGGAATTTCGTTCGTCATATTGCGTCATCGCATTGAATCATCCCTCGCTCGCGATCTCAAACCCTTCCCCCTCTTCCCTGTTCTCTCCCGAAAGCACTGTGTCGGGCAAGGCAATTTCGCGAATAACCTATCCCCTCTTCCTCGCGTTCCATCCCCTGCCGGCGAGTTAAGGGTAACGGGTCATTGCGTCAGAGGCGGAAAGCCTAGTGGCGAGGAATCGAAGATCAAACGACTTTATAACCGAGCCGCGAGAGGGAATTTCCCAGAACGTCAAAAGCTCAATGAGGGAGAAAGCCACCTCTTCTTCTCGCTCACCCGCGGCTCGAGCACCTTCAATCAGGAGTCCCTCTTTATCCACGACGTGCCGAGTCAGTCGCAAACCTCTCAAGGGAATGAAATTTATTCGGCGCGAGATATCGCATTGTGGAAGAAAAAAGATATTCATGAAAATGAAGATGCGAAAGAAATACATTGAAAAAGTTGTTAACCTTGCGGTTGGGGTTGCATTTTGTACGCTGGGTGGTCGAGGTGATCGCTTCGTGGTGCATGTTAAATTAAAGCCTTTTGTTATTCATTATTGTACAGCGTACAGCAATTTTTCGATATCCGCATGAACAATTTTGTTTTCGGGGCTGAAAACGTGGAGCGAACTGAGAATGGTTTCCTTTTTTTGTTAATTTGTGGAAGAAAAATCGTAAAAATTAAGTTGCGAAAAAATAAAATAAGAAACAACGGCATGGAAGTTAGCAACGTTGCTCCAAATGGTGTAATTGACAGCTGTCACTTTTCCCAAATAGTTTATTTTCCGTCGAAACGATTTTAAAAAAATGTATTCTATAATATTATATAATATTTATATTATTATATTACATTATATTACATTATATTGTATTATCAGTTCGCTAAGAAAGCAATTTTCTGCGAAACGTGACAGCTGTCAATAATTCCATTGGAGCAACGTTGCTAACTTCTAACGCCTTGAGAAAAATAAGTTATCTTTGTCCTTACACTTAATTTTATCCTCAGCCTGGTCGATGAGGAGATCGCTTCGTGGCGCATATTAAATGTAATTCTTTTTGTATCCATAACGATCCACTCTACAGTAATTTATCTACACGCGTACGAAAATGCCCATTTTCGGTGCCCAATTATCGTCACAACGTCTGCCAAAGTACGAAAGCGAGCAACGATTACTTTTTTTCGTCTTGTAAATAAAATATGTCGCATAATGTCTTTGGCCATTAGCAGTTCGCCTCGCGAGACCGTTTGAAAAAAAAAGGGTCGCGGTTCAGGAGTGAAAGACAGAATTTAAGAAAATAAAAAAGAACAAAAAAAACGGGAAAGGTTTAAACGAGGCTCGAACTTGATACTTCCACTGCGGTTAATTTTCGACACGGCTCGTAAATTTCGCGAACGGCCCGGCGTAGAAATTGGCAGGATGGTGACCCTTCCCATCGGTTGCCAGGCCGCGTTGGGCCGAGGCTCGTGCCGCATAAACCCCCTGGGCTCCTCTTTTTTTCCCTCCCCTCCCGTTCGTCTCGAACCTCGTGTGCCGGGAATCCCTTCCACGACTTCCCGCATCGCCACTACCACTTTTGCCCACCGCAAGATCCACGAACTATCGCCGGTAGTGCTGGAGTTACTCGTCCTGTGTGTGTGCGCGCGCGCGCGCGCCCGCTCGTTACGTCTACACGCGAAAAGTTGTACCGCACAGTGTACCGTGCAACTGTTTCTACTCGAAAGTAGTGGTAAAACAACTGCCCGCTGATATTTCAACACTCGGAGGGCCTCAGAAACGTCGCGTCCCCGCACGCTCGGCGGATAAGCTCCCGGCAATATGTAGCATGACGGAATACCACTGCAGGCACTGCGCAACGATACTGCCGTCCGCCGCACAGCCATTGGCAGGCGAACTCCTTGCGGGCAATTTATTTATTTATTTATAGTATTTTTCTTGAAGTTCCAACGAAGCAATAAGTTTGCTAATTTGCTGAAAGAGTTCTGAGTTTCTATATGCATTTTTAACAATGTTATTTCTCGTAGTTTTAAGTAGAAAATGTCTTTGAACCATTTTTGGACCAGTCGGCATTATTTCCGGGCTTAGTTCGAGAACTTCTTTCTCTGTGTCTGCCCTTTTAGGCCTTTTGCCACTATACGTGTAAAATAAATTTCATAATTTGCTGGAACTGTTCGAAGTTTCTAAATAAACAAAAAATTATGTTATTTCTTGCAGCTGAAGTAAAGAATTTCTTGAACCATTTTGGATCTGTAGTTTGCATGATTCAAGACTCGACGCCAGTGTTTTTGTCCGTGTCCGCCCTATTATCCCTTTTACTACTGTGCGTAAAATAAATTTCATAATTCGCTGCAACAGTTCAAAGTTTCTATGTAAAAAAAATTATATTATTTCCGCTAGTCTTCCAGTCTATTTCTCTGGTCGAAGTAAAAAAAAGGTCTTGAAGAATTTTGGATCTGTAGTCTGCACGATTCCGGACTGAATTCCAGTACTTGTTTTTTGTGTCCGCCCTTTTATGCCTTTTACTACTAATCCGTGCCAGCAATCGCTATTGGCCTTCCTGAAGTAAAATAAAAATGGTTTTCTCGTCTGTTTTTTTTTTCTTGTCGTTTGCTGCACGCAGTAATGGCCGCGATATAAAGTTGCCAATGACTGTGGAGCTCGGTTTAGTTTACAGTAACGGGTAGGCAGTAGCAACCGAGCGCGAGGGGTCTCCGGTACGTTGACTCCGCGAACGGTTAACCTCTACTATTCGACTGCTGAATTCCCTTTACGATCAGCCAACTACAGGACCATTATGCCGTGCGCACTTGGTGAAGCTGATCGACTTGCCGCAATGCACGTCGGGGACTCCGCACCGGAAACTGCACGATAATCAGCTTCACTGTGCATCCTATATGCATGTATACACAGCTGTGCATACGTATGTGAGTGAGTACATAGCGTGCGAACTGTAGGGCTCATTACGTCGTTTGGAACGCGTGGATTGTACCTAAGATTAGATTTTGATGCAACCGGCATACCATGTATGCCTGGTATATTCATGTATTTCACATCTGAATGCGAAAAAAAAAAATTACGTAGTAAAAAAGCCTGCATGGATGCGGGGTTTTTTTGCTACATATTTCTTTTTTTTTATGCCAACGATTTGTCTGTCTTATCAATAAAATCTCAGACACAAGTGCGTTATCTGACGGACTCTGCGTTGAAAAAAAAAAAAAAAAAAACTGATGCTTTACTCTATGCATTTAACATCTGAATGCGAAAAAATTGCGTAGAAAAAAAAGCCTGCATCGATGCAAGCGACGACGATTTGTCTGTGTTATCAACGAAATCCCTGACGGAAACGAGTGCCCTGACGATAAAAATACACATCGTCAATCAAGCTTTCGGAGAGCGATGTACGATAGTGCAGTGTTGGGATTTAAAAAAAGGTCCGATAAATGTTTTTCTTATTCTCTGCTTACTGGTCATAGTAATTACCCGGTGTATTTTAGCATTTCACGTTTGAATGTGAAAACAGTTACGTGGCAAAAAAAGGCTGAATCGATACAGACTGTTTGTGCCACTGTGATTTTTGTAACGTCGACGACTTGTCTGTCCTATCAATAAAATCTCGAACAGAAACGAGTTATCCGATGTACTCTGACGTTTAACAAATATCATGAGACAAGCTTTCCAATAATGCCGTTATTGGACTTAAAAAGGTTCGATCAATGTTCCTCTTGTATTCCCTGTTTGAAGAACAAAGCTTCATCTATGAGCTACCAATATAAGACTCGTGCAATTTTTTATATTCGAACCCAGAGATTACTTAACACGATCGGTATTTCGCTAAGAACGATCTATCATGAGGGATTCTGGATCCAATTTTTTATTACCGAGAAAATAAATAAAAATGGTTTATTCGCCTAGAATTACGGAAGCCCAACTTGACGTGCAAAAAATGGTCATGAATGGTACTTTTAGTTTTTTTTTTTTTTCCTCAAAAGTCCTAAAATGTATTCGTATATTTGTCTATTCAAACAGTTCGGTAACATAAAAAATTGATAGATTATTTGTTCGTCGCGTAGTTACGAAAACTCGCAATTTTTTTTTTTTTGTACAATCGGCTCTTTCGCCCGACCGACCTGAGTCGAAGATCGTCGCGCGCCTCGGATGTCTTCATTCATCGGCACACGTACCTGTCCTCGAGTCCCGCGAGACAGTCCATCGTTAGTTGCGAGAGGACGAAGTGGAGAGTAGAACGCCGTTTAAAGATGACGAAGCTCCGGACGGGCCTCGAAGTCGGGACGCAAGTGGAACGTGACGACGGCGGTTCTCGGCCGCTGCCGCGTGCTGGGAAGTGGAAATATCCGTTTCGCTCAGCCGCGCGCCTGGTTCATTGGCACGACCGTCGTCGTCTCGCTCGGCCGTCGAGCACTATCGGCACAAACGCCCCGGCCACTGTAGGCCGTAATACCGCAGCGCTCTACGCTCCACGCTGTAATAATAATCCTCGATTCCCCCTGCGCTTCAACTTTCCCGGCTATATCGCGTACCTCGACGCTCCGAAAGTCTATGAACATTGAATGGCTTTAACAGCAGCGCCGGCCTCGCCAGTAGTCTTAACAGTGTCGAGGCGTGCAGTCCGCTCGGGTTCGCTTGTGCCTCGTTTTTTTTTTTTTACTTTCCACCGCGACAGACCGAGCCGAGGAAAATCTCATATTCCCCGATCGAATTCGCTTGGAATTCGCGCTTCGGGGCACCGCGATTTCCTCCCGCTCGGTACGTCGCTCGATCGAGCGTGAAACGGGAATTTCGTGTAACCAGACGGTTAAAATTCGATCGGGGAAAATCTTGAGGCGTCATCCAGCTTGCCGCCGGTTCGCCCGCAGGGACGGCTCGCGAATCATCGGAGGCGAAATACGCTCGGGAGCACGGGGTTAAGCGATCGCTTATAAGCCTCCCCCCCCTCCCCCCCTCGGCCTCCGCCTCCGACGACCCCGTGTGTGCATCGCTGCGCCGGACGGTTATGCCACGGAGCGACTACTGCCAACAGGTTTTAATCACTTGATCGCGCTTAAGCCGCTCCATCAACGTCCAAAGAACAAATGAAAAATTTTGCTTGCTAGAGAATTTTTTCT
The DNA here is from genome assembly GCA_963575735.1 of Amblyjoppa fuscipennis. Lineage (NCBI taxonomy): Eukaryota > Metazoa > Arthropoda > Insecta > Hymenoptera > Ichneumonidae > Amblyjoppa > Amblyjoppa fuscipennis. The sequence continues at coordinate 21,745,582 of OY754494.1, forward strand.
TTGATAATTATTATCATTATTCTCCGTTGATCGACCCAAGTAGTTAAGTCTGCGGTCGAGAATCGTGAGTGACAAGTGACAACAGGGTGAAACTTGAAATTAGAATATCAACTTTGACCATTCAATTGATCGATAGTATTTTTCTTTACCGGATTACTATTTTATTGAGCGAATATCGTGGATTTAATCTGCTTTTGGCTGATTTAAAATTCACGAGACTTGAACTATGCGTAATCCTTAATAAATTTGAAGAATTCTTCACGCGACATTTTTATGTTTTCTGTGATAATTGTGGATGATAAGAGGGATTAAAACTAGGAATCGGAGTGACAATCCATGGCCATTTAATCAGTACATAAGAGTGTTTTCTTTATATCGGTTCACTTTATTTTGTTTTATGCGATCGAGTATCGTGAATGTGATCCGCTTTTGGGCCGGTTTAAAATTCACGAGGCTCGAACTTCGCGTAACTCGCGATAGTGCGACGTGCCCGGGCGCTTCGATCCTCCCACTTAGAATCGATAGATACATAGGCATTAGGCCACTTCATATACGTAGCTATGTAGCCGATGTATGCAGGAGCAGCTAGACACCATTATTATTCCACTCGAGTCTGTTTGCACTCGAGCTAAGTGCCCGGGAATATTCTCCGCACTGACGGTATAGAAGCATGACAATCGAGGGACTTCGGCGGGCGCGTCCGCCCGTTCCCTTGCCCTCGCTCCGTATATCTTCTCGTCGAATTCTCCATTCGCGAGTGCGGCGATAAATCGAATCTGCACACGCCAGGTAACACCCGCCCGGGCAACAATGGAATAGGACGGGGCGATATTGAGTAGCAATTATCGTTTCGTCGAGCGCTGAGGAGACGTCTGATCGCGCATGGAAGTTTCCACTAATCCCTATCTCGTTATCGTTTAACTCTTGAGACTCGTCGACTAGTCGCATCTGGGCTATCGGTCGCGGCTCAAGCGATGATAACCGAGAGCTCGATTTCAACTCACTTAAGAGTCCCTTTCGATCCGAGAGTCAAAGACAATTTCTTTTTTTTTTTTTTTTTACGGTAATCGTTAGGCGACATATTTTGCTATCTGAGGTGTTAATTTGTAATTCTACAATGCTACTATGTATATACAAAAGAATCACCCTCTGCGAATATAAAAAAATTACAGTATTTCCATCTTATTTTTTATTTTTGATCCCAAATATCAAAAAGATATTGAAAGGAATTGAACTCCTATAATTTTTTATATTGAATCGTAGCGTTATGAATTATTAGTCGGACGGGATTTTGAATACAATTTAATTTTTCTGATAAAGGAAAAACAAAGTTATTGGCGGATTATTTTGCATTATTAGGGGTTCCAATTTATGGTTCTATCAATGTTACTATATTTAAAAAAATCACTAGTTCCGAATATATAAAATTCTAGGATTCCCACTTGATTTTTTATCATTGAAAATATGGAATGCAATTTGTTACAGTGGATCATAGCGATTTTGTGCAACGATCGAAACACTGTTACGAATGATTAATCGCACGGGATTTCGGATACAATATTTCTTTCATTCTGATAAAAGAAAAACAAACATACTGGCCGGAAATTGGCAAACCCTATTCAGTAGTAACGTTCCCTCGTTGTCAGACACGCCGACGCTGCGTCCGCCCTCTACAAAAAAAAATTTTAAAAAAACATCATTGTCCACACGCGGTCCATTTACTGATCGCAACATATTCATAGCCGCACAATTTAACTTCTCAGCGCTAAGCGAGTCCGCCCACACGCATCGGTTCCTTTCATTGTCCGATACATTTATCGTGGGATATTATTGAGCGGTCTCGATGCTCTCGCCGTGTGAAACTCCACGGTGAGCCGGTCGGTATACACAAGGGGGTGTACATTGTTTTGCCGGGCTTCAACGGCACTTCTCCGCTATTGGAACGCTGCACGAGTACATGCTGGAGGGAGCTTACACAAAGTTTTCGCCCACTTGGCCTGTCGTAGGTGTTTGCGACTCGGAAAGTTTCGAGCTTTGAAGGAAGAACCACTTGCCTTTCTCCCCGAGGCGCGACACCGCTATCCAGACTTTGCCGAGCTCCATTCGAGTACCTTTTCGATAGGCCGCTCGGGAGGGAGAGAGCGAGAGAGACGGAGATCGCACAAAGTATTACAGTAGTGCATTAGTGTAGACCGACGTGACTCCTGTTATCTTATTTTCCATTGTTTCAACTCGAACCGCAGCTTTTCTCTCCGCAAATAACATTGCCATTGTTTCGCCATAAATTTCATATCAGCCACTGACAATGGCACGGAATTTCAAGCTCCTTCTGACCAATGCGTGAACATACTTAACCCCTTCGACTGGACGCGCGCAAAACTGTGAGCGAAGCGACTTTTGTGCAGTTGAAAGAACTTACGTTATTTCAACCATATTTGATTATTTACTTGTTTGAAAGATATAAGAACTCATTACATAATATATCATGTTATATGTAGCGTGTAATATTATATAATGCATTAGCGTAGACCGCCGTGACTCCTGATGTATTATTTTCCATTATTTCACCACCAACCGCAGCTACTCTCCGGCAATAACATTACGTCGTTTCGCTATAAATTTCATATCAGCCCCGAACAATGGCACGAAATTTCAAGCGCTTTCTGACCAATCTGTTGACATATTTAAACCCCTCGCCTGGTCATGCGGAAAACCGCGCCGAGAGCGAAACGATTTTACGTTCTTTCAATTGTATTATACCGTTTGTGTATTTAAAAGAAATAAACATTCTTTCTATTAATATAAAATATTACATGTGTCATATAATATTTTATATAATATCACATTATGTTACGTAACTACACGAATGCTTGATACAATTTGTTTGGCCGCTATCGAAGAGACCACGATTCGAATTACCTGCGTGAATTTTCTTTGGAATCTCATTTTAACACCTTTCGCTGTTATCCGAATCGCTCGAGGATTGCCAGACGGCGAATTCCGCAGAGCGCGCCGATTACCGCGAAAACAAAACAAAAAAATGTCTATTTCTGTTACGACGGAAAAAGAAAATACCTATTTTCCGCCCGACGATAGTCCGATTATCCTCGATAGAGGGGTTCACGCCGACAACAAAGCTACACCCGGAAGGTCAGCCCGCGATCAATACCACGAAACTTTGTTTAATAATTGAGAGCTTCCGCCGGTCTATAGTCGACTCACGTACCACGGAAATATACGCCGAGTTTCTAAGATACATCGACTCGATTTACGTCTTACTAACTTTTCCGATACTACTCAATGAATCTTTATATCCCGTGAAATGTATGTTCGAGACATAAAGTCGAATAAATATCCGGTCGAGATATTTTCCGATATCTGTTCCCTCTTTCTCGTATTATGCGCCGCGGTAGAACACATATTTATCTATACTCCATAAATATATATATATATATATATATAAACGTATATATGACAGGGAAATATGTATTACCATATACGGCCGTATGAGAGCTTTCGGTTGAGCCCTCTCTGCCCGGCAGAAATTTGCTTTTGCCAAAGCCTTGGCAAATATTTGCAGGTTCTGGCCTCGTTCGGTCAAGAGACACACATATGTAATACATATATATATATGTACATATAGACATACACACACACTCGCACACATGTATAAATATAGATGTGTGTGTCGTATGTGTATAAATGTGTATGGTTATATATGTGTATGCGTGTGTGTGTATATATATATGCGATATTTCTATGTTTTCGCCTTGACCACGAGGGATGGCACGGGAGCACGACGGGGGGGTTCGTGCGCTCGCCGTTTCGCCCTTATTGCTTGCCATTTCGCATCGATACATCCACACGTTCAACGCTCGTTTTCACCTCGCCTAATTTTTTTTTTTCACACGAGCACACATGCGCACATACGTGCACGTAAATCGTCATTAATTGCGACCCGCCCTCCGAACGGTAACTCCAATTAGTCGCCCGAGAAATTCGAAAAGTACGCAGAGATAGGGAGGGACAGATAGATAGGGAGGCCCGCTCGTTAATTGCAATCGGAAGATTTTTTTGTGTAACTCCCGCCGGGTCGCTGATAATAACTGGTATATCGGTAAAATAGCGATATCATTCCGACAGACCATTTATCGAGGGAAAAAGTGGCTCTTGTGTCGGCTCGCGATCGATGAGTGGAAATTTTTATTTTTTTGGTTTCTAATTTGTTTTTTTGTTTTTTGTTTCATTTTTTTAATGCTTTTTTTTGTAGGGAAAAACGAGGCTAGCTCGGTGTACTTTTAGTCTATATGAGCTTCTGTTTCGTCGATGGATTATGGAAGCCCCGAAGGCATCGGCTTCTTTCTTTCGCTGATACACGCTGCGCTGCTCCTCCTCACTCGCTATAGCCCCGTCCATTTATCGAAACCCTCGGGGGCAGAGAGCGAACGGTGCGTTCTTTTTTTTTTTTTTTTTTTTTTTTTTTAAATCGATTCTTCCGACAGCTAAGCCTACTGCTACACTACTTACGATGACAACTTACAAACCACGTGCGATATACCATTTCACGCGATGTAATTCACGTCGCGGAGCGTCAACGTCAGGAGCGAGAATGAACTAAACGCCCACCAAGCGGTTCGGTCTGTTATGTCAGAGGTGTTATGAAAAAGATATTCGATTGGCGATAATTCACGCGCCGAATATGTGCATTTTTTTAATATAAATGCATGTGTAGCAAAAATTAATGAAATAATCTTTGGTTTTCTGTTTTGGAGCGGTTTTTTTTTTTAATTTCGAATATCAATTCGAGATTAAGATACGTGACAGCTTGTCGATCAGAGGAAAAATACGTCGGATCTAGCTTTGGAAAGAAATAAAGAAGATTAAACGTGTTTGACCCATTTTTAAAAAGAATTACGATTTTTTTTTTGCGATCTTTGCAAAGTGATATTTCTGCTTCCCGACGATGTAAAAAGAAAATACTAAAAGGGTATCTGAGCCATTTTTTTTTGTTTAAATTGATTCTTTGAAAAAAAAAATGATTTCAACCACACTCTTCAGAAATGGCAAAATAAAAGATCCAACATCAAAGTGAAAAATCTTGATAAATATTATTTTTCCACCGGAAACCTCAGAAAAAAATATCTGAATCGTTATGAAATGCGCATTTATCGACGAAACTCACGAAATGACGTTAACGACTATCGCCAGAGTGAAGAAGATACTCGTCAAATAGTCATTCGCATTTGGGCTCGGGTAATTTTTCAGCCGCCTCCACGTGCTAAATGCGTTGCCGGAATGGGCCGGTAAACAGTCTCGGGTGCAGCTGCTGCAGTTGGCTGTTACGCGAAATTTACGTCATCCATTTACGGCCGCCTCTCGTATACACACGCCCGGGGGTTAGCTCGTCGACTCGGCTATGGCCGTTCGTCCGACGCGGGGCAAGGGGTTGAACGGAAAGGTAACGCGATTAGTGAGGGCGCCTCGATGGATAAGAGAGGAGAGGCGTGCAGCCGGGAGGGCTCCTGATGGCCCCGGAGGCGCTCGGAGGCGGAAGGCGTCCTTCATCCCTCGATCCCAATCAAATTTCCCGCCGACGGGAAGTTTGCCGGAGCGCGAAAGTCGTCGTCTTTTTCCCCGGTTATTTCATACCCGGTAAAAAAAGAAAATAAAAGTAAAAAAAAAAAAAAAAATTAGTTGTCTCAAGTCTCGAACGCTTCATCGAATATCGGCTATTTAATCTGTTCCGTCGAGCCGAGTATACATATATATATATATACATGTGTATTTATTCACGAGGGTCGACGAGAAGAATGGCTGGTAGGAATCTCCGATGTACTCGCGATTCTTAACCATTCAATCGCGGCCCCGGGACGATTTTTTATTTCTGATCAGTACGTTTCTTTTTTTTTTTTTACATTTGTTATTTCCCAAGCGCCATTCGGAACAGACTCCGGGTCGCGTGCTTCCCTATCGGAGGGGGGGAGAGGGTCGGACGGTCGATGATTACGCGGCCGGGGATCGCGGATGCTCGGGCGTCGGCCTCCGGGGCCGAGGGAGGCGGAGCGACTTCCGGTTCTTTCGGCTTTTCTCCAGTGGCGGAATCCCCGGTCTTTCCTCGCTTCCCGAGATCCCTTATCCGTCCGGCTTTCCTCCTTGCGGAACTTTTCGATCGCTGTCGAATTCCACTGTAGGGGAGAGCGGGCCAAAGTGGGACGGTGGGGCAAAACGGAACAGCGGGAGCTCAAACTCAATTTTCCGATGATTTTTCGATGCCCCGTTTTCTCCCAACGATACATCCGGATTTTCAAGAGCGTTTTGTCCCACTGTCCCATTTTGCCCCGCTCTGCTCTACACCCAGAAAAATAATTTATTTGACGGCCACGATTTATTTAGATTAAGTAAAATATTTACTTGATTAAAATAAATATTCCTTTAATTTAAGTAACTATTAACATAATCTAAATAAATATTTATTTCAATCAAATAAATATTTTACATAAACCAAATAAACAGTGTCAGTAAAATAAATTATTTTTCTGGGTGTACCGCTCGGAATTCCGACTGCAGCTTGCAGTCGGAGATGAATCCCGCTACTTTTTTCTACTTTTTTTTTTTATAGAGGAAGCTTTTCTTTATTTTCTTCTTTTTTTTTCTTCTTACTTTTCTGCTTTCTCGAGGAGAAAGCTTTTCTTTTCTTTTTGCTTCTTCTATATATGTTTAGCGTCGCCGCCGCGACTCTTTCGTTTTCCGGATGTGACTCCGGCTCTCCGGCTCGGCGTGCACTTTGCGCGAGAGCTTTTTACCTGTTCGCGGCGCGTCGAGCCTATTGTTAAAATTCGATGCCTGCGACGAGAAGGGAATCGATTTCGCCGTTCTCCGGCCAGCAAGCGACAGTCGGCCGAGGCCGCAGTATTGTAGAGAAAGTAAAAGCTCGAACGGCGTGTCGAGGGTCTGTGTGATACTCTCCGCGCGGTCGCGAAGCTCCTGCAAAGAGCCCCGGCTACCGGAGAGCTTCCGCGGCGAACTAACGGATAACGCGAGGGCGGTGGCACACGTGTCACCGCATTGTGCACCCACGGAGACCTCACCGACCGACAGTACAGAAGGGGTTTTTTTTTCTTTTTTTTCGAGCTTCGTCTATCTCCAGTGCGTCGTCGTACGCGATAGACAGCGAACTGTGACGCGTGCGAATTTCTTTCTTGCACGTGGTTCTCCGTCGATCGCGCTGACGAGGCCGTAAGATTTTTTTTTAAATCATGGAATTTGAGCCATTCTAGATTTTTTTTAAGATCTTACATTTGCGGAATATTTTTCTTAGACGTTAATTTTCGTCGATCATCGAATGGCGAAGACCGTAAGATCGACGGAATTGGAGCCATCTAAATTCTTTAGGATCTGATTTTTGGGGAATATTTTTTATTACACATAAACTTTCGTCGATCGTCGACTGGCGAGGCCGTACGATTTCTAAATATGGAATTTAAGCCATCCACATTTTTTTTTTGTTAGATCATTTTTCCGTCTTCATAGTTGCGTGAAGCTTCACGGAAAAAATTGATATTTATTGGCTTGTTTGGTGCGAAGTCGACAGGATGTTCGGCGAAGGAATTGCCGAGGTTTCCTGTCGATTTTCCCAGAGGTATAAAAATTGCAGGCTCTTAATTAATCGATTCGGATGACGAGGTGCAAAGTCGACGCTATCGGAGCGAAGCTTTCGTTAAAGCTGTACTTAATGCGAGAGAAAATAATTTTATGTGAAAGATCGCAAAGTTATGTAATCTCCATATGATGGGATAATTCCGACCGCCGTCGAGATTGCGACGTATCGTATGATCGACGAAACCAATATCCCTATGATTTATTGGTTTCTCCTTGGAATTTTTGGTATCGAGGTAAATTGTCTTAAACACATGTGTTTCAGCAGCTCCACTCAGAGTACAGGAGCACTTACACATGGCACGAGTACACGGGACCGCACCAGGAGCACACGGTCGTTCGCCGAGCGCCCCAGGCGCCGCCGAGTTCCAGTAAGTTTTAATGATCATAATCACAACCCCGGTACTCAATTACGTCCGAAAGTCACAGTATAATTATCAAACATATACGAAAACCACGTTAAATAACAGAAATCTATCGCTATCTTCTCTGTCTCTATATCATATACTGTCATTGCCGTTGTTATTATTATACTATATACATAGATTACTTTTTAAAGATGTCTCATTAGTAGAGATAAATTCAACGACGAGAGAGAACGAAGGAAAAAGAACAGTTGGTACGAAACAAAAATAGAGGGGAGATAAATAAACGACATTTCTTTCTTTTTATCTTTTTAGTTATTATGCAATATTCTGCATTCTCCCTCAATTTTTTTTTCTCGTTCTTTTTTTCATTTCTTTTCATACAAACTGTCTATTATTATGTCCCATTCATTTTTCTTTTTTTTTTTTATATAATGCCCTTCATTCTAGTACAATAGCATCGTAGTTGAATTATCTTCGCATTATTATTCATGACTCTTTATTCATTAAGCGTTTTCGTTATATCTATCATAGGGTTGTTTTTTTTTCGTTTTTTTTTTTCTTAAAATTTTTTTTTGTCTTTCATAATCTTTAAGTTAAGATATAGACGTGCTATAGTGGATCTTGATCGTGCCTTATTACACACCTCGTGTCTCACATACTTTGTTTTTTTCATATATATATATATATATATATATATATATTAAAACATCAACCAGCACCATAATGTGTCAATCACGTAATTTCTCACTCTCGTAAATTTTAATCGATATTTATACTCTTTCATCGTCAACTATCATTCGTTCGTCGTGATTAATCACTCACGACCCTTTTTTACATTTTTCTTTTTTTTTTTTGGTCACTCTCCAGTATCGGTGTTGTACAATATCTGTGTCTCTCTGTCGTCTACGCTTGTGTAGATAACACACAATTCACCAACTTTTTTTCGTGCTCGCCCGATCGTTGCCTACGACGAGTATTTGTTTTTACTTCAGCATAACGAAATTCAGTGCATTTTTTTGCGGATACATTTTTTAGCTGTTTTTCCCGTGACAAATAAACGGAGTGAAAAAAGTGTTCGTGCGTTTGAGAAACAATATTTCAAAATAAATACAAAAAAAATGCCAAGGACATTGTGAATTTTATGCAATATATATATATATATATATATATATATATATATATATATATATATATATATATATATATATATATATATATATATATATATATATATATAGCTCACGATTATTATTAGTGTAGAGAATGCGTTAGATAGTAAATTTCACCAAGTCCAAGCGTTTTCACATCGCTCTATCGTAAATTATAAAGATAAAGCGAAAGAACAAAAGAATAAATACATTTTTATTAATTGATTAGTTGACAAAAGTCGCGAATTTGGAACGAACGAGCGAGCAAAAAAAAAAAAAATCTCATCCTTTGAGAAGAAGCTGACGAAACACGAGGAGAAATAATGTCCCAAGGGAATGAATGAACTGACGGTGCTGTTATTAATAATTACGATTATGTTAACGTATCGCGCGAAACGGCGGAGAGAGGCCCTGGCTTGTTAGGGTCCGCCTAATTTCCCCGCAGAGAGCAAAAATCCATAACCCAGGAAAATGAAAAAACGCACACCATGCCCGTCCTTAGAGAAACGTGCCAGCTGCGAATTTTGATTGCAGCGAAGCAAGCGAGCGCGAAGCTACAATCGGCCAAGTCAACCGAGGATGAGAACATCGAAGGTAAGACCAACCAACAGCAGAGACGTTACGAACGCGGTGCTATCCACGCAATATAAATTAAAAAAAAAAAAACGCCAAATCATTTGTTACGTTCATTGATTAGACATTGACATTTTGTACCATAGAAATATCTGTTATTCTTATCGTTTTAATCTGATTTAAACAAAATATTCCTATGTTATATTACGTTTTATTCCGTTACGTCGTATCTTTTATGTATATTGAGATACTAAATTTATTCCTTCGTTATTTCGCCTCGGCAGGGACGATCGAGGGTGTAGGGCGAGGCCAATCGTCGTCGATAATCTTTCGGCCCCCTGCATCGTTTTTTTTTTTTTTTCACGACTATAATTTGTGAGCCGCGAAACTATCCGAACTCGACTGTTTTTTTTTTTTTTTGTATCACTGGAGCTTAACGCTCCAAATACAACTCGACGAATTATAAACGTGGTTTCTTAGTGTCAGAAATATCAAGTACATTTATTAAATATCGAAATCATTTTCAAAGATAACGTGAATTTAAAAAAAAAGTTGTTAATTTTTCTGCTACCAAAAGAAAAAGCACAGTGACGAGACAAAAATAAACTGTCTGCTACCGCAGATCGATGCTCTCCAAGCTCAAAGCCCTGACCACGAATATAATTAATGTTCGAGCATTAGCGACTCTAATTTTAAAGCATCGCACAATTTAATGTTTTGTCGAGCGCCCAGAAGGGTTGAGAAAAAAAAAATATATCAGAAAAATTCCAAGCAACGGTGCAAGCCTCGCGGTGCGAAAGAGTTCGAAAGAGCTCGTTCCTTTATCGTCGTCCATTAAGCAAAAAGAAAAAAGACAAAAAAAAACCCTGCGTCTCATCTCAGTCCCGTACAATGAAAAAAGACAATAAAAAAAAAAGTCGAGATGCTAATTGAAGTGAACCTTACGTTAATGAGTCCCGGCAAGCTGCCACGTTCGTTTTCACTTTGGATTGGAGTAGCGGACTCTCGGTAGGGGAGCTTCTCCGGCGTCGGCTTGTCTGCTCGGTTGTAGTCCGACGATACCGCAGCTACTCGTCCCCGCGTCTGCAGCTCACGTCCATTTCCACTTTCGCGTGCGATCCGTTCACCCTCCGATATGATTGCTCGACTTACACCCCGATCGATCCAGAATATCGATCACACTGCAATTATATGATATGTATACTCGATATATGTATATATATATATACATACATACATATTCATCCCGTTAACTTTAGTTTAGTGCCAGCAGTAGCTTTACGACTCGAACTCCCGATTCTGGCTGCATGCGCTATAGTTCGAAACGCTGCGCTTATCCCCGTGCAAAAGAAAAAAAAAAAGAGAGAAATTATCGTGACTCGTATCGATAACGAAGAGCGCAGTCTGAGCAGAGCAATGGAACGGTGATGACTTGTCAAATAATTTAATTAGTTGATTAATTTTTTTTTTTTTTTTTTGTTTCTCTTTCAATCATACAATTTTCGTAAGTGATCTAAGCTGTCCTCAGGCATGTTCCTTATTCGCACGCTTTTCTCCGTCCTCGCGTGTCTCTGCGCCTAGCATAGTCGTTATTATTGTTCGTTATATCGACGGCTCGTGAATAACAATTATTGAATAACCCTTCGCGTGCGGCAGACTTTTCGGGGAGAAAAGTCTCCGGCCTCTTTGAACTGAAGTAATTGTGTGGATGTTTGTAATCAATTTTTTTTGTTTTCTGGGTCGTCAATGCATTTACATGATTTTTTTTTTTAATTTAATTACGTATGAAACGCGAAGGGTTAATCGTTAAAGCTTAAACTCAATTTTTCGCTGCCTTGTTGAGAAATTATTTGTCGCACCGCGAAGACTCGAGCCTCGTTACTGCCTAATGAGTTAATGTTATGTTACACCTGTACCGCTTATCAACAAAAACACACATACAAAATCTCTCTCTCACACACACACACACACACACACACACAAACACACGCCCGATGTGCTATCGGGTGGATTGAGATAATGATTATTGTACGTCAATGACGAGTGTAAAATCGGTAAACATTTATTTTTTATTTTTTTTTTCATTGTTTTAACGGTAAGTTTGGGACGCCTCAATGACGATCGTTAACGTTATCGTTTCAGGACCGACCCTCGAGCCGCCGCTGCCCCGACGAAAGAAATGCCCGGAGCTTGCCTACAAGACTCACGAGTTTATCAACGCGGCCGACGGAGGCGGAATCGATGCTGTCGACACTAACGTCGTTGCCGACAAAGTTCGGGTATGATTTCTCAATAATTTCACTTAAATAATGTTAAGAATAAAAATAGAAAATCTTTACGGTAAGAGAATTTGGGAGATGAAATAATGAGGAAGTTTTCAAATATCTTAAACTTTTATATAAGTCAATTAAATTTGGGGAATTAAATGTTGAGGGGGATTTTTTTTATTTATTTTTTTTCTTTCTTAATAAGATGCGACAATTTGGAGAATGAAATTTTGTGAAAGATTTTTATTTCTCTTCCTTTTTTTTCTCTTTTTTTTTTATGAGATAAGACAATCTGGGGAATGAAATATTGAGGGAGATTTTGAAGAAAAAAAATTGCTCTTTTTTTTTATAGGAGGTGGCGGCCAGTGCAGCATTGCCGCCGAGTCAGCTGAGCAAAGCGATTTCGCGGATAAGCACCGAGTATCGATTGCAATTCGCCTGGCCGAGGCGATCCCAGCTGACCAATGGCGATGCGGTGCCGCCCGTAGCAGCGGCAGGAGGCGCAGGTGGCACAGCCGGACCGCCGAGAAAGTCGCTCAGCATGGGGGCTCTGAAACAGGGTATCGCACCGTCGGGACCGGCACCCGTTCACAAGAAGAGACCAGGTGACGTCGATCACAAGCGTGACGGTAAAAATGTCTTGTCAATGCAAATTCTATCACGAAACGGCGATTACCACTTTGCGCGATACGGATTGTATTTTATCAGCTGACGAACAGGTTTTTGGTTTATGTTGGTCAAATGCTCGATTAACTTTATTCGAGATCGAATAGAGAGATAATCGATAGATCGGTGAAGTAATTGCGATTAGAAATAAAAATAATAACAAAGCTTCCTCTAGGAGAAAGCAAAATTGGGCCGGTGGCCAATTTGGGCTACAGTTAGGGTAAAAATGAACCTCACCGATTGATCCAGCACTAGAAACTTGAAATACGGAGCTGTATCCATCTACAAATAGATGGGTCTATCGATCTAAGGATAGAAAGATCTATAGATCCAAAGATGGAAAGATCTATAGATCTAAAGATGGAAATATCTATGGATCTAAAGATGGATAGATCTATGGATCTAAAGATGGATAGATCTATAGATCTAAAGATGGATCAATCTATAGATATAAAGATGGATCGATCTATAGATCTAGAGACGGATATATCTATAGATCTAAAGATGGAAAGATCTATAGATCTAAAGATGGATAGATCTATGGATCTAAAGATGGATCAATCTATAGACCTAAAGATGGATAGATCTATGGATCTAAAGATGGATCGATCTATAGATCTAAAGATGGATAGATCTATAGATCTAAAGATGGATAGATCTATAGATCTAAAGATGAATCGATCTATCGATCTGAAGACGGATATATCTATAGATCTAAAGATGGAAAGATCTATAGATCTAAAGATGGATCGATCTATAGATCTAAAGATGGATGGATGTGTCGATTTGAATGTTTATAGAAAGATCTATAGACCTTAAAATCGATACATTAACATCTGTGTATTTTTCCCATTGCTGGATATAGTTTGAGCTCAAAAATGGAATTCAATACTATTAAAGAATGATTACTCTTAGCCCAGTTCTGGAAATTTTTCTTTTTCACAGAGTCAGTAAAAAAGAAATGCTGAATGATAAATAATCACCGCTAAGATCCACGTTTCGATCCCATTTCGATTATAATGATGATTTTTTGAATAAAAAAATAGGTGCTCAAGCTTCGGAGCTGGAGCCGCTCGTCGGCGGTCACACGGACGCTGTGGACGGTGTTGTTCCCGAGGGTGACGAGCGCGAGGAGGATCTCACCGAGGTCAAAATAACTTTCAGGTCAGAATCAACGACCCTTCGAGATTTCGATAAAAGAACAAAGATTTAAATACAAAAAAGAAAAATAATCGAAAAATAAATAAAATGCAATAAATCCTACAAAAACGAACGCGACTACGACAAGCCCGTTGGCTCGGATTTTCGTATGGACTCCCAACGCATAAATTATTAACGGACACCACGCGAAACGATCTTGTTATATATTATTTACAGAAAGAAAAAGGCTGTTAAAGGAGTGACGATAGCGGCTGGAGATTCAGCAAAGAGTCGCAGAAAATTGCTTGGAAAAAGTTTTCCCACCTCAGAGATTGCGGAACTCAGGCGTCTCGCCGACGAGTACAAGGTATAACAAGTATACTCCCTCGCTCGTCGTCGTTCTTCGTCGTTGTTCATCCCTTCGTTCACTCGCTCATTCGTTCGCGGCACTCCCGAGGGATTTTCCATGCCGCCAAGAGCTTATCGAGCTACTTCGCTATAAGTTCGAAGTTTCCCTCGACGTCTCGAGAACTCGAGCTGTGATTGCCCGGTTTTTTTTTTTCTTTACTTTTTCTTCTCATCGAAAGATAGGAGACACGACTTTGCGTGACCAATCCCAGTACAATGTTTCCGGCATGTCTAGCGACGTAGATCCGTCGTAGATGTTTTTTTTTTCAATTTTCATCATCACAGCATCAGAGAACTCTCCCGGGATCATATATTGCATGTCTCACGTGTTTTGTGTGTCATGTGTACGATTCTTTCATATCTTCTTTTTTTTTATCATTCGACATTCCATCGTTATTTTCTACATTTTTTCTCAAATCAGCATCGCGACTGGGGCTGCGGACTGGGCTCCGACGAGGAATCCTCGCTGTGGCGACACGTGTCCAACAACCACGCGCTCAACGCTCTTTCTCTAGCCAGGCCAGTAAAACACAAAAAAATGAAAAAAAAAACCTATGACCCACCCTCGAAAGAATATAGACACGAGAAAAGATATTTGTTCCTTTATATGATATATGATATATGATATATGATATATGATATATGATATATGATATATGATATATGATATATGATATATGATATATGATATATGATATATGATATATGATATATGATATATGATATATGATATATGATATATGATATATGATATATGATATATGATATATGATATATGATATATGATATATGATATATGATATATGATATATGATACATGATATATGATATTGAACGAATAATTCCAACGGTGCAGAGTAAAATCTTTTATGAATTTTTTTCATTTTGTTATTCATAAAAGATTTGCAGAGTGTTTTTCGAGGGATGGGATTATGTAGTGTGTCTGTCGATAATCGTACACTCCTGGTGAATCGACGAATTGATTTTTTCATTTTGTATAGTGGCACTATGTCGTTTTGCATACACGGGACTTTGTCGTAGTCGTTCGTCGTTGTTTTTGTAAATAACCTTATTCGAATGGAAAAATTTCAACTATCGGAGGAAATCGATCGTATTAATTTTTTCATCGTGCCCGGTTCACCTGTAGGTCCGCGACGAAGGAGGAGAAGGACAAGGAGAACACGAGAAAGGTCGCGCCCACGATGCCACCCGCTGGCAGACCGTCCTCTGTACAAGCCAGACCCGTGCATGGCATTCTTCTCGACGACATCAAAGCGGTACGTTCATCGACGAAAATCAATTATCGACCGATCTCCGCCGAAAATGCCGGACACATGAATTCCTAAACAGAAACCGAACTTTTAAGTCGATTTTTCATAAAACGGAAATTTCCGATACTTTAATGGGATCTTTCGACGACATTATTGAAAGGAAAATAATGTTTTTCAGGAATTAAAAATTTGAAAATGTTAATAATGAAAAATAAGTAATGTAATATATATTGATAATATAAAAAATATTATTAATATATCTATTAAATAAATTTAGATTTCATATGTATCAAGATTTGAAAAAATATTGCATTAAGTTCATTGGAATTTATCGATCTAATCCAGGACAATGAGAAGGCAATAGCTCGAGCGAGAAAGGACTTTTTGATTCGTCATCATCTCGACCGTACCACAGGAGTCGGTGAGTCTGAATCGAGGCCTCAATTTTTCCGATAGTAAATGAAAGCTCGAAAATGAAAGGTCGATAAAAAATAATTAAAAAAAAAAAATGGATAATCAATCTCTTCGGATACGCGACAGGTGACGGAGCGCTGCTGCCATCGCCGACTCGCGAAAAGTTGGAGCCAGTGGTGCCGCGTCGTCGCGACGATTCCAAGGAGGCCCGCGAGGAGATTCAGCCGAAGACGAAATCGAGTCCGAAGAACAGTCCTCGCACTGGACGTTCCCAGAGCCTCGGGCCTATGGCGACCGAGCGAAGATCGCCGAAGCGGCAGCCGCCTCCGCGGGCACCGTCGGTCAGCAAAGACGCCAAGGTATCATCATCGTCGACGTCTTCGTCGGCCCGCAAGAGCGCTAGTCCAGATAACTACCGGATCACGCGAAAACCTAGGCGAATCGTTAATGTAAAAAAATCAATTTATGTTTATTTGTTCCTTGTTTTTTTTTTTTACACGTGTGTGTCTGCTTTGCGGTACGAAAATTCACGCACGCTTCTTCTTGTCGCGCGACGAGCCGTTCGTATCATTCTGTACGCGTGTCCGATCGAGCATTAAAATTTGTTCAAAAATTTTTCGCAGGAGAAGGAGAAAGACCAGAAAGAAAAGGAGCCAAGGGAGAGAAGCGGCGAGCCCGAAAGGCATCCACGTCCGAGTAAGTAGAAACAAAAAGCAGAATTCCCTATGGTATTGCGTTCGAGTCCCTCGTCTTGTTTATTATTTTTTTTTGTTTTTTTATGAAAAATCTGCGATCGATTCATAAATCAGGGATCCACAAACCATGAGCCCTTCACCCCTTCTCTCTGTCACTATCCACCGAATGAAAAAAGAAACCAAGAGTCGTATCGTTCTTTGCATCTTCGTGTATAAGATTAGTTCGAACGAAAAAAAAGAAGAAAAAAAAACTAGCGTTTAATGAACATTATTATGGATATCGTATGGATATATATATATATATATATATTGGAATTTGGACTGCTGTCTGCTCGTTCGACCCTCGTGGCCAGCGTATATATTATCTATTAATCAATATTGTCGTATTCGTATGGTAAACATTAATTATGTTTTATTTGACAATGCGAGATACCCACTGCCCGTATTTATTTAATTTATTTTCTTTCATTCTTTAGTGTATTACGTTAATATTATTCGTGAATGACGATTAGAATAGAGAGATACTTAAGTTATCGTTAGTATAATAACATCGTACCCGAAAAAAAAAGATCGGTTTGATTCAAGCGAATTCGTTCGAATAAATATCGAGAGAAAGAAATTCATTTTATTTGACGAACATTTTTGTCAAAATCAAACGGATTCTTTTTTTTTATGAACCAATGCTACACCACATAACAGCTTCAACGGGTGGTGGGTATTAGGGACCGTCATTTACACATTGCCATCAATGTCTTAGGGAGATGCATGATAGAGCTGTCTAAACTATCTGTTTCTCTCTATCTATCTTATCTATTACGCCTATTATTTCATTGCCTACGATACCGGAAGAGAGAGAAAAAAAAACAATACCTACTAATTAGGCAGTTTATATTCGTAGACTGAACGAAGTCGATGAAAAAATAAAATAACGAAATAAAAGACAATTAGAGAAAAAAAAAAGCTGCATGAAAGACTTCTCGAGCCAGGGGTCCGGTTAAGGTTTAAAGAGATTCTCGTTCGTCGTTCTTCGTCGTTTTTTTCCCTCCTCCACATCGACATCAGGCCCCCTCTCATCGCCTACTCATCGCCACTCTCATAATTCACTCAACAAAAAAAAGTTTAAAAAAAACCTCATGGAAGCATCATTCGTACCGTTAGAATGCAAATGAATGAATGTTTGAGAACAAAAATTACTGCTTCAGTCTGAAATCGAACGAAAGTCGAATAAGAGATGAGAGAAAGGTTTAAAAAAAAAAAAAAAGAAAGGCTTAGGAGAGAGTTAGAGTGTGATTGGATACGGGAGCGGGTGTTTCAGCCGCGAGTGGCCGTGGGGTCCGGTGGAGCATAAGAGAGCCCTCCTCGATACAATATCCGGCGGCGAGTTGTTCGTCGACGTGCGAGCCGCCTATACCGCCGTTACCGCCGCCACCTTCGGGCCCTGGTCCGACACCGCTCCACAAGACAAGGCCCTCCCCGCGGGCTCATCGCAAACGTACGTTTTCTTAGACCGTCAATCGCAAACAACCAATTTGAACAAAACAGACAAAAAAAAATACAACAAAAAAAATAATAAAAGAAAATAAACAAACGGTTGTCTCACGACCATCGACGTCCCTCTCTTCGGCGATACTGCTGTTCCCTACACTTCCGGTACTTCCCCGCGCTACCGTCGAGCTGCGTTCTGATAACTCGAACTCTGGTCGATTGAAGCGAACGGCTCGTGGGCAAGATTTTTTTTTTTCTTCATCACTCGGAAAAGATTTGTTCGCTTTTTGTTTTATCACGAATCATTCGTTATCCGGAAGTAACAAAATTTTGAGGACGATAAGTTAAAAAAAAATGGAGATAAAAATAAATCTTGGCTAAACAACAGCAAACTAAAGTTTCCCGGTTTTTTTTTTACCTATTTTCTCTGTCGTGCATAATACGCCTATTGTACTAATCAACAAACTGCGAAAAGCACGGAATCATTTTAAACACGACGCGATGAAACATTTCCGAGTAACAAACAAATGAAAATAAAAATCATTGCCCGACGTCTGAATATCCAAAACCTTGGGCCCCAAAAGTAGTCTATTATTTGTCATAGTTACCCTAATTGAGCCGCATACTTAGCACCCTTCGTTCCCGGAGTAGGCAGTTATAAAAAAAAACCTAGTTAAAAAAAAACCCTCGAATTGCTGCTTCCAACAAAAAAAAAAGCAAAAAAAGATAAGAGAATAAAGAAAAGATTATTGGTGACGACGGAGCGTGTGGTCGAATTGCCGGGTACATTTTTTTTTAGTTTCTTCCGTTCTTGGTCATTTGAATAATCTCATAACCCCTCGATCATAAGTCATCACTTCTGAACTGTGTACGATATGTGTTCTAGCCTTCCTCGCGACAAGCGCTCCCCCCCATCGCCCTCTTCTTCATCATCACGTTAAACCCAGTGTAACAATAAGTGTAACTACCTCGTCAGCCGTACCGAATACGACGACAACTTCGACAAGCACGACAGCGCCGAGTTTCGCAAAATCCTCGTCAAAGCAATCGGTTCATCCACAAAGCGCGGCTCATAACGCGTACAGCCAAGCGGGTACCATCATCGGCAGCAGCAGCGGCAGCAGCGTCGTTCCAGCTGCACCTGCGAGTATCGCCATCAAGTCAGGCCAGCATCGGATAAGAACCGCTGCCGCTGCGGCTGCTGCCACTACTACTTCTTTGACACCGTCGTCAGCGACAACTCCTCGATCCGCTGTTGTTGACCAACACCCATCCAAATCATCATCCTTCGCCGACAATCGAAACGCGTATCGAGCCGCTGCCGCTGCCGTTCCTCCTTCTTCTGCTAGCGCCGGCCTGCAAGCTAGTAAGTAGCATAATAGGCTTGTGAACCAGCACGCATCGTCGTTCGCAGAGAGCTCTCGTCCGAAGCCGCCCACCGTCTCTCGTTCTCGCTATTAATTTTCCAACACGAACCCTTGTCTTGTTGACTGAAACAAAAAAATTATATACATTAGAAAAAAAAGATATGAAAACGAAGAGAAAGAAATTATGGAAATATTTTTTTGAGTATCGCTGAAGAACTTTTTTTTCTCTGGTATAAAATAGAGCTTTCCTCGTTAGGGGTAAACAATACCTTTCTCTCTTGTACACTCAAACCCTCTCAGTATCTCAATCTCTCTATCTGTTTTCTCCATCTCGAACTTCTCGCACTCTTCGATATCTCGCTCCTTTTCTATGATCGAGTTTTTGTGCAATTGCAATAACTGTTGAATTTGGCTGATGTGTTATCTCGCTGTTTTTTTTATAATGTTTCATGTTTCTCTTCTGTCATAAAAAAAAGAAACTGTCGCTCTCTATCATCGATGTGCGTATGGCTGTTGTCGCTTTTACTAACTTGCCGAGGATTGGGTACGTCCGCCTGTGATATTCCTGCTCCCGATCATTTCTTTTTTAATCCCTGAAGTTCTTCCTGATTCTCTTTCCCTACGTGTAAAAAAAAATTATATATATACATTTATATATGAAAAAAACGTTCGTGCGGTCTTTGGCTGTCGTGTTATTTTTTTTTTTCACTGTGTTGCAAATAACCGGACGTGTAATTTTTGTTGTCGACACCACCACCACCCCTCCGCTCTAAGTACGAATTTACAAGAGGATGTATGAAGATTCTTGTACCTGCAGACACGATCAATTATTAATCGTCATTGAGAAAAAAAAATCGATGTACCAACATAGATGTACTATCTGTGCTCGTTTGTAGCTCTTCGCTCTTTCTGACTCTATGTAATTCCGATGATCGTTCATCTATCTAGTTCTGTATTGTATGTTTATGTAGAACAGTCATACTGTGCATCCGTCGATCGAGTTAAAGATCGTTAAATTTTTATCAACGACTAAAATGAATCGATCGATTGATAAATTAATTGAATTTTTTAATTAAATAATGACCACCAGTCATGATCGTGTCAAAGATCATGAAATTTTGATCAACGATATTTTCCCCTCCAGCAAAGCACCTCCGACATGGAAAACTGTATGCTGTTAAGACTCGATCGAGAGTTTAGATAGTAAAGTTTAAAATTTAACGATTTTGTATAACCAATCCGATTCTCCTACTAATCAATTAAATGACTAATGATGTGATTGACCTACGGATACAGTATCGCTGTTGTAGACAATGTTGGTAGTATTATCTATCTATATATATGTACATATATGATTGTTCTTAGGCATCCACGTGATTCGCTGTGTATCTTGGCCGAGCTTGATAATCCTGTTGCTCGAACTCGACGGTCCCGTTATTTAAAAAGAAAAATGAAGAAAAAAAAAGAACGTTATTGACAATATCGCCGCATGGCTTGATGCATGCCCAGCATTGACGTGAAGAATTCTACGTGTCGTATTGGAGAAAAAAAAAAAAAAACTAAGTCGAATACGAGAAAAAGAAAAGAATTAGTTTCAATAAATTGGAGAGTCTCGTTGTGTGCGAGACGTCGAGGACGAGCGGGTGCGCGGCCAGATGAGAGAGAACTGCGCGGAGACTCGTGTGACACCTCGAATAAGTCCCGGGCGTTCGTAATTCCAGTGACCGCCGAGCCCCAGGTGAACGGAGATGTGACGGGCGGAGGAGGATCGAGCATCGCCTCGACGCCGCCGTCCCAGAGCGCAGGGAGCGTCGTCTCGGCGCCGATCGCCGCGTCCCACGTAGCGCCCTGGATCGACGACGAGCCGGTGGTCAAGAGCCCGCCGGAACCCACTCGCGTAAAGTCACCGGAACAGATGATAATGCGCTCGCCGGAACCGGTAAACTGGACCGTACCGTTGGACACAGGGAAAACGTTCACTGTCACCCAAAACGTGAGAGAAGGTACGTCCAGTACGATTATTTCTTATCCGGTGCGGTGAAAATTCATCTAGTTCTGCATTGGTCAGCTTGTTTCGAAAGAAATAATTTTCAAACCCTCGATTATAATCTTGTGCCCGGTTCACCGATCGTCGTGGAGACGAGATTTTTCCTAGACAACAAGTAGCTTTCTCAATCAGTTCAAATTTTAATTAAATTCATTTCTTTTTGTCAGTTCAATTATCTCAATTTCAATCACCAAAATAAACATCATTTCCATCTCCTACTTGGATCTTAAAGTAGTTTATTTTTCGAGCAGTCGACGGGCGATAAACGAAAGGAAAGAGATTGACGAGTGGGTGAGCAATTTGTTCGAGGTAAAACGTAAGAAGAATTCGATACGAATTTTAACGCGAGGTCGAGCGGAGCGTTGACTAATCGACAAAGAGAAAACCATGTTTTCACAGTATCCGCTTTGCGAAATCGTAGAAAAAAAAAAAAAAAAAAAAAGAACGAGGCCTCGAAGGAACGGTCAACCGGCGGTGAATTCCGGACAAAGGAGTAATCGCAGTGTAATTACTTAACGATTGTCATTTTAATCGAAGGGGAGCCGCTGACAAGACCACACAGCGAGGCAAAGACCTGGGGGGTGTCGTCGCTACCGTCAGCCCCGCAGTCAGCGCCGCCGGAGCTCGCGCACAAGTCCCAGCAGCACTCCCAGCACTCGGGATACAAGTCACCGGAAAGCGAGAGTGTCTCCCTCGGGAGTTTCACCGGTCTGAACGGCCACAAGGATCTCGACTCGGAGAGGGACAGCCCGTTGCCGTCGAACGTACACAGCACACCAACGCCTACTCAGAGTGATAAGGTACTCGGTTCATTAAACCCTCCGTCCGTCCCTTCATAGACCTTAAAAATAATGTCCAAGGCAAACGGCCCAGTTTCTGAAATCTTTAGAGCCGCGACCACGGTTTTCTATTATTTAAGAACGCGCTCCCACATAGCACGGAAATATTTTTGAAATGTTTCAATACTATCTTCTTGAAATATTGAAAATATTTGACCGATATTCAAAATTAATCGTGAAATGATTTAAAAACATATTGAAAATATCTTCTTATCCGCTCATAAATCTTACATTGCAATGTTTATGAAATGGTTTTTGAACATTTCAGTGAAATGTGAAAGATTGCATCATCAATTTATAGTGCATATATATACACATAAACACGAAATATTGTTAGAAATATTTCGGTTAAACATGAAATTCAAAATATTTGATCACTATGGTTCAGAAATATTTCATATGTGTTCAAAGATTAATGTTTCTGAAATATTTATGTACATACATAACGCGAATCGAACCTCTCTTAAATTTCAGTATGAAATATTCCACAAAAACATTCGTGCCTCAGCCAATATTCAACGGTAAAAAAAATGCTCTCCAATTTTCCTGAATGTTTTTTTTTGTTAGATTTGACGAAAACTTTATTCAGCCCAGATATAAAAGCACCGTCGGTATCAGAAACTGGGCCGTTTATCTTCCTCAAAAAAAAAAAAAAAAAATCTGCGTCTATGAACCTCCAGATTATTAAATAAAAATGTCTGTTCCGGACGAACAGAGTTCGATAATAGCAGGCGTCGAGGAGGTTTTGAAAGAGGAGCCCCGAGTGGCTTCGGAGCCGGCGGCGATAAAGCCGGTTGCGGGAACGAATCTTCGATGTCTCGACGATCCGGTCTTCGAGTTCGAGCGAGGAAAGAGCAACGAGGCCTCGACGATTCCGGCGGCCCCGACGACGACGACGATCTCGTCGTCCGCGGCTGTTCCGCCGGCCGTGCCGGGGATTCCGGTCCAAGCCGGTGGCTACAGAGTCCTCGAGGCCGAGAGTCCTCCAGCGGCGTCGGCAACGTCGGTAATCGGTGCCGGCAGCTCGTCCGGTTATCACGTCCTCGAGGCGCCCGCCCTCAGTCCGGGTTCGGCTCAGCGCTCGGTCGCCAGCGACGTTCTCGAAAAGGCTCGCAATCGCTTCGACAAATTCTGGGGCAAGGGCGGTCCTGAGAATTAAGCTTAGGCTCGTTAAAACAAAAAAAAATGCAAAGCAAAAAAAAACACACAGTTAGGCTAGAATCGAGATGAGAGACACGCTGTTCGTCCTCGAGCCGTCGATGGGCTGCGCAACGAGCGACGCTACAAAAAAAAAAATAACAATGAAAAAAAAATAATAATAATAATAATAATAATTAATAATGATAATTTTAAAAAAATAACATGAGATGAGAAAGAAAGAGTAGTCGAGAAGGAAGACGAAGAAATGGAAACCCGAGCACTCAACCTTCGTCCTGATAGAGCGTGGAGAAAATAAGATTTGCTATTTTTATTCGCAAATTTTTAGGGACAAGCTGTTCTTTTTGTTTATTATTTTTGAGAATGGAAAGAGGTGAAGAAATTATGCATGGTTTGATTTTTTGTTAAAAAAAAAAACCAATATCTATATCTAATATCTGGTGTATTGTTTTTCTATTTTTTTTTACTTTGAGACGCTTCATCAGGACTCGAGAGGAGAATTCGTCTTGGACACGGTACGGTCAGCTACGGAGATGAAATAATTCAGTTTAACCTAGATAGCGTTGCACTATGAGAAATTGGAGTGAAACATAATAATTGAAGCGAACCAACCACGCAGAATAAGGATGAGAGGAATACAATAACGAAGGAGTGAAAAATTGATTTCGATGAAACGGATGAAGGGGACTAAAAAAAAAAAGAAATAAAGAAAAAAGAAAAGAGGGAAGAAAGCCATTCCCCCAAACGCTGATAACGATGATGGCTGTTGTTAATGCTGAAACGCTGCTGTTGCTACTGCTCTTGCGTACTGCGTTAGTACCACATTCCGTCTGATAATTTTTGTCGATAAAGCGCGTTCATTTTTTTTTTTTGAAGAAATAATACCAAAAAAAAAAGAATAATAATAATAAAAAAAGATACAAAAAATCGCCGTCACGTTTCGATAAGACGAGAAGGAAGACGCTTTTTTACTAGTAAAAACCTCGATATCTTGATTCGAGAATCAAAGAGAAAAAAAAAAGTAAATAAGAAAAAGAAGAAAATCTTAAACACGAGAATAATAAAACGAGGAGTCCAATATCGTCGCACATTCCGTCTAAATTTCCTACAATCGTTCGCTTGTTAACAACATATTGTTTACAAAGTTGTTTGCTTTTAAAAAACAAAAAATAAAAAAAAAACAAAAAAAAAATACTAATAATAATGAACTTTCGATAGTTCGTTCGATGCTTTCGAAGCGTGAGGAGAAGAAGCTGAAGGATGATGAAAAATATCTTTAAAAAAAAAAAAAAAAATAAAAAAGAAGAAAAACAAGAAAACCATAAAGAATAACTATGATGAACTATGACGGATGGACGAAGTTTTGACCGACGAAGAAAGAGCTTATTCTCTCGCCCTGACTCACGCGCGCGCGTAAGACACACCAGTACACCACACTCCATCCAGATCCACGTCCAACGTCCATAAAAAAACAAAAAAAAAAAAACCAACCAACCGTAGCAAACTGGAGGAATACGAAGATGAATCAAAGTTAAGAAAAAAAAAACACCTTAAACAATTATGAAAAAAAAATGATTAAAAAGAACCTACTAAAAGTTAAAGAAAAAAAAAAAAAAGAAAAAAAAATCGACTGATGTTGGGATATAGTCGGCGAACGTAGCAGAACTCAGGATGCCCGAGACTTGGCGAAAAGGAATTAAAGGAGACGAGAGATGCGAGTTTGAAAAAGAATAACTAAAATGAAATTAAAAAAAAATAAAGAGAAAATAAAAACGCAAAAAAAAGATGTAAACCGAGAAGAATGCTAAGAAGAAAAAGAAGAAGAAGGAACGTCGTTCAGGAAGATAGGATCGACGATGGGAGGACTGGCTGCACCCTGAGCTTTCTTCGTTTTTTATAACATTTACACCCTGGCCTCTCTCTCTCTCTCTCTCTCTCTCTCTTTGTCTCTCCCTCGCCGGGAGCGTTCGATACTTACATAGCTTAGACGCCAGGATGAGAAGCCGAAAACCGTGAGAATAACCGAGAGATTACGATATGATAGCCCGATTATTAATTTTTAAACTCATTTCTTTGTTATGCCAATGAGTTTGCTGTCAACGTGAGAGACGAAAAAATGAAAAAAAGAAAAAAAAACAGAAGAATCGTCGTTGAAAAAACAAAGAGCACCCGTTGGAAAGCACCTCGCGAGCTTACACTGCCCGTCCGAATTTTTTAGGTACCGGATTTCTCGAGTCCAATTACGAGCAAAAAAAAAAAGAAAAGAAAGCTCATTGCTCGAGCTCTGGTATCGACATTATTCACCCGTAATTTCGTTTAATCGTAGAAGCGCATTGTCGTCCGTATTTATAAAAGTAAAAAAATAAGAAAATTAAAATCAATCGGGGCTCGAAGAATTATTTTCTTTGTCGCCATGCGAACGAAATTCGTGCTCAAGCCTGTGCACGCCCGCCGAGATGTTTATAATTGTATTGCGACGCTTTTCTGTTTACCGTCTGGATACGAGGAGCCTGTGACCTTGGAGCTGATACAAACCGCACGAACGCGCGGTTCGACAGACGTGCTGGCCACGTTTTATCGTTACAGACGCAAGACATTGCGTTTGCAAAATATCGCGATGGCTGAAAAAAAGAGAATAAAAAAAAACCGGAAGAAAAAAAAACGCGTTGTTGCGCCGATCAACAGAGAGAGAGGGTTGTAACTTTTTTAGTGAATCGCCCGGTCTGACACACGGGACAATTTGTCGTTCGTTGGTTTCGGGCTATCGTATTTAAAAAAAAAATTAAAAAAAAACAATGAGAACGAAATATGAGAGAAGAATCGACTACGAAAACATCATCGAACGAACGACACGCTGTAATTGTCCGCGTATATACGGAGCCTACGAGACGAGGGCCATCCGGGATTTCGTTTGCATTCCCGCCTTAGTCTGTACGCCTATTACAAAAAAGTATATAGATAGATTCATATTATAATACGATACGACGATTATATACGATATACGATTGTATGTATATCGCGTTGATATAATCGTGCGTACGTAAAAAAAAAAAAAAAAAATAACAAAAAAAATAGAAATGGGGTGTCCCAGGGTGTCCCAGAACTCTTCGGCACCGCAGATAATTCTACGTGCTGGAAAGCGGTGAAATAAAAAAAAAAAAGAACCGATCTTACAGCATCGCGGGAATCTCGAACCACGATCTTGCGTCGATTCTGGGACACACTGTATATACATTATATATATTTATATAAATAATATATACAATTACGATTGAATTTCACGATGGGCTGTAGAGGATATATATGTGATTTGCGGGTTTGATGTGTACGGCAGGAAAAAAAAAACTGAATGGTCCGAACTGTTTTGCCAAAATACGAGAATCGAAGGCGACGGCGAATGAACGCGTATAATACGCGATTATTGTAAAACGACGATTCGGAGAATACTTATGACGAGGTGAGCGGGTATTGTTGATTTAATGTTTATATATATATGATATTGTCAGAGTTTAAGATCGATGAAACGCGATAGTCGAGAGTGTGAGAAAAAAAGCAGCGTTTTTTTATATTTAAAAAAAAAAATAATAATAATAAAGAAAAAACCATCAACGACAACGAATTTGTGCGAAGCGCCAAACGATCTTATTTTCACCGCTCGGATGAGAGTTGCGTTTTGCGTTTTGCGTTATGCCGACGGTGATGATGTATTTTGCTTGCTGATAGCGAAACGCTATTTGTATGTGAAATTGATATGATGCGTTAATTATTAAATGTACTTATAATGAGTGTAATGCGAGATTATATTAGTGCGTGTTGAGCTGCTGGATGGGAGAGAGTCGAGAATTGGTATCTCCCGGGTTCGTTCCTGAGTACGATTATATTGATTCGGTATGCGCTCATTTATCGATTGTCCTCATGATAGAGCGTAGGAAGCGATTAGGATTGCGTGTAAGCCGGCTATTGGGATAAATTCGTTAATTCATGTCTCTAAAAAAAAAAAAAGAAAACTCGTTTTGATGGTTGGGGAGGGGGTTTCGAGATGATCGGAGTTCTTCTCATATTTTGCAAAACAGTGTCCGGGCACGAGAGATTTAATAATAAAGTTAACAAAAAAACGCGTTGCTAACATTTTTAAAAATGAATTAAACATGAAAGAAAAAAAAAAAGAGGCTCGTCTCGTTCGAATTTCCGTTCGTTCCGAGATAACGCCAAAAAAAGAAACGAAACTCAAGTGAACTCCAAGGATTGCGGTGGGAGGGGGAATGATCTAGAGATATTGAAGATTCATTACGGCTATATATATATATTATATAAATATATATTGTATATTACTAGAAATTGAAATACTACTCGTAATAAAGACACGCCGACGCTTCCTGTGACTCGACGTGTTATTTATTCGTGTTCAAAACGCCAGCCCAACATATCACAATATCCTCTCTCCCTCTCTTCCTCCCTGTTCCATTTCCATCGACCATAACAAAGTAAGAAAAAAAAAGAATCTCTGACCATCATCAATACACAGGCCCGTCGTCCAGATTGTCCTCCTCGTCGTCGTAGCCCTCGCCGTTGTCGAAGTAGTTGTTGACGTAGTCCGTGCCGTCGTCCATCTCCTCGTCGACTTCCTCCTCCTCTTCGGGTACTTCGTCGGCCTCTTTCTCCTCTCCGTCCGTCTCCTTCTCCTCTCCGTCCTCCTCGACGTCGCTCTGCTGGGTATTCTCTTTCTGCTCGAGTTCCTGCAGTTTCTTGTCCACGTCCACCTCCTTCTTCTTCTTTGCGCTATCCGTGCCTGCGGTTTTGCCGGTTTTCCGCTTTCTCACTACAGGTTTGAGCTCCTTCGGCAATCTGTTCCAGTCGTACATGTCCTCGTAGCCGGTCTTGGCGCTGACCATGTCCTGGTAGCGGTCCGAGTATCGCTCTATGTCCTTCCTCACCACGACCGACTGTACGCTGTAGGGTGATTCCCTGATGTATTCGGCGAAGTCTCTCTTGACCTCCAGCAGATAAGAGATCTCCGTGGTGAGCTCGAAGGGAATAGGCTTGTAATCGAGCAGAGGATATTTTGCCGGAGGCTGCAAGACCGGCGGCGGCAGAGCTTCGCCTTTGCCGAAACCCAGCTGCTCGGTGCTTATTGACATGGAGGCTTTGCCTCTTCCTCTGCCGCGGCTGCCCATCTTCGCAGCGGTTACTTCGACAAAGAAGAAAACAAAACGATTTCTCTCGTGTTTTTCCTCACGCGATGTATCGGCGAGACGAATAGAAGAAACGTTTTCTCTGTTGTTTTTCCTCACGCGATGTATCGAAGGCGGTACGAAGAAGAAAACGATTGTTGTTATTGTGTTTTTCCTCACGCTTTTTCCTTGGCACTTTCGCGATTGCCTCGCTTCTGCAGCTCCTCCTGTTTGGCGACGAAGGCCTCCTTGTCGTAGATAACCCTTACGACGAGGGAGCACGAGGGACACGTTGCGTCCTCCTCGCCGGCTATCAGATCGGCTCGGGATATTTGAAACTGATCGCCGCAGGGACACGGGTAGTAATAAATGTCTTCGTCCTCGTCGTACTCGAAATCCTCGATCTCCACCTCGTCGTGGTAGACCGTCATGCTATTTGTGTCGGTGATTGACTATTAACGCGACACATGCGTTCGTACTTTCGGAACGACCTTCCTCAAAGCAAGTTGGAACACGCAACAGAAACACGTGTTGTATCGTTTCGACCGACGGTGACTTCGTTGGGGGGCGGGGAGAACATAAACGAACCCGATGTTTTCGGGACAACCTTTCACTCACTTTCGGATGATTCTTTTTTTGTTAAACCGTTTGTAACGAACGAGGTACTTTTTCGCGACAGCGGAATAAATGTTTTGGACAACGATGTTTAATTAATTGATTATTACTTTAAAGCGTTTGGGATTTGTACATAGATTCGTATGGTTTATTTCGACTCTAGCTGCAACCGAAAGCTGAGAAGGATTTAGGCGGTTTGGTCGCTTCGGCAAATTCGGCCGTGTCAAGCGTGCAGGCTTCGTCGAGCCATAACTCTGCACTCATTGCTGTTTCCTTCGTAATTATGATGAGGTTACAGCCGTTTACCCTTCCACTGCTTTAGGTTTCTGTGTTGTTCCAAAATTCCATTGCGAGATCCAAAATTCAAAACGTTTCGTGCTAGTTCCAGCCACTCACTGCAGTCAACTGCGTTTATACACTCACACTTATGACTCCCGTAGTCACGCCTCTTCCTTTTTCATAGCATGCACTCTCTCGTAATTTAATAGTTTGATGGTCTTTTCGCCTTAAAAAAAGCTCACGTATATTGTTTTTTGATTATTCTTCGTTCAGCGTTGCTTTATCATCTGATAGAAGAGAATCGCTATCGGTGCCATGAAACCGGACGATATGAAGAGAGTAAACATGACGCTGAATCTCGTAGTGTTACGAATGTCGAACGGAAGGACCTAGAAATATTTATCGCACATTTCAAATTAACGAAGGGAATTTTTTTTTTTTAATGAATAGTAAAACCAAATCTCACTTCGTGAGGCTCCGGACCGCCGCAACGATCGAGAGGTCTGTCGTCGTGGATTCCACGTGAATATCTCCCAACTTTCGGTCCAAAACGTCTCAAAATCTTCGACGAAAACATCCCGATCGATCCAACCGCTTCTGCTTCTCCAAAATAACAAAGTCAATAACAAAAGAACGACTAGTCGGAAGCTGTTTTAAAACAAAACACATTCTCTTATACAAGGTATATAAAATCCGCACTGCGTGAACGTTTGACACGTTCAGAGTTTGGAAATTCGTGAGATTTGACGGTGAGACTTCGTTCACGCATAGAAATTTATTCTGTGAGTGAACTTTCTCGAACGAAGTTTGTGCGATGTAAAACACGGCCGTTATAACTTCTTCTCCTCTATTCTTCTTCCAATTTAGTTAGACCCACGTTATAGCTTCTTCTTCATACAATTTGATCGAGCGCCCTCGTACAAATAGGGATGTGACGTAGGATTTTTCGTCGTCCTATTATTTCCTCCCTCGAGATGGCGCGAGAGTCCGTTTCGCCCGTGGGGAACACGAAAGTGTTCGACTCGCGGTGCGCGGGAATTATGAGAGGGAGTTATTGAGGTATTTGTGGAGATAACCGAAAACTCGGAGAGACAAGAAGTTATTGTTGAAGTCTTCAACTGATATTCGATGTATTGTTACAGACTTTTACTCAAGAGCATGATGCTCACAGCTCGAAATTCAACCGAGTTCTGTCCTTCCAATTTTTGTACTCCTTTGCTTTTTTGATGATCCTCGACGATGGTGCTTCCTCGATATCCAAGGGTAGGGGTGGTTCGACCCCTTCAGTAAGTCCGTTATCCAGTCGTGGTCCGGGGCCCGCCTTCTTCGTAGAGTTTCGCCGGGGTAGACGCTGAGTCCGCTGGTGGTCCGAATGACCGTCGATGAGAGGCATCTGCTTAATTTTATGAGTTTGGGTCCTTTCTTTGCAGACCCTAAAACAAGCCTGCGTTCTTCCAGAATATTCCTTTTCTTCGGGTGAAGTATCCACATCTGGCATCTATCCTTGGGAAAGTTCTGCGCTCTCGCTGGCTTTCTGAATTACCATCTTCTATAGAAAGTTCGCATGTGACCATTCCTGGCTAATATTATATCTATTTGATTCTCGTTAGCATTATTTATATTTGAATCGGACAAATCGCGCGCGACGCATAATTCGACTATCGATTAATATCGCGGTTACCAACTAGATCCGTTACAGGGAGCACCGCACCTGGCCACTGGGTGAAACCGTGCTGGTCAACACTTCGTGGCCGTTATAACTTGAATGAAATTTCGTCTCATGCAGATATCTTCAGGGTGATCCAGCAGCTTGGCGCCAATTTGGCACAGTGTAAACAAATGGGCGAGGATGGCGGCGATACATTTGCACATAAAGAAAGAACATCTTGAGAGCACGGAGGAGCCAGTGATACACTCGATACCTTGCAAGATACACGGCGACGGAGCTGCGAACGTTTCGACATATTTCACTCCGTACATACGAAAAACAAACGACAAACGTAAGTTTTTAGGTTACGTATGTTTGTTTTGAAATTTCGAACGTTGTTTTTTTTTACTCTCAAATTTCATACCGTAACGTCGATCGCGTGATATTTTTAACGCTGCGTTTACTTCGTTAACAGAATTGCACTCGTCTTTCCGAGGCTACCCGCTCGATGGCACGACCTTGGTAGTGCCTGAAGGTTACAAAGGCATAACTTTCTTCGAGTACAAAAAACCCGATGCCGAAGATGTCGAACGGAATCTGCACTCGACGAGAATTTTTACTAAGTTCACTTATTGGAATTATGACAAAATTCCCTCCAAGAACGACGCCTTAGTTGCTGCGCTGGACTGGATAGACATAGCCGAAGCTGTAAGATTTGTTATTATTACCAGACACTAAAACTGGATGAAGCAAAACTGACAAGCCTGACATATGTATTATTTTTTTCCAGCTCCACTCCACCTCGACGGACGACAAAGCCAGCTAACGATAGGCTGACTATGAATTTTCTCCCCCAAAGCAAATAATATTTCTTATACTCAACCAAAATCAAAGTTACAAGTTTCATTAGTTAAAACTTTGCAGCAGTGTCTTTGCATCAATAAATAAAAAATATAATTTTGATTACTTGGTTGTAAAGATCGTGGTATTTTTTTTTTCTTTTTATTAATAATCATTTTTCCTTCAGCGTACTCGTGAGTTACATGATCGATTAGACCGTTGTTTAAATATTATAAATTTCGGGCGTCACAGCTGCCGACAATTCTCGGACCCTCGGTGATGTCGTTCAGTGAGGTCGGCGCATTCGCGGCGATTTTTCGTAGCTAGCTCGTATATCGTAGCCGTTGAAGTTCGTCCATAATTCCGTAGTATCCGATGGACCGCTACTCGTTATTTTGAGAAAACTTACACTATATTTACACTGTAAGTCGGTCGGCGATACGCTACGATAAATGCGATTAAAGTATAAATACTGACAGTGTTGACAGTGTTGAGAGAGATGGTGGGGCAGTCGTTGCGGATTTATTTTATACGTAAATCCGTGCTTATCGGTAAGTTTGACAAAGGTAATACGATACCCGGTTATACTAGTTACAAGACAAATCGCGGATTTCAGCGAGGATAAATTAACTTTACGAATAACAGTACGATTTTACGGGACGAAAAATCTCGCAGTAACTGGGAGGTAGATATAATGGAAGACCTAAGAAACTCTTCATCTATTGTGATTACAAGACGACATAAAAAAAATAGTCGACATATATCACCTATTACAGAAAAAAACTAGTGCAATAGCTGCTGATCTGTCTATAATAATGTTATAAAATTTGTACAAAAGTAGCGTTCGTAGAATGAATAATCTTCTATTGGTTTTTTCTTTTTTTTTTTTGCGGAGTTGCGAAATCTTGTAATCTCCGTCCATTTAGCATTAACTTTTTTTTTGCCGATTGATTTGCAGGTCAGTAACGGGATCGCGTACTCGCGCGCAAAGCTTAAAATAACGTTTACTATACTACAGGCTTATAGACACAAACGATATCTACATACACCTGTCTCTGATACACATGTCGAACAGAAATACTATAACTCTGCACAGTTCGCTAAGCGTTATAAAAAAAAACTTTTCGGAAACGGCAATTTGCGACCGAAAGATTTTTTTTTTCTTTTTTATAAATAATATCTATGCAAATTATTTATCACAATGGATGGCGACGTACCCGTTAGTACAAAACCCGATCACTTTATCGATTCACCGAATCGTTGGTCTTTACTTTTTCGCGTTCCATATACGGAGATTGGATTTATAATACTTTGCGATATATAGAAAAACAATAGTGTATTTATCTAAACAACGAGCCAGCTACACAGGCCGAACTTTTTTTAAATAAAAAGCAGTATTCGACTGTCATTGACCTCGATATGTCTTTCAGACAACTATCAGTTACAAAGTAAATAAGATAAAAATTAAATAAAAAAAGTTGTACGTATAATCTTTGTTTTTTTCTCTATAAATTTATATTTTACTAAAAAGATGCTTTGGCTCAGTCTAAATGCATGGTGGGTCTTTCACGGCTTAACGTGCACGTCTTTGCACGAGCATTAAATAAATTCGTCTTCAATGAAAACACATGTGACTAGTACGATCGACAAAAATGATTACAAAAGGAACGATATCGACTTATGTAAAAGTGCCCAACTCGATGGACTGCTCTTGATGATACTTGGACTGATCTTGCTGCTGTTTTATAAAAGCGCTCAGCCTGTTCAGCAAAAATTGCTTGTCGTGTCCCTCCAATACTAATTGATTTTTCAAAACCGTTACCATGTGCTTGTTGGCGATCGATACGGCGTAATAGTAATACAAGAGTAGAGCGAGCGTGACGAAAGCCGGAATACCAAAACCCGCGGTTCCCAGAAAGAAGAGAATGGATTGTATCCACTGTGGAAACCGCGAGAATGTATCGATAACGAGTGTCCAGACAGTAGCCAATCCCCGGAAAGGACCGCAGGATTTCGATGGTTCGATCTCGGCGATCGAATATCCGACGGGAATAATCGCCAGTATATAAGAGACGAGTAGAACGAACATGAAAAGCGAGTTCGAGCGACTGGCCCTGTAGACCTGGCTCGACGGTATGCTGTTGACCAAGCAAGCGAATTTCTTCACGTAGAAGAGAAGAAATGAGCCTATGGTCGCCATGAGCGGCAAAAGAGGAACGAAGAAAGCTCCGAGCCAGCATATCGTTTGTGAATAAACGATATCGAGAACGTGATGCGGCAGATCGAATTCCTGCGCGCCGATGAAACGCAGTACCTTGTTGTCGGTGTGACGAGCGAGCAGCGAACGCGGAAAATTGATGAAAAACGTTACGAAGAATTGTGTGAAGAAATCGGTGAGATAGAGCTTGAAGAATTGCTGACCGACGAAAGTTTCCCAGCAGAAAGTCTCGCGCGTCGAGCGTCGATTGGACGCCCTCGTGCAGCCGTCCTCGGCGACCTCGCCGGTGACGATTCTGTAGAAAGTCGTCAGCAGAACGATGAGAGAGGCGAGTCGCAGGAACACGATCCTGAAGAGCGTCAGTCTAACGACGAAGAGCGGACTGTAGTGCTCGAGGGCGACGAGGTACCGAAAGAAAAACGGCACGATCACGTTGAGACCGACTATGCAAATGTAGGGCAGAAATTCGAAGACCAACTGGGTTATCTTGTTGAAGGATATGTCCATATCGTAGCTCCGAACCACGACCGTCGGCGCGCTCACTTGGTCGAAGGAAATCTCGATTATGTAATAGATAAAAGCGCCGCATCCGGCGAGAACGATTATCACGAGAAGATTGACGAAGAATCTTATGAGAAAAAGTTTCATCTTCTCCTCCCTCGTGCGATTCTGTCTCTCCTCCTCCATTCTCTCGGCCTCCAGAAAGGCCTTCATCTCGTTGTACAGCGCCTTGTGCTTTATGGCGGCGGATTTTTCGTTCTGTATGCAGTAGTCCCAGCCGCCGAACACGAGGTTGCAGTACTGATAGAACTGTCCCTCGCCCTCGACCACGCGCTCCTTGAAACCCTTCGCCGCCGATCTGACAATCGCGAAGAGACTGAAGAGAAAAAACGCGATCGTCGCGCCGATATAGGCGAGCGGCAGATCATAGTAGAGACCCTCGCCGTTTCTTCCGTAAGGCTTGTCGGTGTACAGACCGTAGAACAACAACGTGCGCTCGAGCAAACCGCTGCCCTGCACGATGTCGACTATGCTGTTTGACTCCGCGGACGAGTTCCAGTAGGACTCCGAACAGCACGGCACGCTGTTCGTCAGATTACCCGAGCACGCCTCCTTCTCGTCGATCAGCGTTATCGTCGGCAGTACGATGAACAGAAATATTATACCGAACAGCATCACGTTGAGGAACATCAGCCACTTGATGAACAGAAAATACGCGACTATTCCCATACCGAAGTTACCGCCGATTTTCTTCAGGCTGTTGTTCCACAGCTCCATCTTCGCGTAAGCCTCTTTCATTCGGTTGCGAAATTGTTGCCAGGCTTTTCTACGCTGCCATTTCAGTTGCTCGAAACCCTGCAGCCTCAGCTTCGTTGCGTTCTGTGAATGAAACAAAAAAATATTGATCAATAACACCAAAAGAAACACGAAATGAAGAAAATTAAACAAAGTAAAAAAAAGATTATCGCTTCTGATTGCTGGATGGGCAAATTATGTACGATATGCGCGCACTCATCAATACTATTGTAAAAAGGGCTTGTCCCGTATATTGTCCAAAAAAAAATAGAAATTAAACTTAAAACAATAAACGGAATTTAATCGGCGTACCTGTAATTGATTCTTCAGTTGTATTTTTTGAGCCATGCAAACGGGCATGGCCTTTATTTGCATTATCTCTTCCCACGTTCTCTCCTCGTTCGATAAATTTTCCGATAGATCCGGCAGCATCGCGACCGTGGAGTCGGGGACGTTAGTCGACATCCTTCTGGCCGTGCTCGCGCCGCGGGAACGCGTACTCGTTCGTCTTCGAAGAGTTGTGCGTGGCTCGTTGCGAATTCTCTTGGCTGTGGCTAGATAGAGGATTATTTTTTTTTTAATTAAAGGGTTTCATTGTCGGCTGTTATCTTTGAGTCATGCTTCCGACGACGCGATCGTGGTATAGATAAGGATTGTTATCGACACTTTGGTAGATTAAATCGTACGATGCCTTTGTGGTAAGCAGAAAAATAGTCTTAAGGGGATGCGAAAAACAGATTTTAGTTTTTTTTCCAATTGAATTATTCTTGTGTTCAAATCACATCGGTAGTTGAACTTTATGCTCGAAATTACTCAACAGGTAATATATTTTTATTGTAATTTTAATTTTAGCTTTAACTTTAAGCCATATACTTTTTGCTCTGATACTACTTGTAGTTGGGCTTCCCTGTTCCTTTTTAAATAAATACATTAATAAATAGCTATATATAATCTATTCAAATTGTTCCAAGGCCCAAATAGATTATCCTTTCCGGATCTCGAATTTATTTAATGTACATTATCAAAATCATAAACATACAACATACAAGTATATACATATCAGTATAACGTATACTCGAAATAAAAAATAAACAAAAAATTTGTTCCATACAATATGTAAATGGACAATACCTGCTAATCTAATAACTATATAATATATAAAATATACCATAAACTTTTGGTACAATCATTTTGACTTGTTTTTACTAGAATAATTTTTTTGCATAGACATCGAAATGCATGAGACGTTGGCTCCGTTATTTCCGAGTCGTTGTTTTTAACTCACCAACTCGTGACTTCTTGCTGGGCAGAAGTGTAGCGATGTGCGAGGGATCGCGTTGCAATGCTTGCTGCAAGTCGGCTTCTATAGCCGCAGGATAGCTTTCCTGATAGAACTC
This sequence comes from Amblyjoppa fuscipennis, assembly GCA_963575735.1. Taxonomy (NCBI): domain Eukaryota; kingdom Metazoa; phylum Arthropoda; class Insecta; order Hymenoptera; family Ichneumonidae; genus Amblyjoppa; species Amblyjoppa fuscipennis. Next base: position 21,782,548 of record OY754494.1, read on the forward strand.
TGCTCCGGCCTCCTCCCATCCCTGTCCTCTGTCTCCTCCGCGTTTCTTTCTCTCCCCTCCTGACATTGTCGCTGCTTATAATAAACTCGAGGCTTAAAAAATAAAAGTACTTCTCTGCTAGACTAAACTTATGAATTCAGAGCGGTGGATTTTGGAGTTGTAAGAGCTGTGACTAATCTAATACCGAAAAATGGCACTCTTCAGATTCAACCATCGAGACTACGGAATATTATTGTTTTCAACGGGAACAATCAGTCTTGCGTTCGATCGCGTGACGGCGAAAATGCATCATCAATTTTTCACAGATCGAGCGACGAGCTCAAACGAAGCCATCGTCACCGACGTTGAACCCAGTTTTTCTATCGTTCGCCAGCTGACGCATCACAGAATTGCGAGCTTCTCTGTGTCAACTATGTCGTTTTCTTTTTCAAATCTTTTTACTCACGAAGTTTCGTGTTAAATAATGCGAGAGACGAAACAAAAACCCGTCTCGCGTTCGACCATTGTTCACGACGAATTGTTGATTTTTTTTCTCTCTTCTTCTTTACTATCGTCGCGACTCGGCGACCGTTCACTTCTGTCACACTCGTGCGGAGTCTCGGTTGTCGAGAGATCACACGAGACACTCGTCCATCGTGTGTTCGGGCGGTGACGAAAATTCGCAAGTAAAAAAATACTCCGGCATTTCGTTTGATAGTGACAGGCCTGTGTGTGCGTGTATGTACGTGTGCGGGACGCCAATTTTCAGCAGATGGTCTGGCAGCTGACGAGACGTCAAGATGACACTATGCGAATCACGGAGACATCGGTGAGTAGAGGCAAACAACTCGATTCTCAAAAGTTTCGCAAATATCCCACGGAAATGTTAGCGCTATCTACGACGCGTAACTGGGAACATAACCGCTTGTACATCCAGAGGTCCTTTCGACTTGGGGTTCTTCTCTAATATAACATGAGTGCGCATGCGCGCGGTTGTTTTCTGGCACGAATTTTTACCGAAAAATGGACCGTGCGCATGCGCACTCACGTTATAATAACAAAAAACGCCAAATCGAAAGCGCCTCAGATGAAAGAAGATTATCAATTATATTGTTTATCTCAATTGCTGAATTGTTTATAATTCGAAAGTATGCCGATCAATGTTAAATACACGTTATCACAATATTCGAATGAATTGGAATAATTCTCTATCGATTTCTTTAAATTCTCCAAGTCGATAGGAATCCGTCGTATCGCGTCGACATTATCGATTGTACGGGCAGAGAATTCGTTCCGATTTCCCATCTACAAGACACAAGGTGAGCCGTGATCTTGCATCAGATCTGCAATAGCTGCATCGCATCAGTTCGAGTGGCGGTTTTACGAAATGATTAGCATTTTTGTTCGTTGTGCCGCACATTGAATTGCACGTCGTGAGTGAATATATTATCGTAAAAATGATGAGTTTCGTTTACATACTCGTGCCGATTATCGCGATAATCGGACTCCTTCGGAAGTGTCGCGAATGCACCTGGGGGAGATGCAAGGATACGAGTAGTCTTCAGGGACGAGTTTACCTCGTTACCGGTGCGAATTCCGGCATCGGGAAGGAAACCGTTCGCGAGCTCGTTAAGCGCAAAGCTCGTGTTATAATGGCCTGCAGAGATATCGACGGTGCGAAAAACGTTGCTGCCGAAATACGCAGGGAAACTGCTGCCGGCGAGATGGTGAGGGTCGACCCGCCCCTGATACGCTATACTCCCAAAATCATCAGTCTACCTCTCGCCTTTATGATTATCATACACGTTAAATTTCGTTCCCTGCCCAAATTTACCTCTATAGGCTTAAAGATTGAACTTCGAGAGTTTCTTGGAAATTCACTTTTCATCGAATCAATGAAGGATTTACAACATTTTGCTGCAGTTATACAAATTATTTTATGAAATCATAAGCCTTTATGGTTTTGCGAAGCAAAGTATAGCAAGCTTCAATTAAATTTATTGACTTTGCGTTTGATAATTCTCCAAGTTCACTGATAACAACATCCTTGTAGCTATTAGCTTACTGCAAATTTTATGAGAATTTTTTGTCCTGTACAAATTTGTCTTTACAGAGATAAATTTACCTCTATCTCTATGGAGATAAAGAAACTCCCGAAGTCCAATCTCTACGGCCATAAATATTGAACTTTGAGAGTTTCTTGGACATCCACTGTCCATGAAATTAATGAGCAACCCACTACATTTTTTATGCAGTTCCACAAATTATTTTATAAAATCATAAATCTGCATCGACTTGCAAAGCAAAGTATAGCAGGCTACAATGAAAATTAATCGCTAAAGGCTACTCATTTTTCATTCGATAATTCTGCGATCTCACTCTACTCTTATCCCAAAAATAATGAGCTATTAACTTTTTATGAGTTTGTGACGATAGCTATTAAACAGTAAACTAAGTGGCTAATTGGAGATCCAGTGAATCCATAAATTTTCATGTGCATGAAAAATTCGGCAAAAGAGCCTTTCATTCAATGCTCCAAAGGCCTGAGTAGTTAAAGTAGATTTTAGTATCTTTAATTTTGAGCACAATTTTATACATACCTTTAAAAACTATTTTTTTCCTTGTGTGTTTTCGATTCCATCTCGTTTTGAGAACAATTATTATACTCACCTCTAAGAAACGATTTTCTTTTCTCTGCGTTTTTAGATCCCGATGGGGTTGGACCTTGCTTCCCTGGCCTCCGTCAGAAAATTCGCCGAGTCGGTACTCGAGGACTTCCCGGAGATCCACGGACTCATCAATAACGCGGGCGTCTACGTGCCGCTGAAAGATCGCGCTCTCACCGAGGACGGCTTCGAGATTCATTTCGGAGTAAATCATCTCGGCCATTTTCTCCTGACGAACTTGCTTCTCGATCGTCTTAAGGAGAGCGCTCCCAGCAGGCAAGTTTCATCCTCATTCCAATGAAGATCCTACTGGTGCACCAAAGTAACCGATTCTTTTTTACGATTGCAGAATTGTCGTCGTAACTTCGAAGCTTCTGGACTCCGGCACGATAGATTTCGACAATCTGAACGGCGAGCTTGGACTTCCGGCCAAGGGACGCATGAATCCGGGCTACTGCAATTCCAAGTTGGCGAACGCTTACTTCGCTACCGAACTGGCGAGGAGAACCGAAAACACCCGCGTCAACGTTTACATGGTCTGTCCAGGATTCACGTACACTGGTTTGTTCAGAAACGTAAAACGGAGCTGGTTTCACTACATCGTATTTTCACCGGTAGCGCTTCTGTTCCTTCGAACTGCCTATCAGGTACGTCTGTACAGTTGTCATTTGTCATTTCATCGCAGAGGTGGGCAAAGTACCAAAAAATACTTCAAGTGCAAAGTATCACAGGTACTTTTAGAAGTACTTTTCGCAATTAGGTTCGCATTGAGCGTTATCTAACGACATTTGATTGAAAATGACATTTTCAAACCGCAAGTGATGTTACCGCTGGATGACGGCACGCCCGGTGAAAAAATGCAATTTTCAAATCTGAAGTGACGTCTATACTGAAAAAGTACTTGTACTTGCTACTTGAAATCGTAAAACATGTACCTGAAGTATTAGAAAGTGCTTCAAGTACGTACTTAAAGTACCAAACAAGTGCTCGGTACTTCAAGTACTGCCCAGTTCTGTTTCATAGTCTAAAGGAATTGGATTTACAAATATTTTTTTCTTACGCATATTTCCTTAATTTCAGGGCGCACAGACGGTATTGCACTGCGCGACAGATGCATCGCTGTCCGACGAAAATGGTCTTCTCTACCGCGACTGCAAGATTTACAAATCGAAGAAAGAGTTCAGTCCCGAGATCGGTCGCCGGCTTTGGGAAACAAGTGCCAAGCTCGTGGGTCTTCGGGAGGTTCCGAACGAGAGTGGAGCAGTTTCGCGTAACGACAATCTTCCTTAGATGTTCCTTCGTTCCGTCCCAAGGGGAACGCATGCCCAACTCGTGCCAGAATCATTTTTTTTTGTTTGTAAATAATCGAGAAGAAAAATCAACGGTTCATTAACCAACCGTACAATTAAGAACGGTAGCTGTCTCTGAGTGTAAAAAAAAGCTATCGCTAGACGACTGAACCTTATTGAAATTTTATCATTTTGTGTCAAACATCTACCGATAAGATTAGAGATTTAAGAGCTGCGCGGGGAAGACAGTCCTTTGAATAAAAAGATTGCTTTTTTTTAGTCTATAACGAACGAGTACGATGATTTTTTCCTATACGTAACGAGGGGATAACACTTGAAGGAGATTTTCTTTGTTTCTGTACATTATTATTGATCGTGTGATAGTCATTACAATGGAATATTTTGATAGTTACGACCTAGATGGTATCTATACAAGTAAATCACATTTTATTAACAAGTTTCATTTTTTTAATTTGTTGTTCAGTTTGTAAATTCAACTCTTTTCGTTATTAATGCAGGATAGAATTCTCATTTACAGCTGACTCAAGGTAGTCACGGTACGAGATAAAATAATATGCACGTTCAAGTACTGTGGAGCTGCGTTTACAAATTAATTGAAACATCAAATGCAGATCTTTCGAGGAGGACGCGGTTTAGAATCAGATTCTTTTGGTCTCCGGGACTAATTTTTTTTTTTTTTTTAGAATATAGTTTCATTAGGACAAAGACTGTTCGATATAATCGAGTCGCAGTCTCACGATAGAATCTGATAAATCCGTTTTGTTTTATTTTAAATTTATTATTTTATATTATTTTTTTTCCCCGTAGAAATTCTCTCACTACGTGATCCGTGGATGAAGCGAAGACTTCAACATTGAGATATATTTATGTATATATATTACATTCGAGGTTTCATTACTTTAAAGCTAGTCTTTTTACTGGCCAATGCTTCGGTTCTCGCGAATACGTTTTCGGAACTTCGACGTATGGAATCAATGTAGTCGCTCGATGCGCGAAACTCACTCGTAGCTTCTTGATCTTTGTTCGCTTGCGCGTTAGACAATGATTTAGATGCTTGCGGGTTCTTGTCGAGCTGCGTGAATACAAAATCAGTTGATTTAATTAAAAGCCAATGGTAATGTTACGTGATTAATACAAAGGTATCGCGTCATTGCTCATCGATTATTAATGGGAATCGTCGTCGCTGTCGCGCGTTTACTTCGGAGTACGGGCAAAACTTAATTTTGTCTTACCAACTGGCTGTACTCCGAAGGCCCTTCCGAACTCGTACTCGACTCGGCTCTACAATTGGCGTCCAAACGATTCCTCGTTCCTTTCTTGTCCGATCTAAAAGCATTTTTATTGATTAAATCAATCAGATCGTGAAACGCAAATTTATCAAATAACACGCGGTCGTCTACTGTAATAATTTTGTCAATTTTTGTTCTATTATACTCCTATATTCCATCGTTTTGGAATTCGTTTTAAGCTTACCTCCCGTCGGATTCGTATCCTCTCAGCGTCAAGCCAGCCAACCCCGAGTTGTAATTGTCCGGATGGCTGGAGGCCGCCCCGAACATTGTTTTTTCATCTTTCCTATCGTAATTGTAACTCGGCTTGTCGTCCAGCGACGCGCACGAGTTCGACAGCGTGTCCTCGCTGTGAACAGAATTCTTCGATACTACGCTACATTCCTTTTGGCCCACTTCGGTCAGTGTCTCTTGACTCTTGTCTCTGTCGTAAGATCCGCACGGATTAGCCGAGCTTCCGTTCGACGATACGCTCTTGGTGTCCGGCTCGTTTCCGACGGAGGAGACACGACGTTCGCCGGCCTTTGCGTCACCTCCCGATGAGATACATTCTCCATTAGTCGAATTTACACCGGCAGCACCGCTGTCGTTCGGACTCCCAACTATGTCGTTCTGGCTTCCGCTCAGTGCCATTTCGCAGCTGCTCACCGAATTGGAACTTCTCTGCTTCGCGCTATCCGAATCGTCCGTTGTGTCCGATACGTTCTTCGGCTTGAATATCGACACCGGCGTCAGGATCTCGATAGCCATGTCGTGCAGTTCCGCCAGCAATTGGTAAGCCCGCTTGCCGACGCGCGGATCGCCGTTGTCGAAAACCGTGTCGTCGAGAGTCTCGTCGCTGCTCGTTTCTCGCGGCAACGACAGGTGCCTCTCGTCTATAGCGCTCTCCTCCGATTTGTATATACGCTTCGATTTACTGCTGAGTACCTGAGACTGCGGTGGCTTGTCGAGGCCTTGGTCCAACGACGAGCACAGGCCCGATTTGACGCTCCTCAATTGACTCATCGATCGAGGCGTTCTCGGACACTTCTCGAACATCACCTTGTGGATCGGCGGCGTAAGGGGTGCGTGCTTTCCGTTGCCCATGTCGGTGTCCAGGGACGAACCAGAAAAGGTACGCTTCGAACCGTCCAGACTGTGAGTAAACGTGAAAAAGGTTAAAAAAAATTCTCAAAATTTCGATCTATATAGATCGTCATACATGCCAGCAATTCCAGCCATGAAAGGGTGCGTTCTTGAATGTAGATCTGCTTAGCTATCCACTGCCAGTGGGTTTTTTTTTTGTAAATTGTCAATAGCACATTCCATTCTTTCCGCGGAATACATTTCGTCGGTTTAAAAAAAAACAACGCTTATCAAAACAGATTTGTGTCAGAACTAAATCTTAAACTGGGAGCAGACTGGAATACCAGAACGCCTATTTCAGCTGCGTATACATGTGTCTTTAGCCGAACAAAGCAGAACTGCATTCAAAAACGCCCAACTAGTTTGTAAATAAAAAAAAAATTTTACGGCTTACGGTTGATTGGGTTTTATATTGATCATAAGAGACGCCAGATTCGGCAGCGTAGTTCGCAGATCGAAAGTAGGAAGTCCGCAGTACCATCGAAGCTGAGCAATATTTTTGTTTAAAAGATAAACGGCGTAGTGGAAATGTAGCTTGTCCTTGCTTCTCGCGAAGAGAGGAAACCTGTAAAAGAATATTCGAGTCAATTTTGTATTTGCTGTGCGCATCAGCAATGCTCGGCCTTAGGATTTACTCACTGCCTCTCGTTGTCGGGAAGACTGTCGGTTATGTGGTCGACGACTCTGCTTCGCGATCCGTAGTGCAAAATAGGATATCTCGTCGGAACGTTGAGAAAATTTGCGATCATCTGGGTGGTGTGAGCCACGAAGCCCAAAGCCACGGCCACTTGGGTGTCGTTCGAAGCATCCAGGTCCTCGCTGTGCGGCAAATGTACATTGTTTATGGTAAATTTTTTCTCGTTCTCCTGACTTATTGGATAGATGAGGCAGAGTTCCGATATCAACTGACGACGGCGATGCGCCAAGTTGGACGTTGTCTGTATGTAGCCTTCGCGGGTCTCCAAGTGGCTCTGACGCCACTCGCGTAGCCTTTCGATATCTTTGTTCAACTCTCGATACCTGTCCATCAGATTCAAACCTTCGTCGAAGATTAAAACAGAAAAAAAATGAGAACGTTAGTTTCGGAGTTAAATTCGATACCTACGGATATAGACAATTTAAGGAGGTTGGACTATTTCGCACTAGTCAAATGAGTGCTACATTTTAAAAGTTGATATAAACCTTTTCTCAATGCATGCACGTAAAATCCCACTTGCCGTTCCTGTGAAGTGAGCGCAGAAAGGCAGTTTTCTGCGCTCGAAAAATACTACGCATGCGTAGAAACACAATATGGTTTATTTCTCGCAAACGGAAAATACTATCGCATATCTAGATGGTGAATCCATAGAGCATCTTTCAAGAAAGAGAATGAGCCATAATACATCAAAATCGCGCAAAAATGACGGCTTATTCTTTGAAAAAGCTGAACAAATATTTAACTTTCCGAAAATTAGGACAAACCAATTAATATTTTGGCAAATCCATTGCAATTAATATTTTTCTAAGTACATCTGCTGTAATACAAATAACCATCCGCTATAATCAATAGATGTGTAAAAGTTTGTGTAAATGACTTTACAAATTGAGCACTCATTTGATTAGTGTGAAGCGCTCCAACCTCCTTAACTGTATTGCAAAATTGATGTATACCGTGATCTTGATTTTCCTCCATTATCGACGTGCGTAGCTGATTGAGCGTCCTCAATTCTCCCATCTTCCTCACCCTCTCTTGTTCCAACAGTTTTGTTCGAAATTTCGCGACCTCGAGTTCCTTGCGTATCCTCAAGATCTCAGCCTTCTTCTCTCTGCTTATTTTCTTCGGTTGCAAAAGCCTGTTAAGCGAAGTTTGTTTGTACTTGGGAGATCGCACCGCGTCCCCCGAGGCGATGCGTTCCCGGAGTGCCTGAACGGATTCGGTTTGTTGCTTCAGCGCTTGCATCTTGCTTCTCAGGCTCGTTAGTTTCACGACCGTGTAACTTTCCCGTATCTCGCTCGGCGTCATGTTCATGTAAAGATATCGCTTCAAGTCCGGCGGACTCATCAGGCAGTATGACGGTGCGAAGTAACCGCCGTGTAGATGAAATATCAGTGAATTGTCGCGCAAAATCGTTTCGAGATTGCTCGGCAATTTCGGTCCCATGTAAGCCAGGCCGGTGAACGATATTCCCCAGGTGAACACCGTCACGTCCGTCGTTGGATCTTTCGATACTGTTCTCCTCCATAGTCGCAGGACGATTTCTAGATTGTCAAAAAAAAAAATACACACATATAAAAGCAGCCGAGTGTGGCAAAAAAATAGGCGTTCCCGCGCATTAAAAAACAAAAAAAATCGCCACTCATTTACCCACAGAAAACATTCGTAAAATTTGCACTATTCAGGTACAGGAGAAGATTGTTTATACAAAAGTGTTCTCCGCCTACTAAAATTTAAACTAATGATACGTGTACAATATAATCTCAGCTACGAACTGGGCCAAGTCATTGGACAAAGCAGAACAAAAATTAATTCATTTAATGACTTGATTACAGCTATCAAAATTGTATTTAAAAAAAAATTGCGGCTATTTTACCGACAGAGACAAGTCGTAAAATTTGTACTAATCAGGTACAAGGGAACATTGTTTATGGAAGAGTGTTCTCAGACTACTAAAATCTGAACTAGTGTCTCATACCCACTATATCTATAATCCGTATATAATCAATACATATGTATAATCTTAGTCATGAACTGGACCAATTATTGGACAAACCAGAACAAAGATTAATCCATTTGAGCTGTTACTCTATCACAGCTATCAAAATTTAATCTCACCGCTGGCAGCGGAAAGTCCTGTGGCATGAAGAGTAGGCACTTCTAGACTGGCCCATCTGGCGCTTGCGTTATCTACAGTTTTGCTGGTATACAGAGGCGACGACATGCTGGATCTGTGAAGCGTATAGTAGAACCAACAAGTCTCATGTTTCCTATCCACCTCCAAATTGTATCCTATAACTCGTACGAGACTCCTCAGGCGTAGCTGAAGGAATTAACGAACATTATTTTTAAAACCAACATAATTCGAAGCTTGTGCAACTAACGAAGAATTACCTGCTGCGTAGCTAGAGGAAGCCAAGTTTTGTACCGCGGAGCAATTCGCGGCTGAAGCGTCAGGTCCAAGTCCCTGACGAGACATTGCACGCTTTTCGGTTCCATCGTTCGTACTCATCGCATAGCGAGTTTAACGGTTTATCGGAAAAAATTCTCGGTGCACGAAGCTTCGACGAAAGTTTTTTTTTTTGCGATTGTCTCGGTCAGGTTATAAACTCGGACGGGCGCTTTATTAATCGATTATTCAGGCGGAGATTGTTGTACGTTTTACATTGATCGTGCCGCCTGACACACTTTTATCGTACATCGATGCTCGTCGCTAATTCCAGTTGCCGATAAACGTTTAATCGCGTCACAAGCATCTGGAAAGCGCGACGACGAATAAATAACTTTTTTTTTCTACGGCAATTGACAGATCGGCAATTTTACGCGATTCGACGAGAATCAAATAGGACAATATTTGGGAAGGAGAAGCGCGACCGGGGTCGCCGGAACGCACGGCCGATCCTCGGCCGCGATCACAGGTGGCGCTGCGTGCGAATTCCTTTCGTCCCAAGTCGCTCTCGTACGTTCTCCCAGTTCTCCATGATCGTGTGTCGCATCTGGGTTTCACGACCCGATGTACACGATCGTATACCGTTCGCGTAATACACACAATTAATTGTCAAAAAAACGAAATGATCGTCGACCGATGAATAATCGCGTTGACGCGATAAACACAGTGTACGAATTCCAGTCGGCCAAATAGACGCACCTATTAGTTCGTCTCCGTAAAGAAATTTGCCAAATAAAAAACAAACAGAAAAAAAACAACACTGGAATATACCAATTTTTTTGGGAGGGTGCTCTGTGATAAGTTTGTGAAAAAAAAAAAAAAAATTGGACCTGCAACCAAAGTCGGATAGGATATTTCGTTGGAAGACGTGTTGGAGCGCGCGATTTTACTCGAGCGTAATTTAGGGACTTGATTCTGATTATCGAGGTTTCAACCCTTAGGTATTTGGGGTGAGCTTTTTTTTTATTGTTAAAATGTTGCATTTGCGTTAGTGTGGAAAAGAAAAAAAATGGGAATCTTCAATTTTCGATAAAAAACTACGATCTATGATTTTTTTGGTTTTTTAGAATTCGTGTTTGAAATTTTTTTAACTGCTCGAGTGTTCATTTGGAGCATTTTGCCATGTTGAAGACCTAAAAATGACACGAGCTCATGCAATTTGCTCTGAATACATTCATGCTTTTGTACATGCAAAAAAACAAACATTGTGCAAGAATTTTGAAGCCTGTCGAGTTACCTATAAACAGTGTAAATAAAGCTGGAGCTTGAACGCACATTACGATGGAGTAAAATATTTTGCGGAAGCCTACTTGAAGAACTCCAAAAAATTAAAGAATCTCACCATTGAAACAATAAGTTCAGCATTGTTGAAGTGGAGCATATTAACAATAAGTTTAGCAAGTTTAGCATTGTTAAAGCGGAGCATATTTGTAGTACAGTTAAAGTGGAGCATAGTAAAAGTGGTGCTTAAACATGGACTACGATGGATTGAAATATTTTCCGCAAACCTACTCAAAGAGCACCAACAAAAATTACAGATTTTCATCATTGAAACAATAATTGTGTAATGTAGATCATTAACGAAAATATTTTACAATTTTTTTTTTAATCGTTCTAACTTTCTGATAACTTTTCAGAAAGAAAAGGAGATCTTGTGTGGCTACTTTGGTTCAGCAATATAATCTTAATGTCACTATATATAAAAAAAAAATGAGAAAATATTTTCTTGAATGAAATTTTTACAGAATTATTGTTTCATCGATAACATTTTTCAATAAAAGAAAATTCTTTACAAATATGTTTGAGTAAAGCATTTCACCCATTGTAATGTGCAATTTTACTTAGCTTCAATGTACACGATTTTTACATGACTCAATGTCCAATGCCTAAATCTTTTAATAAATTGGAAAATTTTCGTTTAGTAAATTCATGACTGAGAATGACCGAATATTTCGTACTCGCTCCCCAAAGCTTAAACATAAACTCCAAAGCATCCACTTTTGGCTTTGGACCTAATGATTTTGATAAAGATGTTTAATTTTTTTTCAGCTACAAGACCAGGCGACTCCGGGCGAGAAAAGCGCTTCCCGAGATTCACCCGTAAAAAAAAGAAAAACTGTCGGAATGATTAGCGAAAGTGGATCGCGCTAGGAACGAACGGGAGTCAGCGGAGAAGAGTAGAATTTCATTATTTCTCGCCTCCTGGTTTCTCAAAGCATCAAAGGTAAGGCGTTCTCGTAGCGCGCTCGTCGTTACATATTTAACATTTATTTCCACATTCCCAAGTCTTTTCTCGAGCTCTCCTGCAATTTCGGAGTCAACGATGGTTTTACGTTTTCTTTAAAATAAAAAAAACTAACATGATTTCTCCGAGTATATTGTAATTCCTTCCAATTTTCAATTTCAAGCGCCTCTCGCGAGAGCCACGTGAACAACAAGCATTAGCTTAAGTTTTGCGGACAGCGCAATTTTTTGGTTTCAACTTCTTTCCCGTCATTTCGTTTGCGGTCTCTTTGCACAATTATGCAAACCCCGCCCGATTACTTTTTATATTTTTTCCGAATCCTCCGCAAGTCCCCACACGGGACTTTTTTCATCCCTTCCCGCACGATTCTAATTCTTAACTTCCGAATGATTTTAGCTTGAGGGTCCGTAAGTATTCGAGATTTTGTGAAACGGAGAAGCGATAACCATCGTTGTTTTCGCCGTTGGGCCGATTCGATTGGTCAGCGTTCCAGAATATAAGAGAACTGAAAGAGTTGACCCCCAGCTCGGTCGTTGGTGAATGGTGTTGCAGATAGACTCGGTGTGGGGTTGGGCGTCACCCCCGCTGCGACTACAGCTAGCCGGGGGTAGCCGAGGCCCGGCCTCGGGTGGCACGGGTGCCGGAGCAGCAGCGACAGCGGCGGCGGCTGCGGCGGCATCGTCGCCCGCCGCACTAGCTGCGGCTCCCGGTGGACCTGGAGGCTCGTCCTCGTCTACGGCATCATCATCCTCATCGTCCGTGAACTGCGCCCAATCCTCTGGCCAGAGGATGGGCGAGATGGTCATCGAGCGGGCGCCCTCACCCGCGAGGCTAAGTCACACCTCGGAAAAACATCCACGGGCGACCCTCACCGAATTAAACGTACTCCGAAGACATCGAGAATTATGTGACGTTGTACTCAACGTCGGAACGAGAAAAATCTTCGCTCACCGAGTAATACTGTCGGCTTGTAGCCCTTACTTTAGGTAATTCGCTTATCTTTTAATCGTAAAGAAGAAATATCGTTTCTTCGGTACATTGTAAAAAATATTTGTATTAAATTTAATGTACCGAACTTGAAGTTTTTATCCGTTAAGTGGTACATTAAATTTTATATGCAATTTTGATGGAAAATTAATGTTCAGTGTATTAAAAACATTGGAGATACTTTATTTTTAATGATTTATTTTAATTTCAATGAAAAAGTATATTCATTTTTCATCACAATTGTACATTAAATTTAATGTATCAGTTTGTGCGTTGATAGAAATTTATCGGTATTTCCGTAATATTCGATCGCTTCGATCGTTCGTTCGCCAGTCGATTTATCATACAAGTACTTTTCTTTCTAACCGACGTATTTTACGATTGTTCGATAAACAGGGCGATGTTTACCGGTGAACTTGCCGAGTCCCGTCAGACGGAGGTGACGATAAGGGACATCGACGAAGTGGCTATGGAACTGCTGATAGATTTTTGCTACACATCGCACATAATAGTCGAGGAATCGAACGTCCAGACTCTACTGCCCGCCGCTTGTCTTCTTCAGCTCGCCGAGATACAGGATATTTGCTGCGAGTTTCTCAAGCGACAATTGGATCCGTCCAATTGTCTTGGTATCCGAGCCTTCGCCGATACTCACTCGTGTCGGGAGCTGCTGAGGATCGCAGACAAATTTACACAGCACAATTTTCAAGAGGTATACTTTTATGATCCTGAAGATACTCGCATGAGACTAAATTTCATCACGTTATAACGGCTGTGTTTTACATCGCACAAATTTCGCTCGGGGAAGTTGACTTTCAAAACAAAATAAAAATTTTATTTTCCTGAAGTCGTTTTCTGATAGACACTTGCTAAATGTGAAATTTCATGTCATGCAGATATCTTTAGGTTCATGTATTTTCGAGCTCCGTCGTCCAGCCAGTTAATATCTATCTGCGATTAAAAAAACTGGTCTGTAATTTTTTAATTGTCGTGTTTCTCCAACCAGGTGATGGAGAGCGAGGAGTTTCTTTTGCTTCCCGTGAGCCAACTTGTCGATATAATATCCTCGGACGAATTGAACGTCCGTACGGAGGAGCAAGTTTTCAGCGCTGTGATGAATTGGGTGAAGTACAATGTGACGGAGCGCCGACAGCATTTAGCGCAAGTGTTGCAGCACGTTAGGCTGCCGCTCTTGAGCCCGAAATTCCTCGTCGGCACGGTCGGCTCCGATCTGCTGGTTCGATCGGACGACGCTTGCCGCGATCTCGTTGACGAGGCGAAGAATTATTTGCTACTGCCGCAGGAACGACCGTTGATGCAGGGACCGCGTACTCGGCCCCGCAAACCGACGAGACGCGGCGAGGTCCTGTTTGCCGTCGGTGGATGGTGTTCGGGTGACGCGATCGCGAGTGTTGAACGCTTCGATCCAAATACGGCCGACTGGAAAATGGTCGCGCCGATGAGCAAGAGACGCTGCGGCGTCGGTGTAACGGTTCTAAACGATCTGCTATATGCCGTCGGCGGACACGACGGGCAAAGCTATTTGAACAGTATCGAGAGATACGATCCGCAGACCAATCAGTGGTCGTGCGACGTCGCGCCTACCACGTCCTGCAGGACCAGCGTCGGGGTTGCTGTGCTAGATGGATTTCTTTATGCCGTTGGGGGACAGGACGGAGTCCAGTGTCTCAATCACGTCGAGAGGTGCGCCTCGTCGTCAATTCTAGCTTCGATTCGCTATCACGGTTTCATTATCGTTGTCTTGCTTATGTGGCTTCATTGCGTAGTTAATCGAACCGCAATTTTTCTCTGGCTCTGTAACTTTGCCTATCCGGGCATACAGTTATCGTTCTCAATACGATCATTTTTTCCAGGTACGATCCGAAGGAAAACAAATGGTCGAAAGTGTCGCCTATGACGACACGAAGATTGGGGGTTGCGGTTGCGGTGCTCGGAGGATATCTGTACGCGATCGGCGGGTCCGATGGTCAGGCACCTCTCAACACCGTGGAGAGATACGATCCCCGACAGAATAAGTGGTCCCAAGTGTCGCCTATGTCCACCAGACGGAAACATCTCGGTTGTGCAGTCTTCAACAATCTCATCTACGCGGTCGGTGGACGGGACGATTGCATGGAATTGTCCAGCGCGGAGAGATACAATCCGCACACGAATTCATGGAGTCCGATCGTCGCTATGACCTCGAGACGGAGCGGGGTAAAACAAACTTTGAACTTCGCTTGTTCAATCTTACTATCGTAGTCGTTTTCGTCAACTAACATTGGCATCTTCAATTAAGCATCTTTAAAATTTAATTAAACAAACGTAAAGGGTTCCTTCTAGCTTCTTTTTAAATAGAATTTTTGAAAAATAAATTCTTGCTGAAATTTTACTTATTGAAAAGTTTGGACAGATAATCATATATTAATAGAAACAGAATTTCATGCTACTGATCGATTATCCGTAAATCCGTAACTTATTGTCTTTGATGCAATTTCAGGTAGGTCTGGCCGTGGTTAACGGTCAACTGTACGCGGTCGGTGGCTTCGATGGAGCGGCGTATCTGAAAACCATCGAGGTATACGATCCCGAACAAAATCAGTGGCGCCTGTGCGGTTGCATGAATTACAGACGATTGGGCGGCGGTGTCGGAGTGATGAGGGCACCGCAGACAGAGAACTATATTTGGTAGCTCAGGCCCCCGTATTCGGCTCGGCAGGGGGCTGAAACACCGACGACAAGTACCGGCTATTATACGGGTACCTCACCGGTTAATCTTGCCGTTACACCGGTAACGCCCGTAACACCGCCCACTCCGCTATCCGTTGCTCTCGCATCAAATACCAACACGAGGAAACGATATAGACGCTCCATGAGCATTATTTAAATTATAAATAGTATATATATATCAATTTTGACGAGAAACATGCATTTTTTTTGCCGATTTTTTTTTTCGTTTTTTTTCGAGGGTAAATAATTTTTCATTCGTTTTTAAGTGAGAGAGATTCATTATTGTCTGTGTATAGTATTTATCCTTGGCCAGCGTGTCCATATTTATATTTAATTAACGCCGACCCAACAGCCGTGACTGAAAAAAAGAAACAAAATATGAACTGATAAAAACTCGGCGTTCGAATATTGCTTTTCCACTCGAGATGGCCTTGGGCAGGATCAATTCTTTTAAAAAAAAGTTCATCAAAGACTTTTTACACTTATTCCTCGATCGTAGATTCTTGTTTTCTTTCTTACTATTTTTTTTTTTTCCCAATTTTACCGTAAATATCGTGGATACGTAGAATGCGACGCTTGAGTTTATCGCAGCTTCGACGGAATCCATATCGCGATTCTTCCATAGGTGAGAAGCTGTAAGCTTCCCGATCGATTGACTTTCTTTTTCCGTCGAACGATCCTCGGATCGTTCGTTTGTAATCGTAATGAAGAACGTATCCGATACGTTAGATCGAATGATACTAACGATAATTAGCAACGCGAAAGTTTACAAAACTTGGATATTTGCACACTGCCAATAGAAGCTTCGAGGCTTCGAGAGTTCTCGGTCTCCCCGTCTGTCCCGTGCGCTCGCCCTCGAACTTTCACCAGTTTCTTATCTTCCGTTACCTTTCCGTTAAGTAATTTCGCATTGATTTCACTTTTTTTTTCTCCCCTTTCCTTCTCTTCTCTTCCTCACGCCTGTCTTCTACTCGTATCATCGTAACCCGATATCTTTATTCCGCAAAATTTTACCATTCGAAAAGTAATACCGCTAATTAGCCGTAATCGTGAAAGTGTAAATGATCGATATTAATTTTGTATATAAGAAAAAGAAGAAATGAGAAACACAAAAAAAATATCTTGTCCGAGATACCTATGTTGAGAGAGAGAGGAACGAAAATATATTGTTAAAAACAATCATACGACGAATGATTAATAATATTGTAGCGACCTTATATCGACCTCCGAAAGCCTCTGAAAGCCTCCGAATTGCTGGCGCAACTTGCAGCTAACATCGAAACGCGTCCTAACGGAAACAGCCTCATGTGATGTAAGATTTTTCACGGGTCTGTTATTTCCTCGCTCGAAATGGCGCGAGAGTCCGTTTCACCCGTTGAACGCCAAAGTGTTTGACTCGCGATGCCCAGCAACTATGAAAAAAGTTGTTAAGGTATTTGTAGAGATAACCGAAAGGAGATTCGACACGTTAGGGTTGAAGCTTTCAACTGATATTCAATATATTGTTACAGACTTGGGCTCAAGAGCTCGATGCTCACAGCTCGAAATTCAAACGAGTTCTGTTCTTCCAATTTTATAAAAATTTCCATTGCGATGATTTTTAACGACGGTGCTTCCTCGATATCCAAGAGTCGTGGCGGCTCATATTACCCGATGACGCTGCCCCTTGGGCACTCATCAAGGTATGAGTTTCTGGAAGAATGTCATTATATTTTTTTCACAGTCTACACCGTTAAAAAAAATCGCGTAAAGTAATATTGCGTTCAGTAGAAAGTGTTCGCTTGGACGAACAAGTGAAATGTAATTTTTTTGAGTTTTCCTCGACAGCCTTGGAGTCTCGCACCGCGAGCTTCTTATTTTCCCCTTATCGCCCCGACTCGATGAAGTTTCGTTATGGAATATCCTTAAGAGAAAAAAAAAAAAAAAAAAAAAAAAAAAAGTTTTATTATCGTCGCGATACAGAATCTCACAACTGCAGCTTTATCTTGCACGGAAACTGTGCAACACCAGATACCGAGTTTTCTCTTACTTTGGTTTGTGTAATTGTGATCGTGTGCGGTAGCAAAATCTTCGAACGAGTGTCGCAAATACGAGATAATTTTTATTCAGGAATAGGTTCTAGGGATAGGTGAGGAGGAGTGAGAGATGCGGGATATCGAATCGACGACGAGTGGACAGTAACGGGGGTGGAGGAGTTCGAAGACGACCGGTATATAAAGGCGAATCGTCGCGTTGGCCGATCTGACAATCGTCCGCATTCTCAATATAGTGCGACATGCTGGGCTTCTTGATCCTCGCTGCCCTCTGTGGATGGAGCTCGGGTGAGTGTTATCTGTAGGATTCGGGGATGAAAATCCATAGAATTTTTATGTGTAAGATTATGTGAAATAGCGCAGTCGGTAACGAAAAATGCAATCACCTTTTTTTCCCGTTTTGTGCCATGTATGATCTACTTTTTGCTATGTGCACCATTATTGAATGTGAATTATTATATTAATCATTGAATTATTATATATAATAGTTTCTGTTATGCATTAATTAACGAGTTGACGTTGTTTCCCAAAGGATTTGTGGCGATGCCACCGATGCCCGATCATCGAATCATTGGTGGTGTTTATGCGACGATCGCTGAGCATCCTCATCAGGTGTCGGTGGAATTTTACGGGAAACACAACTGCGGAGGGTCGATAATCAACGCTTCATGGGTTGTCACCGCTGCCTCTTGCGCACATACGTCCGCAGCGGCGAACATGGTCAGGGCCGGAAGCGCCGAGATGTACGGCGGTACAAAGTACAGTGTCAAGAGAGTCGTGAGACACCCGCAATACTACGCACACAGCTTCGACTACAATATCGCTCTCTTGGAGGTAATTCCAGTTATTCGCTTAAATTACTGGTACATCTCCCAATTCGTTTCGAATATATTCGCATAGGGGAAAAAATTTTCAATTACTTTTACCCATCTAAAGTTTCAGTTTTCAGTTAACTCGCTATCAGTTGTCGGAGCCTCGTTTATTAATTGATTACCTGCGCAAGTTGCGACAGATTTTTAATCGGCAGATGTAAAGAAAGACAATTTTTTTTCTTGGCCTTCTGCTATCTCAAAAGGGCATTCAGTACAGTTTTTGTTACAGACTCGGCGCGGAGCTGGCGTGCGAACAGTTATAGCACATCACCTCAATTGTACAGAATCATACATCGTTTATATGTGTTTCAGTTAAATGAACCTATGCAATTTAGCGCATCGATAAAAGCTATACAATTGGCCACCCGCGAACCTGCTGCAAATAGTATTGTGACTGTAACCGGTTGGGGTGATATTACGGTGAGACATTATCACATCGCATTGATTTATGAAGTCCGATTGGTTCGAGAACAGAACATGCAATTTTTTATTTCATAAAAAAAAAAACAGGACGAAGGAGCACCCGCAAGAGAGTTGCGGCAAGTTTCTGTTCCAATCGTTGACCGCAAAGTTTGCACGGACAATTACGCTTACATCGAGCCCATAACGCCGAGAATGATTTGTGCCGGAGTTACCAATGGTGGAAAAGGCCCGTGCTTCGGTGATGGCGGTGGACCTCTGAGCGCGAACGGCATTCTGTACGGTATCGTCTCCTGGGGCGCCGGATGCGCTAAACCCGGCTCTCCGGCCGTCTACAGTAACGTGGCGAACTTGCGTCCCTGGATTAAAAACATCACAGGCATATAAATGTCAAGGTATCCGAAACGTGAGCCTGGCCGACAATCATACACAGAGACACATGCACGCACGTAAAAAAAAAAGCCAAAAATTAAATAAAACGCCAAACTAGGATAGGTCCGCGACCTCCATTCGCACAAACGTTAGTTTTGCAGCATTTTTATTCTTTGCTAATACTTTAATAAAGAAAAATAATATAAAAGATCGATTGGACAAGTTTCTGTAATTTACCTACCAGTCACAGTCGTGACATCGTGACGTACATTGTAGGGGAGAACCGTCGTCTTTGGACAACTTGAGGTAGTCCTTTCGTCATGTCCGACGCCACTTAAGTTCGAGAGAGGAATGAGAGAGATTGCAAACACTTCTCGATGGAATAAAAATCTTTTAAAAAATCAATGACGATATTTCTGTGCCTACAACGGGAATGGAAATTGGAGTCTTGACGAGCGGTAGGAAAACTAACTTAGCGGGAAGAAAACTTCACTTTTCCTTCCGCTAAATCACTTTTCCTTCCCGCTAAATTACTTTCCCTCCCGCTCGTCAATAATCGGGCACATTCCACCTCCTGTTGCAGGCATGAAATAGGGCCTTTTTAGCGTAGTCGGAAAAAAAAAATGAATTTCTTCGATCGATTGAATCATCTCGACACTAGCGAGCATAACGAAAAAAATGTGGTCGACGGTCAGGTTGCATACTGTTTTTCCTTCGGTGTACTTTGCTTGCAGTCTTCTGTCTCTACGAGTGGGACATGTGACGCATCAGAGACGCGAAGATATGCGGTACAGACTCGCACGATCATCGCTACATAATTTTCTGGAGCTTTAAAAGAATGTGAAATCGCTTCCTTCTCCCCATCCCGTGCCCAGCCAGTATACAAAATTGTTATCAACTTTCTTCACGGATGGTATTACGCAGCAGCATTTATGCACTCTATAGTTGAAAATGATTACTGTTCAAAGTAATGAGAATGCTTTCATCCTCGTTACTGAAAGCTCGTAATCGACGATTTTTTAACGCTCCGATAAGATCGTGCGTGATTACAGATTAAAAAAAATTTAGATGCATATCGGTCACTTTATCAGTTTCCTGTTGAATGAAAACAGTCTCAAACATGACTTAACCGCGTACACGCGATTATATCAGTGCAGAAAATTATATCTCGCTTGCATCGATAGGATTCTCGAGAAATCGAGCTTGATTGATATCAATCAGACTATCCGCAAACAAAATAATAATGATGATTTAAAACTAAAAAAAAAAAGTCTTATTATCGTCAAGATACAGAGTCTCCCAACCGCGACTTATCTCACGCGGATAACGTGCACTGCTAGATACCGACAGTTTTCGTTTCCTTTCTACGAGATTAGGCACAAACGCTTTGTCAAGGGTTGTGTAATTGAGATTGTGTGCCGTAGCGAAATCGTCGGACGAGTGTCACAGATACGAGATAATCATTATTCAGAAGAAGGTTCTAGGAACGGGTGAGAAGGAGGAAGAGATGCGGAAAGGGGAGTTTTGCGCGCGCGAAGCGTGCGTAAAACTGCACTTTACGCACCGAGTGAAATAAAATATATTGTGACACGCTGCGCTTCTCGATCCTTGCTGCCCTCTGTGGTTGGAGTTCGGATGAGTGTTATCGTAATGTACTATTTTGTAACACGTCCACGAAAAGTCCCGCTATTCGTGCGCTCTCCCTTCGATGGATAAATCACATGCGTTAGTCGACGATTGATCGTACGGAATCTTACATCGGTGAGATGCGTTTCAGATAAACGGACCTATTCAATTTAACGCTACGGTACAACCTATACAATTGGCCACAAGCGAACTTGCCGCGAATACTATTGTGAATGTAACCGATTGAGGTCGTGTTACGGTAAGACATTATCGCATCACATTGATTTATGGAGTGCGATTAGTTCGAGCACAGATCATATAATTTTTTATTGTCTCGCATATATATATATCTATATATATATATATATATATATACAGAGCGGAGGACTAAAGCCAACACAATTGCGGCAAGTTTCTATTCCGATCATCGACCGCAAAGATTGCGCGAAGGCTTACGTTTACGTCAAGAACATAACGATGAGAATGATTTGCGCCGAAGTTGATATAAGGCTGGAAAAGGCACGTGCTACGGTGACGGGGGTGGACCTCTCAGCGCGAACGGCGTTCTGTATCGTGTCGTCTCTTGGATCTATTTGTGCGCTATACCCAGGGATCCAAACGTCTTCAGTAACATCGCGAACTTGAGTTACTGGATTAAATCCGTAACTGGCATGTAAATTTCAAGGTGCCCGACACGCGACCTCAGTCGACAAGCATACACAGACATACACACACACCTGCGCGTAAAAAAACACAATAAAAAATAAATGAAAAGACGAACTACAGAAGATCCGAGACCTCGATCCGCAAAAATGTCTTGCAACATTTGTATTGTCTGTTAAAACTTTAATAAAGAAAAAGAATATAAAGCATCGATTGTACGAATTTGTGTAATGTACCTTCCAGTCAGAGTTGCGACGAGATGAAGAACTTTGTAGGAGGAATTTCTTACACACTTGGAGTGGGGTCCATTATTATTATAGCGGTGTTACAGCGCAGACTCGACGCTCTCGGAAAGAAAACTTCAATTTCCGCCGGAAATTGCAATATCGTCAGTATGGTAAAACGAATTTTCTCGTAATTGCGTGTAAGATGTAGATGTATATTCGGATAAAAGAATAATGAGTAAACGATGAATTGATAATCGACACTTATAAAACAGAAATTATTTGGAAATTCTCGAAGAAGCACAAGCGTTTGAATATCTGCGTGTAAGGGATAGGCGGAGAAAGCGTGCGCGGCTCGGATGCGCAGTGCGCGTGCGTGCTCTCGCCTGTTTGAGCGGCTTCTGGCGAGAAAGCGGCGTCGCAGAGTTTGGACCTCAAGTTCGCGTAAGTAATGGAACGATTGTCACTGAAAAATTCATTGTCTCTCGGTCTCAACGTCTTCCGCGTAATCCGTGATATTTACCGAAGCTCCGGCACGCTTTTTATTCGACAATCCTAACGTATATACACGGAAATTAGTGGGTCAACGAAACGACGCCGTCGCGAGTCTCCCATAACCTCCGTTGTAAACAAACATTACGTTCGTCAAATTTTTGCACCGTTAACAATTGCTAGGACGTGCTCGACTGCGGTACGTGCTTGACGTTGTAAACTCGCGCGAATATAGTACAAAATACGCGAGAAACATCGAGCACTTAGTGTCCCGACGACGAATTACTGCCGGTGCATGTATCAGTGCTACGGATTACGCGCGCGCGTCAAGAGCCGGACGACAGATTGCCAGTCCAGTACAAAGTATGCGCCGAGTAACGGACGTTCTCGCGGCGCGATACAAATATCCGAAAGTCCATTCCGTAGATCACGAGGAACGAGACGGGTGAGTAAAGAGTTTCGACGATTGTATAATCCGTTCGCAAAGATTTATCGCATATGATACGTGGTGCGCGAACTAGGTAGAATTTTATTGGCAACAACCGAGTTATTCTCATCGGCAACACGGGAATTCTATTATTCGACGTTCGTCGAGGAGTTATTCTCGTTTGTATTATAAATACCGCGACGAAAGCTCTTACATTCTTCGATGTTGATTCATTGGCCCCTCGAATATACATCGGGTTCAATTGCGAAGGTCAAAATTGCTAATCGCCCGCGATGATTCACGCGTGAAACTTTTGCAACATTTCCGCTGGCTGCACCGCGTGACCTTCACAGTCATGCGTCCCAGTGGCACAGTTTATTGCATCGATCGATTACACCTCGTTTGGACAAGACAATCGAAACGATGCGTCGAGGAACGCCACGGATCGTGATGGATTTAAATTTGCGCCGAAAAGCCAATTTACATCAGTCGCATCAGTCGTTTCTCTCCGTTGGTAAAGCCCATTTTTCAGCCATTACTCGGATCGTGGCGTCATCTGTAAGAAACTCGAAAGCTCCCAGAGACAGTCTCCCTCCGATCTACGGAGTCGCGAGCGCTAACGCTCGTAGCCGTAGCTGCGAACACAGAGTTCCGTGCATATCGGCCACTTTGCTTCACGATCCAGACAATTCCTGAAACATCTCTGTAAAGAAAACAAAAATTTTTCTACAAAAATCCATTCCGACATAGTCCGACGGTCTGCCGTAGCGACTACTAGCGACGCTCCGGAGAGTGGAAGAAACTGGTACTTCTCTCGCGAACATCTTACCATAAAATTCCTACCCAACAGGTACATCGATACTTTTATTAGAAAATCATAAACAAAAAAAAGAAAACAATAAAGACCATTTAGCCGATTGATCGGTGATCGAATAAGAATTTCGCAGGTATTGAAAAAAAATGTTGCAGCAAGCTGGCATCGCGCATAAAGATATCAGTGTCGTCACTCGTCCCATCGCTAGACCGATGGGTCAATGAGGCAAGGTAAAAGAGAGAAAGCATCGAGTCGGAGGAGGGATCGTAAGTGGCATAGAGAGTCGTACAGTCTCGAGAGCGAGCTTCAGACGGTGGTCGAGGGGAAGGAATTACCGTGAGTTTTCGGGGTAGCAACGTTGAAGAAGACGCATCGACGACGACGACGATAGGCGACGATGGAGCTTCGCCGAGCTCCCGAGCACATCATAAGCGAGACTCGGTATACGATGAGCTTCAGTACGAGGGAGACAACCACAGAGAAAGGGAACGGGAGTGCGAGGGAGAACGAGCGAGTGAGGCGGACATATATGGTCGGGGGTCCGAGAAGAGCTCAGGTTACGCTCGTGCGGCGCTAACTGTTTCACGATGATGTTGCCGTCCCACCGCTACCGAACTTCTCCCGCGCGCCGATTCCCCCCCCCCCCCCCCCCCCCCCCCTCCCCCACTTAAACTTTTCCCCGCGTCCCACCTCATCGTCACCTTCCCCCCCCCCCGCGTTTATTCGCTCACTTCTCGTTTCGTCTCTGTTCGTACAGTCCCTCCGATCGAACGTTCTCTCACCCGAGGCCTGGAAGACCTCCGGCCAACGAGGGTCACTCAAATATCCACTCCGATTTTATTTCTATCTCGATTCTTTTTTTCTTCATTTTTCCTTTACCCCGTAACGGTTGGTAGGAGAAAGCGATTTCTGTTCTCGTGGTTGTTAAATTTATTAAGCAATAATGTAACAATCGAAACATAGAGCAATCGAAGAGATGTCCATGCGGAAGAAGGCCTCTGATGGAAAGAATCAATTGTTTTAGTAAAACCCCTACCATTTTACACTTGAAATGGCTAAAAATTAAAATTTAGTGTAGACGCTTAAAGGGTTAATAAATAAACAACCTTCGATGCACGTCCGTGCGTGCGTTGTAAAAAATTTTATATATTTGATTTTTAAATCAATGTTAACCGGATGTTACTTCGCTTATCGGAAACGTTAAATATTTGTAACGCAGTTATATGCTTTTAGTAATTGAGCGAGATTTATTTTCGCAAGACTTTCCTCGGTTTCTTAAATTCCAGCTCAATTTTCTTTTTTTTTTTTTAATAATATAAATCCGACCCGTATTACCCGCTGACTCAGATTGCCCCCGACTTCTTTAGTGGCGAGCCATCGAGTCGCTGCCGTTCGGTACCAAAAATATCAGCCATCGGCGCGATGCCTCCGAGGAGTGGGAGAAAGGAGGGATAGAAAGAGATCGCTACATAGCGGATAATGTTGACGAGGGAAGGGGCAGAGAAGAGGGCGGGGTCTCGTTATTTCGAGATTATCGGGGATTGCCTGCTTTCTGGAATTGTGCCGATCCACGAGCGGGAGAGAGAGAGAGAGAGAGATAAAGGGAGACGTGACGGAACGTGCGGTCTCACTAAAAAAAAAAAAAATAAAAAAAAATACCTGCAAGTTGTTTCGGAAGGTGAAATCGAGAGACGTTTTAGCTGATGATCAAAAAACCTATAATTACCCGAACGTATCCATATGTATAAAAAATTATGTTTCTATGTACACAAAATATGTATAAAAAATTATGTTGCAAAAAACATATATATTGGTTTTTCCAATAATTATGATATGTAAAATATGGACAAAATGTCGTTAATTTTTTATGTCCGAACTCCATGCAGTTGCACGACGATAATTTTTTTTAAACTCGTTATGCTCCCAGGTCGGCGAATTCTGAAACCGTCGGGATGGCAGTGTAATTCGTGAACCAGCGAGGAACGAGGGGAGGCGACCAGTGTCCGGGCGCGTGCAGCGGCGAATCGTTTATTTATCGGAATTGGCCGGGCACCCGGCACGAGCAAACGAGATCCAACTTCGAAGCTCTATAGGTACGTATATTTTTCATGAGCCTCCCATCCACGTCCGTCGTGAGAGGAAACAAGAAAGATATCAAACCCCAAGATAGTTTACGTCCGAATCGATGATTTTAACTTCTGATGTTTTCTTTTTTCAGCGAGGAGAGTCCATCGCGTTGAATCTTCGCAACCTTACCCTTTTCATGCCAATGTCGGCCATCGGCACCGGTAGGCAGGCAAGACGGAGAGAGAGCAAAAGCATCCGCACTTCCTCGGTCACTCCGCCGTGCCAATTCTACACGTTCTCTTCCTTCGAAACTGCTTACAACGGAACGATCATCGAACCCGGTCTCTCTATCTCCGTGCGCTCCGTTGATGCGCTTTTGCTGCACTCACCGCTCCGAGAATCGATTCTTCATTCGGTACCTCTGGCGCGGACACTTCCGCTTTGGCGAATGTCCCCCGGGAGATGGATTGCTCTCTTAACACCGCCGGACACGGCAGGGTTCGTACTACTTTGTCGGTCATTGTACCGTTATTTTTTTTCATTCTTTTTTCTCTCGATAGACAGCTGTTGGCTGTGAAGTCGACCGTCGCCGGTTTTCGGCAGTGATACTTTGACCCTTCATTGGTCACCGGTAAGATTTACATTTAATTGCCTGTCACTATCCAAGTCTGAAGAATAAAAAAAAAATTGCTACAAGATTTTTAAAGACAATCCCTTTTACCCAATTGATCAGTGATCGAGTAAGAACTTTGCAGGTATTCGAAACATCTTGCAGCAAACCGGTATCCCGCATAAAGACACCATTGTCGTCTCTCTTCATGTGGATGCACTGATAAAGACGTTCAAATCAGTTATCTAGATGGCGAACAAAATATTTTAATGCCCTAAACATATTTTGGTGAAATGACGCAAGAATTTTTTGAACTAACCAATATTTTAGCTATCATCAACATAATATTTATTTGAACGTCCCTAACTTAATCTGTAGTTGATTCAACCGCATTTTTTTTATCAGTGTGCTAAACCGATGGGTCAATGAGGTCCAATCCGTGACACTTTGATCATTCAACGGTCACCGGGAAGATCTACATTTAATTGCCTGCGACAATCCACGTCTGCAGGCAAAATAAATTATACAAAACATCGAATATCTAGAATTAGGTCCGTACGAACGGACTGTAACGATATAAGCGAGAAATTTTTTTCTGTAGATATGAAAAGCTGTTATCTGGACTCCTGACCGATGAAGGATTACTCGGATTATTTTATTCAACGTCCATCGTAGCAGTTCGCACAGCAATTTCATTCATCCGTGAGCGAGAGAGCATCGAACCAACCGATGATATAACGGACGAGCTCTTGCCGCAAGTGGCCGCACTTCAAGCCGCTGTTTGCCCCCGAAGTTTGTACGAGAGCGACGAGAGATAAGAGAGAGAGAG
Organism: Amblyjoppa fuscipennis; assembly: GCA_963575735.1. Classification (NCBI taxonomy): domain Eukaryota; kingdom Metazoa; phylum Arthropoda; class Insecta; order Hymenoptera; family Ichneumonidae; genus Amblyjoppa; species Amblyjoppa fuscipennis. Next base: position 21,809,471 of record OY754494.1, read on the forward strand.
GGAGACGGATCACGGGTGATCGTTACGGATTGTTTTCATGCTTCCCGAAAAGTATCCGAGCATGTTTCTCGAGGGTACACACAGACGCTCCGCGCGCTTCCCCCGTTCGACAAATATTTGGAGGCGGGTGCAGCAACGATGGGACTGCGCGCACATGCGTGCCACCGAGCATCCTGAATGCTCAGTTACAAAACAAAAGTCTCTTTTAGCTTTTCTGATCGGTTTACGAATATGTTTCCAGGTCACACAGTGAAAGGGGCCTCCACTCGTAACGAAATTCCAAATGTGGATCATCCACCGTGAGGACACAAGATTGTTCGTCGTTTTATCGGATAAAACTAAATACGACGCGTCGGTGGTCCATCTGGCGTAACTGGGAGCATCAGGTCGGAGGGATCGGGACGATCTCAACAGTGAAGAAAATCTCGCAGCATGCGGGGCCGACATAATGGGCCGGTGTCTCTCGTCCTGTCCTCGCGCACTCATAACATCTATTTCCAGCGCGGTCCAACGTTTAATTTTAGAATCAGGCGTTCCATATACTTGCGCTAGTATAGTCGCCCACTCGGCCAGTACTTCTATGCTTCTGTGTTGCTCGATGGTGCCCGAAACTCGCGGGCTCCCGACGAGACTCTCTCGCCGCCTGTGAAACTCTCCGATTCTTGAGACAGAGGGCGAGGGAGGGAGATCTCAGCGACGAGTACGTGCGATCTCGAAACTCTCTGTGATGGCTACGCGAACGGCATAGATACACGCCAACACGAACACACTGTCGTTGCTTCGGTATAATATACCCGCGACCGACAGGGTTGACCGCGGAACTGGGGTGCCTCGTTACGCTCCATTTTACACGGAGAGAAATCGGAGCAACGATCTTAACACACGGCATCGCGCACAGAACGACCCAAAGCGATCCAAGAGGCTCTTCTTATCTTGGTCGGGTCATCGAGTCAAGGCATCGATCTTGTACAGTTTAATTACTTTTTTCGATCGATCATTACGATTACTTCTTTCTTTCAATTCGCTTCCACCATAATTGGAAATTTTAAGGGGTAATTTATGCAGAGTAGCCATAATGAAGTAAATCTTATGTTTAAATACATATATTTTTTTCGGTTGCACATATATGTATACTTGGGCGTCAAATACTCGGTAGGCGAAAAAAATCTGGAAAAACCCCTTGTACATCGACGCGGGTTTTATTTCCGCTTTAGCTGTTGGGGGTTTTTTCGGGATGCAAATTATTCAATATTAATATTTTATCGATTAGAATTGATTGTTCTTCGTTATTGGGAGATTTTGGAAGCTTTTTTGATGAATTATCAAGATCCACTTTATAATAATCCGCGCGCCTATTCTGTACGACGAGAGGAAGATGGTGCAAGGTCGTCCATATAGCTCGCGCAGCCACTGGCACATTAGACGTTAAAGCATAATAAATAATACGATGAGGCAATTGCCAGCGCGCTGTGTGATATGCGACCGCGACACAGTAACGAGGGCTCAACCGCTCGAGCGGTGCTCCAATTCCCTGAAAGCAAAACGAGAGTAACCGCATCTCGCCACGGTGAGACTCCTCCACTGCGCGGATCTCGAGAAAACCCCCGGAGGTCGCCTGCTCGATTACTCGAGATGCTCCATTTCCCGGTAGCGCGTTTTTGCATTATTGGGGGAGACTGCTCTTGTGCGTTTTCGCTTCTTCGTTCGAATAACGCAATTCAACAAATATTTCTTCGGCTCGATATAAATTTTATTCTCAGCCTCTGATTTACCAACCCCATGCGACGGTCGAGCTGCCGATTTCCGTAGCTCGAGACGCTACGTGGAGTGGAGTTACGTAATGTGCTGGGTGTCTTCCCGCTAAATTGTTTTCGATATACGTAACCGATCATTTTGGGAGGCGAGAGCGAGTCAAAGAGCCAAGATTTTTATTTTTTTGCTTCTGGCGCCGGTTTCCGTATCGAATGTTTGGCTGGTAGGAGAATGAGTGGCGCGTCTCACGGGGAAAAAATACACGAGACAGGGTACTTGGCGGAGTTACAGAAACGCCGTTTGGGAGTCGTTGCAGGGCAATGAAAAAATATTAAACGGGCATGGTAGAGGCAATTATTAATGTGTATTTCGCGGCGTGGATTCCTCTCCATAGTGACCTTGGAATTTGTTGTTCTCCAAGGCGCATACGTCAGCATCGGAATCGTAATCGAGAAAAATGCCTCGTAACGCAGAGGACAGTAAAAATCGACCAGGACCTAAAAATATTTCAAAGCATACATATTGAAAAGAATAAAAAAATGCGCGGGAGGTTTAGTATGCAAGTCGCGTGGGACGGAACTGGGATTTCTTAGAGTGAATTTAGCCTTATTAATATGCTACTCGAATTTCAACTGAAATTCAAGTGCACACCGAAGCGTTTATGGCTAGTATTATAGTCCTGTGAAAATCAAAGCGTACGCGTAACATGTTAATGATGTAAAGTCGATCCTACGAAACCTTAAGTCCCTAATCATAAGCAGCCCCTTAAGTTTGTCAAACTCTCCGTTCATCATCCTTCGAATAGAAGGAAGCTCATCGCAATTATAGAGAATTACGTACGCAAGGAACAACAAATTTTCCGACGTGTCCAGCTGTGCGACTATACATTTTTGCGACGCTCTTAAATAAAAGTTACTTCCACCGCGGACGCGAGAGCTAGACAAAACTTGGTATTTTTTTTTATGTTGTTGTTGTGCCTCACGAGAAATTGGTAAAAATAGTCCGTATTACCCCGTGATGTTCCGTTTTGCTCCGCTCTCTCCTATTCGCAGCCGAATCGCTGGCAATCTCGACCCGAAATCGTATTCTAATAGTATTAGTCGATATCGCAAGTCTCGATAGGTACTAATCTAAATTTAATTGTAAAATAATAGCAATCTAATTCGGTCCTGTGAGAAAAGGCGTAGGCACGCATCGCTGAGTACAGAAGGTTAAATTTAACCGAATGGGACGATAGTCAACTAAGTATATATGTATATATCCATCTCTCTCTCGCGCGATCCTCTTATGACTTGTTTCTGACCATCGCTCATTTAACAGTAGGCGGGTTGCACAATCGGCGATATTGTCATTGCTTTCGTGGAAAACGGGAAGCACGTGAGATCGGGTCTTACTCACATTTTCATTAATTTTATAACAACCCAAAATTTCATAACAACCCAAAGAAGATTCGGTGCTCCTCGTCGATCGAATCTCAAACAGCCGATGCGACAAATTACAAAAAGATTATTTTAATTTACAGGACCACAAGCGGAAGTCAAGCTGTCCCTAAAGAGTGTAAAGGTCAATGACACGGAAGCAGCAGGGCTCGAAAAAACACTAAACCTTTCTCAACTCTTCTCGGCTTCGCAGGGCACACCACGAGCGTGAAGTTTCGAGTGTGTGCATGGTGGATGTATACGAGGATAACCATGACCTGAGTTAACGATTCTCTGAGCAAGTACCCAGGCTGGTTATTTCGTCTATTTTTAACCACGAGTGGAAGCTTGAATGGCCCTATTTGTCGTCGAGTAATGGCAAACGTGAGATTTTTTGAAAGGTACTGCATCTCTGTTACATTATTTTTTCTTCCGATCGAAAATTTGTCTGTTGAAAAGATGAACCGCAAAATAGGATACAAAATTGCCTGTATTTAATTTTTTTTTTCTTTTGTATTTCAGATAAGACAACAAGCCGGAGGGATGAAAATTCTCAGGAAGTCCGATTGTCCGTGACAACAGTTTCTTCTCGAGATTATGTTTTTTTTTTTTGGTGTCAATCTCGATTCATATCTCTTCTGGTCAATCTCGTTTGTGATGGCGAATATACATAATAACGTCGTCTCTATCCAGCCGTCCGACGACAGCTGCGAGGTGTACAAGCAACCCGAAGTCTTTTCGACGGTATAGATTCTAATACGTAAAGATAGATTCACCGGTGAGGGGCGATCGAGTATATTTAGAAAAGTGCTCGGCTTGCCAGATCTCCAAGACTTAACCGACAAGCTTGCCGTGCTCCCGCGCGCGCGCTCGCCCGACGAGCAACGCCAGATATCTCTTCTCTGTCTCCCCCGCCGATTTTCTCGTCATCTCGATTCTCGACACTTCGCGCTCTGCTCCTCGTTTATTTTATTTTTTCACTCTCTATCTCCCTTTATTTAACTCAATAATACTCCTTCGCGATCCAGAAGCTTCGAGATAACACAACGGGAAAACCACGTATTGAAAAAACAACAGGCTTCAGTTTGCCGAAGGACGTTGAGCGAAACATTTTGAAATTCAGCTAAGACAAAATTTCAGAATTGGAGCGTCCGTCCAGATTTTTTTTTTGGCTCATAGGTAAAGCGACGGTGTAGGATTGCACGATAGGTGTTGAGTGACATTATTCGAGAACGCTTTGGAGTTTTCATTGTCACGTCGTCCGCTGAAAAGCTCGGTTTAATAATGTAAAAAAAAATCGTTCGCGAGAACGTTGAAATAGAGGCTAATCCTGAAACGAAAATCGCGATCGCTGAGAAGACTAATATCGAGGCTTAATAGCACACATATTTTGATCGTTGAACAAGTTTCCACGTGATTAATGGAAATGTGGCAAGGCTGATATCTTCGAGCGATGAAAAGCGGCGGCTTGTATGCTCGAGAGATTGCAGGGAAAGTCCTATACAGTATCTTCCGGTCTTTGGATTTGTTTGGATCTATGTATCACTCGCGTAAGTGACCCGGGGGGGAGGGGGAAAAACTGGCATTGTTGGCTGGTTACAGCCGATATTGCAATTAGAATCGACGTGGGCGAGCAGGAGTGCACGTGGCGAGCGCGAGCTCGATGCACTATATACCTTTCAACTCCTCCTTCTGCTTCTCGTATTAACAGGGAAATCGGAACTGTGGGATCAGTGGTTGACGTTAAAAGTTTATTGTGAGCAAAAATTTCAAAATAATTTTTAATTAGCAGTCGCCTTGGAAAATCGTTCATCAATTAAGTATAGTCAGATTTATTCAAATTGACGATAAAGTTTAATTGATTAATTAAAAGTGTCTAAATAGTAAATACATCACACTGTACTAATGTATAGTGTACACTGTACAGTTGTATATATTTATTTCTTCTCAACTAGTTATCGTCTTTGAAAAAATTCTTCTCTGCGGAAATTTGAACAGGGGAGGAAAATTCGCTACAGTTATATTTATTCGAATTTGCATTCGCGACGCTATAAATGAAAAAATTTGAGATTCCACAAGGGTATACAGCTGGTTTATTTTTCGCTTCGGCAAAGGTGTATCTATACCGCCCGCGGTTGAGTCAAAGAAAAGGAGAAGAAAAAATAGAAAGAAAAATAGCGAAAGCTCGCGCACCCGCGACCAATCTCAGCGTCTGTCTCTATGTCCGAGAACTCGTGACGATTGTTTCGCGTGAGACGCGAAGATTTCTATTTCCGACGGGGGTACAGCAGCCGCACACGGCAGCATCAACGAGCGAGAGAGCGGAGAATCATCGACGAGTCGGCGACTTCTTCTCAACGGGGAGCAAATCGTCGGGTCATCGTCATTGGACGATGACGAGCCGGTCGAGCGTACAATCACTGGGAGGGGTGGATTTTCTGCAATCCTTATTGCTCATCAACATCATCGACGCTTGCCAACTCGTCCGAAGTGCAATAACGACATGTCTGAATGACCACTCATACTTCCATAATTATCTTTTACGACCATACACTATCGTAATAATCATTCGATGACGCACAAGATTTAATTAATTACCCTGCTAGAAAAAAGAGATTTTGTCAAAATTCCAATACGAAGCTGGGATGATATCATTCAGCTCTCGATGGACTCTGAGCTAAATGCTCGTTAACCTAAATAATTTTTTAACGCATCGGAAATGGTCCCTATAAAATTGTCTCCGTCTATATATCATTTGTGAATGTTGCAGGTTTCACCCCCGCGAAAATAGAAGAAGAAGAACGAGATGAAGAGAACGATGAGGACGAAGAAGAAGTAGAGGACGAGACGAAGAGGGTGTCCGCGGATGAACGGTCAAGAGTGGGGGTGGTCTCGGATGTTGGCGTTGCCGGTGGCGACGTCGTCTTCGCCGAAGACGAAAGTAACGACGAGCGGTAGAAGAGCGGTGGTAAGGAAACTACCGCCTCGAGACTGCGATCGAGCTTTTAGTTTGGTTAGTTCGCGCGCGGGGCCCCGGCGATTGGGACGGCCGATCGAATAGACGACGGACAGACACGAGACAACGAAAGCGAATAAGCGAATTAATTTTTAAAAAGCGAGAGCGAAAAGCGTATATAATACAAAAAAGCGTAAAGAGAAGATCCGGGGAAAGAATCTTATCTCCGAAGCGGGAGTAAAAAAAAAGCCCATAGTGTGAGATAGTGACGAATTTATATCTCGATTTTTTTTTGTCCCCCTCGAAGGAACGACGAGTCCTAAACCTCGGTGCAGTTGTTAATCGTATAACGATAAATCGATATTCGTCGCGGGTTTATCTTTTCTGCGCGACAATAAAACATCGTCATCAGTGGAGCGTCGCGGTTTTTTTTTTTTTCTAATCGAGGATTCCCGTGGAAGAAGGAAAGAGAGAGCTTTCTTCCGCGTTCGGATATTCACGATTTAGTCAACGACTTTCGTGCCTCCGCGAGTGCGCAGACCGTAAACTTAATTGTCGCATTTCTTTTTCATTCACTCCCGAGCTGAATTTTTGCTTTTGCCGGAGACGTCGGGAAAAATTTGACGACTGGTCCCTCAAGTAAGTCAAGCCAGCTGCACTGAGAGCGAGTGAGATACGTATAAATAAAAATAAAAAAGAATGCTTGGTCCTCTGTGTTTGCGTATACGTGTGAAAATTTAACAATCGATTATCGCGCTGGAGAGAATAATTAATTAAATACATTAAAAGAAAAAAACAGTGCTAATAACACAAGTGCCAGCAACTTCACGGTTTCCGGATTCATGGATTACGTTACGAGAGCGAGTAAAAAAAAAAAGAAAATAAATTTATACATAATGGATTGAAACGCTATTTATGGATTAATCGACGATCGATCATTAACGTGTGGCTACGATCAGGGAGAACAAAAAAGATCGAGGAAGCCAGAGCTTTCTTACGTAACGATGCCTCGCGTTCCATCCGCCCAGAGGCAGTTCGAGCTAAGCTCCGGGAAAAAAAAAACAACCGTATGAGAGACTAAAAAGTGTGCCAATTTCGGTCAGGCCGGTATTTAATTGCATAGCTGCGAATTAGTGAAGAATACTTCTGCAATCGATCGATCCGGCAGCCCGATTAATCAAAGATCTATATCGATCTAGATATCGATATTGCCTCATCGTTCAACGATCTCGATTACGCTTGTGCGCTAATAATCTCGTTAGAAGCTCGTTGCAAAATCTCTATCTGCTGTATCGTGTTCGATTAAAATCTTATATCGATATATATATATATATATATATATATATATATATATATATATATATATATATATATATATATATATATATATATATTCCGGTGGTGCAGAAAGTGCAAACGCAATAGTGATAGATAGAGGAATAGGGGAAGGCCAAGGACGCGCAGATCCAGCACTACTGACTACTTCGTAAATAAAATAGTCTCTCGTTATAAAATTAAAAAAAAATTGTTTACATTTATAAAAATGCAAACAATTAAGACCCTATTTATTTCGCAATCGAGTCAAATTAAAATCGATTATAATACGAGCAACTTCGAATGGATAGAAATTTTATTTTTCGGAAATCATTCGGACCGAATTGGATTTTTCTTTTTTTTTTACCGTTTAAATATAATTTTTTTCACGTTAGATCGTCGCTCTGACTAATCCGCACGAGTTCTCTGGGAGACTCGTGACTGTCGAATAGACACCGCGAGCGCCTCCGGTCTGCGGCAGACTATTCGTAGAGCACTATCTAGGTATCTAGGCTCGGTGTCCGTGTATTTTTAGAGACCGTAACGTGAGGAGGAGCCCACGGGGGCCCGCGGTAGTTTATCACGAATCCTCCGTCCGGCTATCCGTCATCTATCTATGTTGGTATTCAAATTTTTTTTTTATTCCATTTTCTTTTTCCGTATATTTGCTCACTCTACCCGCCCCCAATCGGTACGATTTCGTCAGACTCTCCGAGCCCGCTCTCGTACTTCTTCCTTTCGAATTCCGAGCTTCTCTCCACCCTCGTTCGCTTGCGTGAAAATCATCGCGATACCCTCCGGTGGCGCGTGGGTGGCTCGCAGGATATATATTCAACCGTCCCAACCACCACCGCTGCGCTTGACTCTCCTCGTCTTCGTCGACGAGCTCTCTCGCTACAGCGAGCGATTTAAAAATATCCGCATACCTCGTCTTCCCTCTCTCTCGACCGTTTCACATATTTCTTCTCCGAGCAGAATACTCACCGAATTTTCCCGATTCTTTCGTATATATTTTTTATAAGTATATTTATATATTTTTGAGAAAATAGAAAAAAAATGTTTGAGCAGTTTAGGATAGTAGGATCGCGCGAGTAGAAACGGCAATTGGTAGCCGGCCAGCCGGATAGCGAAGAGGCATGCGATAGGGATTCAGTGGTCACGACCTTACTAGCCAGACAGAGGTGCACGCAGAACGCGGTAGCGAGTGAACAGTAGAAATGGCGTTGCGTGCACAGCCGACCGGGGGCGATGGCTCGTCGGCGGGTTTGTGTCGTGCAACAAGTAGAAAAGTCTCGTTAGAGATCCGCCACGTTGCGGAGGAGTGGATGCGCGCGCAGCTCGTGAGGGCAGCAAGTAGATCGAGCCAGCCAGTAGTAACGGTCCGTGGCTGCTCGGACAGGCGCGGAAAAATGCGACGCGTATGCCCGCTGTCACTCGGCGATCAATAAAAACGAGAGAACAGCCGAAGACCTCCGTGGTTCCGAAATCTCTCGTATTAAACGTTCGGCAAGTGGCGTCTAATTAATTTCGTCGCCGTACAAGCCCCGGTACATATATATACATATATATACATGTACACATGTAAAATATAATGATCGAGCGCGGTACAAAAGCTCCGGCCACTTTGATTGGGCTCCACCCCGTGCCAATTGTCGCGGGTGATTTGAAGAACAAATTGCACTACAGTCCTTCGGGCTTTTTCGTCCACAATACTTCATTGTTACTTAGTACCAACTGGATGAGTTTAACGAATGACTATTGTCGGACGGGCACGAGTAGGCGATTATAATTCGACGCGAGACAATCTTGTCGTCTCTTCACTCTTTATATATATTCTTTTAATCCAAAAGCGGCTCGATAAAGTGTTCCAACTTTTTCGCTGCGATTCACTGTAGGGCTTACGAGGCGGAGGAAATATCGTTTTTGAAACGCGAACAAGCTTTTTTTAAAGAGATCTAACTAAGACATTTTTCACACTGAATTCAAACTTTTTTTTTCCAAACATAGAAAATAATCGCATTCGCTTGTTCGATCGAGGTACCAGAAATATAAGCAGCATTAGAAAGCGATGCAGCAAGGCCCGAGGGTAAAAGGGGCATTTAACTCGCGCCTATTCACTGTTCGACGGCGCTGCACAGAGGAGCCACGAATTACTCATGCCAATTCGATTTCGAGGTCTCGTACCCTCAAGACACGACGATTGATATCTACCGGTGTGGCTTCGCAACCCTGAAGATTTTCGGTCAAACGACCGACGCAAATAGAATTAACTTACGAGCTAAACATAGCGGCGCTAGACGATATAGATTAAATTCGTATTATCAAAATTGTCTCCGAATCGAATGATAAAAATTATTGTATTTCTGATTTGAGGATGCCGGGCGCGGCGATATTTTTGCTATTCAATTTTTTTTTGTTATTTTAATTTTATTTTTTGGGAATAAGAAAGCTAAATGCAATTACGAGGGGCAGCGATCTCGAGTATTCTCGGGGCTCGATGCCAACTCTTACCGTCGCGTTGTATCACCGTGCGCACACATTCTCTCTCTCCCGTATGCGATTATACCCGTTGACGCAAGCGAAAGCTTCGCGAAACGAGCTCCTATATTCTTCTCGCACACTGGACGAATTATATTAAAACACTTTGCGAAAATCCCGGTAATTGTATACTTTTGTGTATTATTTCGAGCTGGTACTCTCACCGGCAAAGCGTGATCTACAACCGAACATATCTCATCGATCGAAGCGTCGTCGGATCGAACTTCCGGCCGAGGGTCCGCGACTATATACGCGAATATATATTACTTATTTGCGTACATGTGCAACACACCGAATCGCCCGTGCATACGAACGCACGACGCTAAACATAATAACCGATTACTAAGATAAGCAAGTAGCCGTCTATTTCGAGCGAAGAGGCATTTTAATAATAGGAACCCTTGCGTCACACCCGCTCCGGCTTAGCTTATGTACGGAACCATTTTTAGTAGCGGTGAATACCGCACGAGTATGAATGAGGAACGTCGCTGTGAATTAACGCACGAATAACTTTCGGGTCTTCTTTAAAAAAAAAAAATATGTCGAAATTGTTAAAGCATCCAAAGTGCAATAATTCGTTTAAAACGATTATGCCATTGGAGAATTGAGAGGTGGAGTGTGAGCTAATCGGAGAATGTCGTCGACGAGACGAAATTTGTCTGACGCATGTGGCCAACATACCATCCAAGTTATTTTACACTTTGTAGTCATCGGTGTGTCTGAACTCGGACTTTTCGACCTATTAATAGACTTTGTTTACCCGCCTGGCACAAATTTACCTTCAATATCAATTTTCCTGTTTTGGCACTTGCAGTTCGAAGTAAAAAAAAAATAATGTTTCGTTGAAAATAAGAAAAGGAAATAAATATTCGACGAAGAGAACGATGGTATAAAAATAATGTTTCGTATGTTTTCAGAGATCATCGTCGATTGAAAAGGATTCTCGTGTCTCTGTCGTGGCAGCGACGCGATTAGTTGGATCTTCGCCTCGAAGAGATCGACGCCGAGAGGCTGAATGGTGCCGCAGGACGGATAGCGAGTGAGTCCGTCAACGAGGAAAGTGGAGAAGGATCTTGATCCGGTGGAGCTCGTACATTCGTGAAAAAATAATCGATTCTCGCGGATTGGAAACGGGCGTAATCCTGAAGGGAAATCAGGGCACCCCGTAAAGATGGGGGTCGCCGATGATTTCGCGCCGAGCTTCACCCAGAAGCCGCAGCTTCGTCAGGAGGACGAGGGCAATAGGCTCATATTCGAGTGCCAATTGGTGAGCTCACCGAAACCGGAGATATCATGGTTTCGCGGAGAGACACAGCTGAGCGAGGATGCGAGGACCAACTTCAAGATACAGAGCGTCGGCACCAACAAGTTTCTCGTCGTTCTCGAGCTCGACGACGTCATCGAGACCGACGCTGGCCTCTACAAGGTCAAGGCCAAGAACAAGATGGGCGAGGTCGCAGCGTCCATCAACCTTAACTTCAGTCGTGAGTTGATTGATTTGTTATCAACATCCGCCAAAAAAAAATTAATTTGTTCTGGAAAAACCCGGGGCAAAACGGACCCATGTCCTCCAATCGAGATGAGACTTTCCTTTTTTCTTTATGTCACGCTAAGGATGGGTAAAAATGGTCCGTTTTGCCCCGCTCTACTCATACGCACAAAGTAGAATATACTTTGCAGATGGCTTTCCGAGGATCGTCCTCAACGATCCCGTCGATAAAATAAGACTGGCACAATTGTTTATAAAGGTGTCTGGTTCTTTTTACGATGCTCATCGGGCACACACACGCACAGCTTTCTCTGCGATTTTTGTGTTTTTTCTACTCAGCGTATGTTATTCCAAACCATTTTTTTTATGATCGCCTAGCGAGAACCCGAACATTACAGCTGATTTAGCACCGTACATCGCCTCTTCGGCGTCGACGACTATACTTAGCGTGAAATTGAATTATTAGTCTACTCATCGAGTTAGAGATTCGTTTTTTAACATTTTCTTTACTTTAAAACTTCTTGGAACGCAATCTGATGAGGACCGGATGTCTCTTTCCTGCAATCGGGATGCTCGCACAGAGTTATTGATAATAAGAAAGCTCGCATTAGTGATTAATTCTCGGAAAACACGTGTTACATAGAAATTGTGTTTTTACAGCCGTGGACGAGCCTAGAGAAAAGTAAGTTAGACGCTACTGAGAGTGACGCGAGACGAATGTACTATTTTCTATTTATTTCTCGCTTATCTCTATCTCTATCGCTTCTACTGTTGCTCAAACTTTCTCTGCTCGCGAGACATCGACTCAGCTTTTCTTCTTTGATTCGTCGTAACTTGAGCCTCTTCTCTTATGCTCTCCTTCCTTCGCTTTCCTCTCCGACTTGAAAAACAGTTGTGCGTTTAACGTGGCGAGCCTTAAATGAAATTTTCCCGCAAATAATCGCTACTTTTATTGCCTTCACTTTGAAGATTACAAAAAAAAAGACTTTTAATTTCACTGCATCGCTTATTATGCCCTTACTTTTGTGATTTTAGCTATCCTGCCACTTCCGAAACGGTGAGTGCTTCTGGCACCATTTTTCTGATTTGTTTTTGTTTGTTTCTTACTAACGATTTTTTTCTTTGTGTGTTTCAAGTTCCGAAATTAAAAAGGAGTGTGAAATGAACGTTTACGTTTGTACGTGTGTCGATGTTTTTCTGTTTCCTCGACGTGGGTCTTTTTTACTCAACGGATCGATCGTCGCGAGAAGAAAGGGTGCCTCTTCGTAATCGTGCGTCACCAATGTGCACTCGATATCCCGAGTTCGATGCTACCGGTAGAGAAGTCCGGTGTGTTGACAATGTTCAACTCGATTCGCTTCAATCACCAGTCGCCGGAAATAACCGTCGCGGAATGTCCGCTATTTTCGGCGCAGTACTCGCGGAAAACGGACGATAAGAGGCGCTCTCTCGTACTCTCATAGGCGACTCGTGTTAAATCTTCATAATTTCAATGGTTTGCTCGACAATGGAACATCGTCGAGGAGACCCGGGACTCGTTATTCATTCGAGCTAATTGACACCGCGTATATTTATACGCACGACGAAACTCTCGTCTGGTGAACACGTTTTATGCAATTCAAAATAGCTTCTCAATTCGCCGCGGCGGACGGTAATTTTTTAACAAAAATGTTTGGCCTCGGCGAATTACGATTCTTGCAAATTATATCTTTTTTCGCTCATCTGAGCTCACCAGCTCGATGAAGGCGGAAGGGGTATCGAAGTACTTCTCAGAATCGAGGAAAACAGCTGCAGCCTACTTATTCTTTCTAAACTTAGCGGCGAACTCCGTATACTTGTCGGTGATCTTCACGATCCTTCCGAGCTACGACTTTATGCCTTTATTATCGTCGAAACAACTTTTTCCGCCGTGTTAAACCCGAGATTTTTTTTGTTATTGTTTTTTTTTTTTTTTTTATTAAAAATATATTCAATATTGCAGACAAATCGACGGTATCGCACCGACTTTTGCGAAAAAGCCCGCGATCAGGCAGGAGGACGATGGAAAACGATTGCTCTTCGAGTGCCGCATCACTGCCGATCCGACCCCGAAGGTCTCATGGTTTCACGATGGGAACGTCGTCAAAGATTCGCCAAGGCACAAGGTCGGTTAATGCAATTCGAATAAACAAAAAACCGTGGTTCAAAGAAATTAGGTCATCTTTTTTCTATTTTTGTTTCGTTTCTCTTATTTAACAGCTGACCGTTGATAAAGATGGTCACTCGTACTTCGCCACTCTTGAAATAAAAAACGTAACAGTTGAGGATGCTGGAAAATACAAAGTAACGGCGAAGAACGAGCTCGGCGAATCGAATGCCACGATATCCCTGAATTTCGACAGTAAGTATGCAAAAATTGATCAGAATTGAGCGTCTCATCAACTCATCAATAATACCAACAACAACAACAACAACAATCACCGATCATCCGCCCCGCCCCTACCCGGCTAACTCGGGATGTATATCGATCACCGATCTTCCTTCATCGACCTCTACTTTTTATTATTATTTTTTTCCGTTACAAACGAAAAAACGAAATCGTTTTTATTTTCTATTCAAATTCAAACACAACGTCTCTCATTCACGATACATTGTTTCGACATGCGATTGGTTCGATCGTTAATCACGTACCTTTCCCTCAGTACTCTTTATTTTTTATTCTTCATACTATGTTTAATCGTTTATCATTTACTCTCGTCGAGGAGCACGTATCGATCGGTTCAACGAAACAAAAAGGGATAAAAAAAGACAACTGCAGAAATTGAAAAAAGTAAAACGCGCGAAAGAGGAAAGAACAGATTGAGAAAAAGTAACCAAAAGAAAAAAAATGGTACATGTCACGATATACAGCCCGCGGTTTGATATAGCCAAAATTGACAAAACGTTATGAAAACGAGGCCCGGGATTATCAAGTAGAACGCGAGAGAACATCAATAACGTAATGCCCCACTGCTGCTTTCTATATATGACGTATTAATTCGATCCTGCATCGCGCTCATCGATCGGACGATCGATTATTTGTCTTCGATTCATAAATCATAGGTGAATCCATGATAATTCGTTCGATCGTTGAACGCTTTAGCAACGATCGCCAATTTGGCCTGACGCTGACGCTTCACTAGAGGTTGCTGCGGTGAATTATCTCACTATGTTATTGTTTCAACGTGTTTGTCGTGTGCCGATTCCTAACTCGCTGTACATACTTCTACGAGGTTTCCAGCGAATTCTCTTTTTTTCATTTCTTTTTCATTTTCTCAACCATCCATGTCACTAAAGCCGCTTCGTAGATAATGGTGCGTAGAAATACGTTTATATGACAGAGTGATGGAAAAAAAACAGAACAAACGTCGTGTTCGCGATCATTTTCGTTTTTTGTTACAAAAAAAAAACATAATTTACTCAACTGAGCAATGAGATAAGGTCGGCAGTTGCAGTGCAGTCGTCGTCGAGAATTCTTCCTCTTCAAATCTGTTCGTTATCATCAAACCTTCAACGATACCTTTGCATCGTCATCTTCACTATATCATCATCCCCTCCGTCCCTTCGCCCGACTCGAATAATCACGCGTAGACGTACATAGATCTTCTCGATCGATACGTCGCTCTCCGTTTCTGCACGCAAACGGAATTTAACTGAGCTGTGGATACCCGTTTGTGCGAAATTATTAGGCGACGAGGCACCGGTACCTGACGACGGGATCAAACCGACATTCACCGAACGACCCTTGATTCGACAGTCCGACGACGGCAACACCATCACCTTCGAGTGTCGATGCGTCGGCGATCCTAAACCCAGTGTCAAGTGGTAAGGTGACCGAACGAAGTGGACGCTAACGGTTATATATTTTCTCTTTGAACCCTCAACTTTCGCCAGCACGAAATTTTGGTGCTTAAGCTACTGCGCGGCCCACTAGTCAAATGGGTACTACATTTTTTACAATTGTTTATCCAAAATTGTATAAACAGTACATTTATACAATGCACATTTTGGATAAACAATTGTGGAAATTTATCATTCGTGTTCCGTGCAGCAGCTACCTTAAATTGTTTCGATAGTGTCGTTTAGATTGAAATTTGAGTGCAAAAAAAAATTGAGCCGTTTCACAATTTAAGGTGTCGAGTCAATCGAATCATTATTTGTTTTGCCATTTTGCTTTTTTTTTGCCACTGCCTCGAGACCTTGAAAATGTTGAGAAGCGTCCACTTCGAGCGTCGTCGAGGATAATGAGAGTTGAAAAAAAAAAAAAAAGAATTGGTTACTGTGACGCGTGCATTCGCGATGCTGGGTGTCAGGTATCACGGGAACAACGAGATCAAGGAAGGCGGAAGGTTCAAGATGTCCCTCGAGCTTGATCAGAAGCTCTACTACCTAGCGAGATTGCAGATCAGCGGCGTGGCGAAGGCAGACGGTGGAGAGTACAGAGCCTGCGCGAAGAACAAGCACGGTCAAGGAACGGCGACGATTAATCTGAACTTCGAAGGTGGCGACAAACCAAAGTACGAAAACAAAAAAAAAACAAAAAGGGCAGACAGTATATTGAGCATGTTAATGAAGATTTTTTCGTAGCACTGTCCAGTAATTCGCAACAAATTTTCGAGCTCGAACCACGTCCGGTGAAGTCAATTTTTCTTTTTATTTTTTATCGAACAGTCACGAATCATTGAAACTTATATTTGAGCGTTGAAAAATTTGTTGAGAATTACTGTTGTCGCTACGTTCATCGAACCCTCGCCGTGTATGCCGCATGCTCGATCATTTGGAAGTGCATACGTACGGAGTGATCTACAAGCATGGAGAGATCCTTCGATTCGAGAGAATGTTCGTTAAGGAAAGAGAGTTGAAACGTGATTCGACAAAAAAAAACCAATACGAATAATCGACTATACGCAGAATTCCGGACGGTAAGGCACCGCGTTTCCCGAAGAAGCCGACGATACGTCAAGAGGGTGATCTGCTTATAATGGAGTGTATCCTGGAGGCCCATCCGGTACCGGATATCACATGGTACCAGGGACAGAAGGCGATCAGCGACAGTTCGAGGGTTAAAATGTCCCGCAAGGCAACCGGCAAGGACACCTATCTTCTCACCCTGGAAATATCGAATCCCACCAAGGCCGACGGTGGAAATTATCGGTGCAACGCGTTTAACAACTACGGCGAGAGTAACGCAAACATCGCCCTTAACTTCCAAGGCAAGTGACGAACGTCCAATGGATATATAAAAAAAATCAATTTATACCCAACCCGATCACCCTCACGATCTTGTCTCTCGCACACCAATTTCTCAACTATCATCTTCACTTCTTCATTATCTCCTCTATTCTATCTTTTATCTACTATACTTTATATAATGTTTCATCCACGATATCGCACTATGTTTCCACGTTAAAAAAAAAAAAAACCTTTGCTCGTCTTGAAGAAAATCGTTCGCACACATCGAGTTTTCATAATTTCCATTTTTCATTTTCGACGTTCACGTGGGTCTCGGTTAGATAGCATGTACATTTTGTATACATATACATGTCGAAAATTGTAAATCGTTAGTAAGACGTATGAAATACTCAAATAGGGTAAGTATAACGCGCCGAATCTAACTCTGATCGTTCAAAGCCTCTCTGTCTGTAATCGCTTCTCTAATACCAAACAATAGTGCCGAACCAAAAACTCTATTAACTATGTAATCCCCTGAATAATACGAGAAGGCAGGATAATCCTCAGTTGCGTGAGCGTTCGGCGTAGAGAAATGTAAATCGAATTCTTCGATAGCTCGCACTGCCATTCGGAAGTGTAAATTGTGTTCGGAAAAAAAAAATGCTGAACGCAGCGCACTCTTCCACGGGGTGGAGGGAGGATTAAACGGCAAAGAAGTTTATTGTCTAATCGTGGATCTTCCCAAGACGCAGAAGACGCGGCTGGCTTCGCGCCGTCGTTCGTCGAGAAGCCACGCATCATTCCGAACGAGAGCGGTACCCTGATCACGATGAAGTGCAAGTGTCGAGCTAAGCCAAAACCCGAAGTCACCTGGTTCCGGGGCACAACTGTTGTCAAGGAGACGTCAAAGATCTCGATAAAAACCAAGGTCGTCGAGGAGGACGTTTACGAGCTCACTCTCGAGATCAAGGTATGGGAATTTTTGTATTTTTTTTTCCAACAACGATTTGTTTTTCGTAGAGTAAAATCTGAATGTTTATTTTTTTTTCTTTCCGCTTTAGGATCCCACCGGACCGGATGGCGGCACTTATAGATGCCACGTAAAGAACGAATTCGGCGAGAGCAACGCGAATCTGAACCTGAACATCGAAGCTGAGCCCGAGCCGGAGGGCGACGGTCCAACGTTCGTCGATAAGCCGCGAATCCAGTCGCAGGACGGAGGAAAACTCGTCATAATGGATTGCAGAGTAAAGGCAAAGCCAAAGCCCGAGATCGTATGGACTCACGCTGGAAAAGTGGTCACCGAGTCCTCGAAAATTTCTATCAGCATCGTCAAGGAGAAGGAGGACATTTATTACATAAAACTGACGCTCAACGATCCGGGCGAGGCAGATTCTGGCCTCTACAAGTGTAACATCAAGAACGCCCTTGGAGAACTCAACGCGAATCTCACTCTTAACGTTGAAAGTAAGGAAAAAAATTGTGTTGCCTTGCGGACATTTTTGTGTTTTTTTTTTTTGTAACACATTAACGTATTTCTTGTTTTCAGTTATACCGGTGATCAAGGAGAAACCCAAGGTCGTCAAGGTAGTGAAGAAGAAGACGGTAATCGTCGAGTGTCACGTCATGTCCAAATTCGCGCCGAATTGCACGTGGTTCAAGGAGAGCGAGGCGGTGAAGGAAGACAGCCGACACACGCTGCACGTCGAGAAAGTCAAAGAAGTACGTCTCGATACCGTTACATATTCTCGATACATCTAAACACTTGACATTAGAAATTAATGGTAACGATTCAACGTGTTCTCGCAGGGCGAATTTGTTGTTAAACTCGAGATCGAGAAGATATCCACGGCCGACAAGGGCAAGTACAGACTGGTGGCTAGAAACGAGAAGGGCGAAGCTACATCTCAAGTCGTCGAGATAATGGAGATACCGGAAGAGATCGAGAAACCGAGGATCGCTTCCGGCCTCAAGACTGTCGTAAGTTATTTTATCATTTCAATCGATCCAATACGGATAAGAATGCAAGTCTATAAATTAATTTGTTAATAACAAAAAAAACTTTTTTCCGAAGACCGTTGAGGAAGGTCAGACCGTCGAGTTCACGGCATCCCTTGCGCAGTCCGACAAGAAGGTCACGATTGAGTGGTACAAGTACGTATATTTACAATATTCTCTTCGCATATATTTACATGTCGCAAGGGCAACTATTAATTGTAACGTGTCCTCAGAAATTCGACAATCATCAAGGCTTCGAAGGAGGTCAGGATCTCGTTCAACGGCATCGAAATGAAGTTGACAATCAACTCAGCCACGGAAGAATTCACGGGCACTTACAAGGTGGTCGTCAGCAACGAAATGGGCAAGGACGAGTCTTCCGCCGAATTAACCGTCAAGGTAAGTTCGATAAACACGCCCTATAATCGAATATTGTTTTATATACAAATACGACTATATTCTTATCGACTGATTAGTTTCGAAATAGAGATACTCTTTCTGTAAGAGTATCGCCGACTCTGCCACAAAAAAAGTTGCGAAACTATAGGTACAAATCGACCCCCCTAATCTCAATCAAAGTACCCAGATTCTCGTGACCCCCAAGTGATTAAAACTGTCGTCCATTGTTTTTAACTCTGGCCCGTTCCAACCCCTCGCGAACATATCTCGCATGTGCCCTCACACCTTGATATTGCAGAAGCGCGTTGAAAAGAAGAAAAAGGAGGAGGAAGAGGAGAAGAAGAAAAAGACGGTGGAGAAGAAGGAGGAGAAGAAGGTCGAGGAGGAAGAAAAGGTGGAGGAGAAGAAGGTAGCGAAGTTTCGACAAGCAATCGTTCTACTGCGAACAATTGACCCAACTAACAATCGTAGTCCTTAGGAAAATGCTTCCGAGTCGCACTTACCCTTCTAACATATGAACCAAAAAAATCTCAATACTTGGCCACGTTTGTCCATCGATTCGAAACAAAAACCTATAATGTATTGCAACGCGAAAGGTAATCGATTCGGTCAATGACGACGAGGAGGATGATGATGAGGAATATAGTGAAGAAACAGAGGAGGAAGAGGACGAACTGGTGAGTGTCGTCGAATCCAGCGTCGCCGAGCCGATTGTCGAAGAACCAATGTCCGAAGTTTCCGATATCGTTTCACTGGTCGAGGTACACTTGAACACATACACTTTATACGTGGCTACATTCACACTCATATACTTCACACACATTAACACGTACACTTGGCTCAACATCCGTCGAGCATCGAGAACGAGTCCGTACGGACATTTTCTTCAACTCATCGTTTTTTTTTTGTATTTATTCATCACTTTTTCTCTTCGTCAATCATCTCTGCTCTACGTCCTCGTCCGATATGCCAGCTCCAATGGACTTTATTCCAAGATTTTTTTCTCGGTCACATATTTTTAGTTTTTTTTTTTTTTTTCAAGGACAAACCGGACACAAAAACGAACGGTATCGACAAACCAGATGCCCCGAAGGTAACTCACACACACGTTTTTTCACTCTCTTATACTTTTAACATTTTCATGCGATTCGATTGTAACAACACAAACAGCATTTCACACCTTTCACTCGCGATTTATGGACGAATCGTTATCTTCGAAATATATGTTCTGTGTCTTCCACTCATCCGCGAATGTTACCTCTATTCGGTCGTATTATTCGTATCCTCTGTTTTTCCTCCGAACCGCAAATCCCTACTGTACCACGAATAAAAAAAACTTATTTTTACGTAAACGCTTACATAGTTTCGCTGGCAGTCTATTAGACATTCTACTTTTTTTCTCTGTCTTGTCAATTGTGTCCGACGTGACGATTAATCGTTGTTTCTTTCGTTTCAGAAAACGGAGATCGTGGTGAGTCGAGGATCTAAAAGTTACCTCGATCGTTTTAGTTGTGGAATCGAATTTGTGACGAAAAGCGACAAAATTTTTTATCGCAAAGATCGATTTTACACCTCGGGATCGAGTTTTCTTTTACGACGACAAGCTTATTACTTCTCTCACGCTATCTCTCTCTTTACTACGCTTCTTTCACTATACCTGCTTTTTACTTCAATCATG
The DNA here is from genome assembly GCA_963575735.1 of Amblyjoppa fuscipennis. Classification (NCBI taxonomy): domain Eukaryota; kingdom Metazoa; phylum Arthropoda; class Insecta; order Hymenoptera; family Ichneumonidae; genus Amblyjoppa; species Amblyjoppa fuscipennis. Next base: position 21,830,203 of record OY754494.1, read on the forward strand.
CTATTTACTTTACTCCTCAGCGCAGCAGCTATCAGCGTTAATTTAAGCTTCGAATAGAAAGTTACCTTATACGATAGTACTTGTATGCTTCGTATACTACATCACCGTAGGGACGTCGCACTAAAGGCCCAAGGCATAGAAAATCGCAAAACAGGCAATAATACCCAATCTCCAAAGACAATGTCTCTTTGGAGTTCACGATTATCACCGAGGCAATCTGCATGGCAAAATCATAATTGTTTATTTGCATACATCCTACTGATTGTGTTACTCGTTGCACCGCATGCTCCGTGTTATTGAATGAACGACTCGTCGTCTCGAAATTTATGTCATATATCTTAATGTTTTTATTACGTTATCCGTAGAAGAAGAAGGAGGAGGAAGTTGTCAATAATGTTGAGAAGGTCGAAGAACGAAAATCCATCAAGGTATTGACTCTCGGCACAGTACGCTTATCCAGAGATTGTTATCGTCGCTTGCAATTTTAACGATTATTTTTATAACGCAGAAGAAGGTGGAGGAGAAGAAGATCGAGGAGAAGAAACCGGAAGAAAAGAAGGAACCGGAGAAGGTGAGGCAGATTTCTCGGTTAGCAATCATTTTTAAAAATTTGAACACACCGATAACTATGTTTTAATTATTTGCAGAAGAAGACCCTGAAAAAGAAAGAGCCCGAAACGAAGGACGTAAGTGATTGCAATCAATATCTAAGTTTCTATTTTTTTTTAATTATTTTGTATCGATGGTATTTCATGATCGCGTTTATTTGATGTTCAGGTTTCTCGCGAAACGACCCCGAAGCCCGAGAAGACAGTCACCACTCGCAAGTCTTCCATCAGCAGGGTAGAGGAATTAAGAACGGAAAGCCGACGAAGCTCGCTGGTCTCCACCGAGGAAACGGTAAATCACCGTTCATTTATTTCGCCGTAACAGTAGATTGCATTGTTTCTCCTTTAAAAAAATGTTGAGTACTAAAATCTCCTCACAATGTTCCCTCGCCCGTAGATCTCCGAAGACGACAGTCCACCCTCCAGTCGCCGCGTCTCTATACAGAAGGTACACAAAAAATACAAAGAAATCTCGTCGCAGATCGGGTCTGCAGTAAATTACAAAAAACAGAACAACAAAAAAGAAATATCGTGGAAACGCGATCGAACAATTGGATACGGAAGATAATTGGCATTCGCTGTACCGAAGTAAAGGAGATGCGCCAATTTGTGGCCACGCAAATACACGGGATGAGTCCTTGTAGAGAAAGGCTTCAATCAAAGATTCTAATGACAGACTCTACATGCCTAGCGAATTACTAACGCAAATCTGTCGTCTCGTGAAAGGAGTCTTAAAACTTATACTTGTATTTATTTATCTAGTTCGAAGAGGAATCTAAGAGCGAGAGCAGACGTTCGTCCGTGATGGAGCGGAAGACTTCCGTCGCAGAGAAGGTAATGAAATACCGTAGTTCATATCTTTTCGTGTTTATGGCAAACATGTGTGTGACGATAGAAATAGTACTTTGATATCATTTCTATAGAAAGGATGTTTATAAAATAATTTTTAGCAGACAACTTCAGTAAAGGGTAAGGCGGCAACGGAGAAAATCGAGGACAAGAAGGTACATGCGACATACCTGAAATTATTCACTCGCGTTTACTACGAGGGTATTACCACGATCATCAATAATTCTTATAAATTTCGATATTCGACCGTCTTTTTTTTTTCAGGAGGCAGCTAAATCTAAACAGTCTGTAGAGGAACCTGCAGAGCCGAAGGTACACTGTTCACACATACACACATTCCCTAAGCACCGATAACACTAACACACCGATAACACATCGAAACTCATTAACGCGTTATCGAAATGATAAAACACTGTTCTATATCGAAAACTGACGATTTCAGAGACGTTTGTCGGTCAAGAAGAAGGTCGAAAAGAAGGACGAAGAGGTAGAGACGTAAAACTTTTCGCGTATCGCTCAAAAGCTTCGATGATAAAGTTTGTGCTATTAAAAAAAAAATCTTTGAACTTTGTAGGAAAAAACTGAAGTGAAAACGAAGGCCGTTGACGCTAAAGTCGATAAATCAAAGGTACACGAATCACTAAACAGTGACACTAGCAACTTTGAAAGACTTACTGAAACGAAAAACGCGAAAATTTTACAGGAGGAATTGGCTGTGAAAACAAAAACGACACTCGGCAAACCCGAGGAGGTCAAGGTATAACTTCAAACATTGCGAATGAATGTAAATTTAACTGATGATACCGAGAATTCGAGAACACCGAGATAGTTAAAACGTGAAATCATTTTTAGAAGGACGAACCATCTCCGAAACCTAAGGCCACACTCGGAAAACCGGATGAGGTCAAGGTACACTACAAACACGAACCAAAAATTAACGATAATTCAAAATTAATTGCCTCGATCAATTTGTCTCAAACGAAAAATTGTACACTCTTTTAGAAGGACGAAGTTGCTCCGAAACCGACACTCGGAAAGCCGGATGAGGTCAAGGTACACTACAGACACGAACCAAAAATTAACGATAACTCAAAATTAATTGCATCGATCAATTTGTCTCAAACGAAAAATTGTACACTCTTTTAGAAGGACGAAGTTGCTCCGAAACCGACACTCGGAAAGCCGGATGAGGTTAAGGTACACTACAAACACGAACCAAAAAATTAACGATATCTCAAAATTAATTGCATCGATCAATTTGACTCAAACGAAAAATTGTACACTCTTTTAGAAGGACCAAGTTGCTCCGAAACCGACACTCGGAAAACCGGAAGAGGTCAAGGTACACTACAAACACGAACCAAAAAATTAACGATATCTCAAAATTAATTGCATCGATCAATTTAGCTCAAACGAAAAATTGTACACTCTTTTAGAAGGACCAAGTTGCTCCGAAACCGACACTCGGAAAGCCGGAAGAGATCAAGGTACACGACAAACACGAACCAAAAAATTAACGATAACTCAAAATTAATTGCATCGATCAATTTGACTCAAACGAAAAATTGTACACTCTTTTAGAAGGATCAAGTTGCTCCGAAACCGACACTCGGAAAGCCGGATGAGGTCAAGGTACACGACAAACACGAACCGAAAATTAACGATAACTCAAAATTAATTGCGTTAATCAATTTGACTCAAACGGAAAATTGTACACTCTTTTAGAAGGACCAAGTTGCTCCGAAACCGACACTCGGAAAGCCGGATGAGGTCAAGGTATACGACAAACACGAACCAAAAATTTACGATAGTTCAAAATTAATTGCCTCGATCAATTTGACTCAAACGAAAAATTCTACACTCTTTTAGAAAGACGAAGTTGCTCCAAAACCGACACTCGACAAACCTGCAGAGGCGAAGGTACACGAAACAATTCAACACTCGTTTTAATCCATTGAAACATCAATTTACCACTCATTCCTTTCTTATTCCTAAATACTGATCCGTATTTGAAACATTTCTAGAAGGCTGCTCCGAAATCCAAGTACTCCCTCATGAAGCCCGAAGAAAAGGTACACACCACACAGTTGCGACACAATGAGACAGAAAAATTCATTACACGCTTCACGCTCTCTGAACAAAAAAAAACTGTTCTTTTTTTTAGAACGAGGACGATGAGTCCCCGAACGCTAATAACACCCTCTGTTCGCCCGAAAAGGTACACATACACGATCACACTTACTCACGCTCTACGCTCATATGTCTCATCATAAAAATTGTTGTCATAATAAATCTAATCATCAATCATCTTTGATCACATGTAATTTAACTGTTGTTAACTTCTGTTTAATTTTTGTAACAGGATAACGGGATAACAGGAATGGGCGGATATCGGATCACGGTGCGTGTGTGCAATTTTAACGGGGTTTTAATATCTTGTTTTTTTCATTTTGTTCACAGAAGGAAGAATTTAGCAAGTTCTCCTTGAAGCCTGTTGGAAAGAAGGTAATATACATCGAGCAATCCTTCGCTTGAGTTTATATTTGACGCAATTTTTCATTGTTTGATTGCAGGCCAAAGAGGAGGAAGAAGAGCAGAACAAGTTGAAACTCAAGGTGAGCTTATGGCGTACAACTTCAGTAAACTACTACGAAAGAGTCATAGACGATTCACTGTACATATCAAAAATATTGCATTTCTTTAAAAAATTCCGCGTAACATCGGAATCATCGGACGTATTGCAATTGCAAAAAAAAAATCGAATATCTTGATACAGCCTACGGACGGACCAGAAGCCAAACCAAAGATGCGTAGAACTGTGCCGCCGAAGCTGCAAGTTAAAGTCGAGAATTTCCAAGCGATACAGCTCAGACCCGTCGTAAAGACGGTTAAAAAATCTGAGAAGGTTGAGAATGGCACGATTTCGCTTAAGGTATCCCGAAATGCGGGAGGTCAAAATTTATTTTATCTAAATCTCTCTTTTATTTCATTTTTATTCTCTACGAACACTTCCAATCTGATTCTACACATTATCTTACTTTCTGTACTTATCTGTACATTTCTCCTCGTCTTTTCTACGTCTGCGCCGTCTCTGGTCTTCGATTCTCTCGCTATAACGTATTTCGATCTATTCTGTTAAATCTCGTTTATATGTGTGACTCTTCTGTACTATGGCGAAAGCTCGTTTAATTATTCTCGTCGAACTACTTTAACAGCTCCTTCGGAGATTTACCGGAAGGACCTCGACGCTCTATCTTTTTCCGTCTATTTTATTTTCCAGGAACTATCATTTTTCTATAATCTATTTTTCATCCGTCACAATCTGCACTCTACGCAATAAACGCAACCCATAAGTCGACCCTAAGAAAATCATAATGCTGCATCGAATGTAAAGAAAAAACAATGCCATCGATCACACCGATTAAAATTACATGCACTGCACTGGCCATCGTAATAATCGATCGACAATTAACACGATAATTTATTATCGTACATTCATCAGTCTAAACGAATCGACGTAACACAACATCGACAAACCATCCTCGTCAGCGCATCTCTACGATAACAATCGATGTTCCACTGTATACAAATTTCTCGGATCTGCGATGAGAAATTCTTATCTAATATTTCACTGACGTTTTCTCTTAAAAAAAAAAAAAAAAAAAAAAAAAAAAAAAAAAAAAAAAAAAAAAAAAAAATGCACTTGTTTACGCAGAAATTACAGCGTGTTACTATGTACTCCGCAGAAAACCGAGAGGGGTGAAAAACTCGAGGTAAAGAAGATGAAGGGATCGAAGGCTTCGAAGGAGGCGAGCTACGAGCTACCTGAGATACCAGATTACGAGCGTGCCGTCCTGGAAAAACCGCAGGAATTCGAATTTGGCGAGTACGCCGGACGTGACAAAACCAAGCTGGAGAGACCGTCGAGTCAGGTAAAAAAAATCAATTTTTCCTTCCTCATTGTGGATTATTCCTCATTGACTTTTTAGTCCCGATGTTTGTAATTTTTAAAAATGTCTCTCGTTTTCATGTGTCCCTGCAGAAGATCGAGTCAAAGGTGAGTTACGAAAGTATCGTCAGATCGAAGAGAGTTCGCTTCGCCTTCATTGCCGCTCCAGTCACCACCAAAGCTTTCCGGCGCTTCTGCTATACGTAAAGACAAAAAAAAACAAAAACAACTTCAAAACTCTCAAAGCGCTCTTCGTCCAATGGACGAATGTCTCAGTTATTGAGCCAATTTTCTCGACGGCTATGGATCTCTTTACTTCGACTACAAAAACACAATTAAAAAAAATCATAATTATTTAATTATAATACGATTAAAATCACGAAAACCAGATGGCCAATGACTGGCACATCCACGAGTGCGCGTCGAAGTTTAAGGATACTCGTGACGTCGCGTTGTCCTTCGGTATCCGGGAAAGCACCTGTATCGCTCGAATTAATGAGCCTCTCTCTATTCAACCCATCCAGCTTCGACTTCTCGGTCTGGTTGGCAACCGATGAATGCCACGCTTAGAAAACTATTTTAGCATGCAAAAACCTCGCCATATCTCTAGACTTCGGTATACCTCAGGCCGTTTCTACCTTGCCACTACCACAAACGAGAATCGCCTACTATTCCAAGCGAAACTATATACGAGTGGAATTATTATACCCGCTTCAATCGGGAATCCTTCTCTCTCGATCTCTCTCCCTGGGAGCCGTCCTTACCTCTTACAATCCCCAACGTCGTCGTTACCTCAGTTGTCGCCTCTTTGCACGCTCCCCCCTCCCCCCCCCCCCCCGCCGCCGTTCAATCTCTCTCTCACACTCAACTTCTGTCCAAAAACCGAGCCATCTGAGACAGGGACGTTTGCTATTTTCGGGGATCATTACGTCCACACACGCATTAATAGAGGAGTAGAAGAGAGAGACTAAGAAAGCCTGATCCGCTGGCAGATAGCTTACTGGTAAGTGGTCAGTCATGGATTTTCGGCCCAGTCGAGGGCTCGGTGCTTTCCCGTGATCGGTTATTACAATCCCTTCGACGTGATCCGCGTTTTGCGTCTCGACGACTGTACGTCAAGCGAAATTTCCAGTTTTGTCCGTGAGGAAAAGTTGAAAAAAGATAACTGCCGCTAAAAAGTCTCGCTCGCCTGTTGACTCGCTTGTTTTTGGTGTTCTCCTTCGACGGGAACGAACGCTTCGCGCCCGAGGATCTGCCTCGATAAGCTCACGGTGATACTCGAACGTTTCAACGATTTCAGCCCAAGGTACCGGAGATCAATACACCGGAGATTAAGGCACCGGAGATAAAGGCACCGGACGCACCGAAGATCGAAGTCATCAGAGAGTCCACGCCCGTCGGAAGCAGAAGACCGTCGCTCGCACCGGGAAGTGGCACAAGCAGCCGCAGGGGATCGCTCATACCCCCCGAAGAATTGGGCCGTAGACCCAGTCTTATCATCAGCGACGAGGTATGTTCCGCGGAGATTTTTCATGTGTCACAGGTATATAGACTGCCTTTTTGCTGGAGGTCGGATATCGTCAAAATTGGCTGACAAAAACGCTGAAGAAAGCCCCGATTTGATATTTTCCAAGTTTCCAATGAGAACCAATTTTTGTTGTTTGTTTTGTTTTTTTACGTTACTCCAATTTGATATGCAAAGAAATGTTCACGAGTCATGGAGAAACGTCTGTCGAGCGCACGGCCGATAATTAAATAAAACAAATCAACGATCCAGCCGCACCTCCAGCAAGTTACCCTGGTCGAAAGTTTGGTCCTTTATGTTTCACGATCGTGACGTTTATTTATTTTTTGTCTCTTGCGTCAACAACGCTCAATTTTGAGTCATGTTGTAGATACTCGTTCCTGCGTTTAAACCCTAGAACTTCAATTTTCTTTTTTTGCAGTTATTTATCGTTCGTGCGTCTGTTATTTTCAAATGTTATTTTTTTTTCCTTTTTTTTTGCGTGTTTCATGTAGAGTTTTGTTTCAAAGAGGGATGATGATTTTTGTCAGGATTTATGTAGAGTTTTTTTTTTTTTTTTTGACGCATCGAATTCGCAGTCCGTCTTGTCTTGCGACTGATTTGTGCCGGTTCGATCACACCCCGAACCCCTGAGTCGATTGTCCCTTGTACGTGTTTTTTTTTGTCTACTCACTGTATGCCACTTCTATCGCTCTCTCTCTATCTTTCATCGTTTAGAACTTTTTAGCACACAGTGTGATGAGAAAATCTAGTTTTAGAACCCAATTTTTTTTTTCTTTTTTTGTCAAAGTACTCAAATCCGCAACCTCAGCCACACACAGACCACCCATTGTGTTATCGTTCTGAGTAGTAGAGAGAATACGTGCCTTGTTACGGACACAATCGTCGATTACTTTGCCAGTCGTCGCGACAATTTTTTTTTTCCAAGGTATTCCCCAGCGCTCGGTTACTACCGGGAACGAGTTATTTGCGCATTCACAGGATATTTTCATGGACAACGCTGCGATCCTAATGAGACGTAAAAATGATCGAATGGAAATGCACGAAGGCGAAGAAGAAGATGTCTATTAATTTTTATTTTATTTTTTCACAACTATAAACTCTAGTAACATTGAAACTGGTCTTCGACGGTTATAAATCATCGATTCAAAGTGGGCATCGATTTTTTATGTGCAACATTTTTTTTTTTCGTAAAAAAAATGCACCAGTTCCAACGTTACGATTTCGACGACGAGATGTTATTGAGATAAGAAGGGTCGAGCATGAACATCCACACGAATACAGATACAATTTTTTTTTTCTCCACGCACATGTACAACATTGATTTTTTTTATACAATAACGATTTGGTCCATAGGAGAATAGAAAGCTGCGCCCCGGCGAGGTGTTGGACGATCGCAAGGTGAGATACGCCGGCGGGCGATGGAGAGGAGCGAAAAAAGAAATGGGAATGGCTCTGCGAACTTATAATATACTATCGACTACCAAAATGCACTACTATAATTTTTTCTTCTTTTTTTTTTCTTCTACAATTCTAATTGTATCAACGCCAACTCTCATTGCACACGCAATACGCAGAGCAGTAAACGAGAAGTCGTCGATCAGAAGGAAATATGGAAAATTGTTTAAAAGTTTTTGTAATTTTTTTATATACATTTTTTTAAAACAAACGTATCGTCGATTAACGGTGAATTAACGTTGACGAACGTTCCTGGTGTCTTCCGATTAATTCCATCGAATTTTGATCGACGAACTCGGCAAAGCTCTGCAAACTATTCGATCACTTACAATTTCACTCTTTAATTGTATTCTTTTATTTTTCTCTACTTATTCTCACATACGAGCACTCGCACGCCCGCACACACTCATGCACAGACTCACGGCACGTTCGCGACGTTCAAGCGTTCCCGCGATCTCGAAGGATTAAAAAAAAAAAAAAAAACGAAAAAAAGATTTTACAAGAAAGTTTCATCGAAAGATCTTCGAGGCAAAGTGAACGCTTCTCCGGAACGATTTTGCCTGCTCGTAACTTTACTACCCTCGAGTGGCTCCGTAATCACCGTGAAATATCGTTGTGGGCACGAAGGACTTAATCGGACTTGGTCATCGAATTTGTTCGATGAAAAAAATAAATAAATAAATAAAAACTCATCAATAATACAGCTCCGTGCTATTTGCAGTATGGATTTCCGGCTGACGAGGAATCATAACTGCGAGTATCGCGAGTACCATAATTGGGATGGGCAGCGAGAATGCGCGACACCCGAGCGGCTCCACCAGGGAGAGATATTAATAATCGTTTCAACATCCTCTTATCGTCGGGTTAAATGAGTCTCTCTCTCTCGTCGATCCAAACGGACAGCTGAGTGAGGAAATTCTCGCTCGTATCTCAGAGAGCCGTCGGGGACGTCGCACGGCTCGTTTCGCCTAGATGTCTTCCTTGCCTCGTTTAATCAATCAAAAGACAGAAGAAAAAAATCTAAACGATAACTCGAATAGCAGCAAAAGTCCTACGAGCCCCCACGATCGATCACTGTGACCGAGCAACAAGAGTATAATGCAACTTGCACCTGGCACGAAAGAGCGCACCGGCCGTGATAGAGGCTCGCACTCGCGATATACATATAAGCGCATGCCGCAAGTACGTACTATGCAACTACTCAAATATATATATATACGAACGAAATTGGATGCAATGTATATATATATATATATACTATATATAATTATCACACTTAAATCGCGATGATGCGTGTCCATGACGACGATGACGACAGTACGATTATGATGATGATATGCCAGTTACAATATCCATTAGTAGATTATTAAAATAATAATGATAATAATAATAATAATAATAATAATAATCGACGATCATGCGAGAGATAGGGCGAGCTGTCGAAAAAGTTTGTTCTCTAAATATCTCGCGGGGTGGGTATCGAAGGAGGGGGGGGGGGGGGGACGGATAGAAAGAGTTAGTTCGGGAGAGGAGAGCGTTCGAGATGAAAAAGAGAAGAAGGCGCGAATTGGCGGGCCGAAGCGCCTCGGGAGTATAAGCCGCAACCACTGGGTAATTAATTCTTAAAATATAGTTTCTAAAATAGTTGGAAGAGCGGACGGAGATCTTCGAGTACGTGGACGACGAGAGGGTTTTGAGGCGCGTGAGCGCACGTCGTCCGAGATTGCAGTTGGCATCTGGCAGGTCGATCTTCTTTACCTTTGCGATGTACCGTGAATCATTTTGCACCTCCCGCTCTTTCTCTCTGCCTCTCTCTCTCTCTCTCTCTCTCTCTCTCTCTCTCTAAGGAGAGGAATATGTTAGCGAAGCTACAGCGGGGTGCCGAGTCTCTCTTCGTGACTGGCGAACCCTCCCCGGCCTTCCCATCGTCAAATTTTCGATGCCCTAATGGCCCGAGCTTCTTCTTCATCTTCTGGTATAATAACCGAGAAAATTGAAGTACGACCTCGTGGCGCGGAGACCACGAGAGAGGCCCCATTAATCATCTATTCTAATTGCGTTACAGACACACCGGTCGACGATTCAACCCACTTGTTCTCGTGGCTCTGACGATGCCCACCTTCGATATATCCCATCTTCGATATATCGCACCAACTTTACACAATACCTCATCAAATTGGTCGAGAGAAATCGTTCTGTTTCCTCTATTTTTTTGTTTGTTTGTATTTTCATTTTTTTCTGATTCCTTTTTTGTTTTCCAGACGATGAAACGATAGTTCCGAGTAGAGCAGCGACAGTCAATCTCGTTATCGTTAACGAGGGCCTCGCACGGTCGTTAACAGCGCCCTGGCAGATGCGAACGCTTTTGTTTCTGAGTTCGGCTGGCAGAGATTTCTTCATCCTCTCGGAGGGGGGCAATGAGAATGAACGCTCCGGCTGCCCGCTGCTAGCTCCTCGGTGCTCGAATCGCCAAGTGTATTAGGGCCATTAAGCCTGAAGAATGGCCCACCACTTCGACGGTGTATCGCTCGCCGTGTTAACAGTTTAACTAGATGTCTGAACTGATTTTCCGAGACGCTTGTAAAAGCTCTCATTCTCTCCCGAAATGAGATCTCGTTGCCGATGGAACACGCACGATTTTCAATTCGTTTAAACGTCGTGCCGATGACGCCTTCCCAACGTCTCGTCTTCTGTCAGCGCTGAGGCACGCTCCGGCGTCGTAGGCAACCCTTGTCCGCTCCAAACGAGACAAATTACTCGTGCCGATTCTCACGGGACTCGGTTCTTCCACTTAAATTCCATTGTCAGCCGATCGAAAGAACCGCGACGGCTAAGCTGGTTAAAAATAATTCCTGGGAGATCAAACTGTACATCGACAGCTCGTAACTCTCTCGCGTTCGTTATCTTCGAATTTTCTTTTTTATTTCAATTTTTTATTATTATTTTTTTACAATGTCTCCTGACCGTTCCATATTTGACAGTCATCCAACCCTCACATTAATAGAATCCGGATCATCCGCATAGTTCTTCTCCGAACTCGACTTCTTCCATCGATCTTCATAGCGAGAATCGATGGGACTTTTTTTTACTTCACAGGAGAAGATAACATTTTTTTCCTTTTTTTCTCGCCATTTTTCTTCGTTTCTTTTTTTTTCATGCCTATACGAAAGATACGCACCACGAGTTGAATAGAAAAATTAGATGTTCCCGATGCCTCATGCCATGTCTCTGTAATTCTTTTGCAGGCGGGAAAATTACGACCCGGCGAGGTGCTTGAGGCCAAGGTGAGATTTGTGTTCGCCTATAACACAAAGCTTACCTTCCCACGATCATCACCAACCCACCCCCGAGCCCCGGCAATATTTTTTTTTTTTAATTCATGTTTCTCACCGGCCCCCCGATTGACCCCCCTGAGTAATATTCGCACATCCACCCATCATCGTCATTCACGCAAAACGCCACCCATCGATATCCGGACAGCGACAAACGACCATCACGAATACCAAGCGCACCGATTATGTATCCCAATAATCGTTGATCTTTCTTTTTTTTTCTTACAACCACGATTTTTATTTACTTTTTTTTTCATCACAAACAACGACAAAATGAAACGATCGAGCGACGACAGTAACGATCGGCAAGGATGGCCGGATAATTCTACAATAATGTATCAAATAATTTCAACCAATAATCAATAATTCTACGATTTTTTTTAGCTAATCTTGTGGAGCTGACGCTGCTGTTGCTGAACGCTGTTGCCGCTGCCGCTGTTATACCAATCTCCGCTATACCGCTATTACTACCTCAATAATTCTTTATTAAAAAAAAAAAAAAACCGATTCTTTCCGACTATCAACTTATATTTCATTATTTTATCCACGATTATTTTAACCGGCTGAAACATTACCGATCCGATGTTACTTTCACCATTCTCTTCTTCTATTATTTATTCTCTCTTCTCTCAGTTACTTTTTCATTATAAAACATTCCTCCTCCGTTTCTTCTGTTTCACATACCTTCTCTTTATTATCTTCTATAATTAACTTTTTACATTCGATATAACAATCTCTCTTTCTCTCTCTCTCTCTCTCTCTATCTCTTCATTCTTCCCCCCTAAAAAATTTTCTACACCCACGTATCATCCCCCGAAAAATCTGCCGAATCTTGTTGTCTGTATAGTTGTCAGGTGTATCATTACACGAATCTTTGTTTCTTTGTTCTTCCTGGGAAAGCAGAATAGGCTCGGTCGCCCCGGTGAGGTGCAAGACAAACAGGTTAGACACTTTGACACGTGTACGCTAATTATTGAACGTGTTTTTATTTAATTTTTTTCACATTTTTTTTTCTTACATCCGTCATACATATATAAATATGTAAATGTTTACACTTTTATGTGTCTATACGTGGTTTATTCATTGTGTTTAATTTCGAGCGTCGAGGCGTGTTGACTCACGCCGAAGGCGGCTCGTGTACAGTAGACTTAATACGACATTGTATATGGTAGCATAGGAATTCCACATCATTGTTTTTTTTATCGTGCTCACACCAATTCGTTGTACAGATTAGCGCCCTGAAACGCTGCCACGGACATGATGCTGCGTTTTTTCGAACATCAATTTTTTTCGTCTTTTTCGTCTATGAGGGAACAATTTTTTGTTTTTTCCCTCGACCATTTTTGCACAATTGAATTTTTGATGACTCTCCCGCCCGTCATGTCCGACAGCTATGTAAATATTATCCCACCGGAACGTCATACAACAAAAATTCACTGTAAATAATCCAAATGTCGTAGAATAGAGAGATGAGTCCGGCGGACGTGGAGTCTGCCCATGGGCATCGATAATCGTGTACATACTATACTATACTCTATTTACCTGCCAGTAGAACATATTTATATACCAACACCACCGATCTACCCAGCAAGGATGCGTGGCGGTGAAATCACGTTTTTTCCCCCTCCATTTCTCTCTTAGTAATCGAAGATCCTAAACCATTTCCAATTTTCGTTCACTTTACTGTACTCTATCCTCTGTCTCGTTCACAACGCGTGAGACCTGTTTTCAACGAGTTCGCGCACCGTTCTACGAATATAGATTATATCGATAAAATTATTCGGTAACTCGCGAAATTCCTCGGGAGATTGATTTATCTAATAAAATTCCAATCCTCACGTATAACTCGCACCTGAAACACTGCCAAGATATTAAGATCGACTTTTTGATTAACTTCCAGCTCGGCTGCTTGGGCTTAATCCCAATTCTTCCTAACGTCCTACCGTTTTTACCTCGTGTCTTTCCTCGAACGCGTTTCGAAGCGTTCGCGCCTCGTTCTCCAACTTCAACGTATCCATTGATTTCTCGACGAACAATCCCGAGGGCTATTTTACAACGTCGCGCTGACTCGTTGCCGACAGTGATTCACCGTTTTATTATACGTTTTACATGCTCGCAATAAATCGTCACTGTTTATACGATAAACTATCTAATCGCCCAATCACATTTAATTATTCTTACAACTATGTGTATACTATCTTTTAATGATTTTTTTTTTTCGTACTATGTGTATTAATTGTCATCAATCATCGATCATTCTGCGCATCCGAACACTCAATGTTTACTCACACTTCACTCATACTGGCATTATTTACACAGCAAAAAAAAAAGAAACAATATATACGAAATGTCAAACATAATGCATCGTCACATTTTAATATTTCATCTCGCTCCTATTGTCTCCCACTATGTTCGTAACTGTTTTAATACGTCGATAACGCTGAAAAACGAAAGATAAAACAAAACTACAATCTTTAAATAAATGTTGTCGATAATATACGTTGATTTATACTTGTACGTTGTCTCATTAACTCTCAATGTATCTAACGCTGTGATTAACGTTATCGTTCTTTTCTCTACTTTTTGTATTTTATTTTTTTAACTCTGTGACATAACGGTTAACTATATTGATACAGATGAGTCGCGATGGCTTTCGTTTTTTATATCGATTGTAGATGAAAAGAGTACTTCGTTATTTTTTTTTTTTGTATCGAGAAAGATCAATTTTGATGTTTACTTGGACAGAGTTTGATATTTTCTTTTTGCGGATGGATGCAGGTAAGATGTGCAAGAAAAGAAGAATTCTCGAAAGTCATCGCTTCGCGTTCATGGTTAAAAGCTTCAGAAATTAATGACTCCAAAGTGTTATCGATATGATCGCTGACAATGGTGAAATGTTTCTGATGATTCGTGTAGCGACGTCGTCCGAGCACGGACGTGAGGAGACCCAGCGTGGCGGACCTTGATAATAAGATCAACCAGCCTAGCACACCTCTACGAGATGTTGGATCCGGAGGTCCACCCTCGATCGTCGATGTGCAAGATCGGTATTCGGCCGTCGAGGGTAAGTCATATTTTATTCATCTATTCGCACAATTTTTTTGTCATCTTTAGTTATCATTAAAAAAATATATATATATGTAGTATTAATAAAATTCCATCCCGTATGCTATAATTTCTGAAAGTCGGTTTTCATAGCATATGGAATGGAATGCGAAATGGGTGGGCTAGGGATGCGATTGGCGAAGCATCAAGGCTAAATAGGTCAACGATGACCAATTGGTGAAGTTTTTTAACAAGTGATGTGCGTGGAATATATCGTGTATCATTATCATTTTCATTTTTGTCTACATTCTTCTTGGCAGTCTCGCCGTACCCTTTCTTTAATTTTTCTATTTCTCAACTTAATTGTATTTTTTTTCACTCCAGACTCGACGGCTTATATTACCATCGGGGTGGAGGGCAACCCGGCACCAACGTTCAAATTCTACAAGGGCATGACCGAGATCATCGAGGGTGGACGCTTCAAGTTCCTCACGGACTCTGAGACCAACACGATCACCCTCTGCATGAGGAAGACAAAGACGAACGATGAGGGAACATACAAACTCGTCATAAGCAACATACACGGCGAGGATTCGGCCGAGATGACGCTCTACGTTTCCGGTACGATATTCTACCTGCTTTGCCTATATCCGGCGTCACTTTAGATATGTTCTAAGCTCGATAAGCAAAAGAAACTAATGAAAAAAAATCTTTACAGATGCGAGTGGCATGGACTTCCGTACCATGCTCCAAAAACGAAAATACCAAAAGTGGGGCCAACAGGAAAGCGAAGCCCCGAAAGTCGACCTCAAGGAAACGGAGAAGCCGATGCCAGCTCTGAAAAAAGTCGAGAGGGTACGTATTCCTCCGTCATCGACGGAAGACACTAAAGAAAATTTTACCTGTGCACTCTTATCTCGTTTCAATCGTCTGCGAGTAGCCGGCAGTTCTTCGTGAACGACGACCTCTCTTTATAAGTATGTAAGTTACGCGTGACGACAAAAGTAAGTGTGACAGCGAGAGATCTCGTCGTTTAGCGATTTCTCACTGTCGTATTTGTTTTACAAATGTCACAAGTCCGTTGCATTTACGTGTATACATATATATACACCCGAATACTGTATTTCTCATCGTCTCGTTCACGTCGTCCATTTTACAAGTCCACTGTCTTTATTTTATTCGTTGCGTACGATTCGTCAACCGTGATTAATGAGTATGAGAAAGATCTAGAAGTGACTAATATCTTGCTACATGTTGGCACGTGGATTGGTTTATCAACGTTCGTAACGTCTCGTTATCGGCGCTCGACATAAAAGGCAATTTAGGTTTTTTTTTTCTCCATCTTGTTTTACAATGAATGATGAAAGTTGTTCGAATAATTCTCGCTTTGGCTGACCGTCGGTCTATCCGTAGCCGCTGCCCCCGGGCGCCGAGGGTATCGACGTTCACGGAAAGAGCTGGTACCAAGACGGCGAAGTAATAGTGATCATGACCGAGGGCGAGCCCGATCGTCGAATACCCTTAGGCAGGAGAGGCTCGGCTAACTGGAGCTGGCTAAAGGTTGCAATCAAAGAAATCAAATTACAAAAAAATACATATATATATATTAAAGACTGTCGAATCCTCACCCGAACCCGAAGTTTGTCACTCGATGAGCCTCCACCATGATATTGTAGCCCTGTTTAATCGTCGCGTTCGACAAGACGTTACGCAATTGAGGGCAATTTTTATTCGTACACTTGTGTCTCGTCCTGATTGCATACACATTTCGTTCTATTCTCGTTCGAGTGTGACATTTCACCTTGTCCCAATTTTTTATCGTATCGTCCGCACGTACATTGTAAACGTTATTTTTCTTTTTGTATCGTGTCCCCAATGACTATCCTCTTGGTTTTTTGTTTTGTTTATGTCAAAGAAGAACTAAGTCCTCCGAAAAGAAATTCGAGGCACTGTTTATTGTCATGCCAGCGATTTGTGCCTTGGGTATTTATGCGACAAGTCATTTTTCAGTAGTACAAGTCAATCAGGCAGGGAAACTCTAAGTCGGACGAGTGGATGCTCATCGCTACCTTTTATAATCATATTTTTCTACTCGGGTGAACCCTTCCCGCGCGTGTTAAATAGGGTTTCTTAATTTTTTTATTTAAAAAAATTTTTTTTGTCTTTTTTTCATTTAATTTTTAATATCTCGTATCTTTGTGTGCGCGGACGTATCCCGGGGTATTCGGACGGCAGGACGTCTTCGACATTCAACGCAGGCCGAGCTTGCAGGAGTTGATAGAAGATTGGCCGACGCTAGTGGTCCGGGTCAAAGAGAAGGTTCGATTATGTAAAAAAAATAACGATTGAAAGAAGCAGAGTGCAAAAGCTACAAAAAAAGAAAGAAAGAACGACACTTGTGCTTTTTTTTGTCACAAAGGAAATGTATTTTGTATGCCAGGCCACAACAACCCGATCGGTCACAGGCCGCTTGTCGATTGTCGAGGCCTCGATAGAATATTCGAGATTACGCAATTCGAGGAAGTCGTCTTGTACCTTTTATCCATACGTACACACGCTATTACACTATCTTTGAGTAGTTACTATGAAAGTACGTAGTAGTGCTATTTCCTGCCTCAAAAAAAGAAAACGATAGCAAAAAACAAAATAAATGAAATACCAAATCTTCGAGATTTCTTTCTACATTTTTGCTATCGTATTTTTTGAGTGTACAATCTCACGAATTTGCACTCCGCAATAGAGATGCCAATTGGTGAATGTCGTGCAGGATTGTTGCAGTGTCTAGAGTCGGACCCGATAGAGAAGTCGTCCCTGGATGGTGGTTTCGTTTTTTTGTTTTGGTATTTTTTTTGGTATCACAATTGCCTTCGCTTCCATCGCAAGATCATTCGTCGAATACGGTTTGTCATTAAATGACACACAAGAGACCTTGTTTTCATTTAATTGGCACGAGAACCTCGTCATTGCCATATCACCTCCGACGTTCATACGCTCCCGTACGAAACGAGTCACGACTATTGGAACGACGTTATTGGTATTGGTAATTCTTCATTCTTTTGTTACTTCTGTTACACTAAGATCGATAAGTGTAGTCCGGAGTAATTATCGTTCTTAACCCATCGTCTCGTGGACAAAAGATTAAATGAACGTGGTACGGAATTTCTTATTTCTAGAATAGTGGATCGCGTAGGCTCTCCCTTGCCGAGTTAATACCCGACTGGCCGATTCTTCATCACTTCATCAAGACGGAGGTTGGAGCATACAGCCGTAAAATTACCGGACTACTCTCGTAGTTGCCCGTATTACTCTCTCAACACGTCGTAACACAACTCTGTCTCGATGTTGTACTCTGACAAAAATGTTTCAGCCTTCGAGCTTCGATCGTCGATGTTGCACGCCCGTTGTTCATTTAAAAAAAAAATGTGTTATTTTTCTCTTCGTCTACAATGCACCGCCACTATTCTATCTGAACTGTAACAGCTATTGACTCAATTGCCCGCAAAGACTCCAAAGTTTTGCTCTTCTCGATGTACTCTTTCTTAATTTTTCTGTAACTTTTTTTTTTAGTGACTCGATCAATAATTTTCGACATTTATCTAAAGTTGTCTCTCGTGTCGCGTCAGCCGCATCCCGTATCTAAAGCTGCAACCGCTTCTCGCACGATGTACTTCTTTTTTTATTTATTTATTGAATTTATTATTCGTAGCTGATTAATTGACGATTACTTGAGGGATTCGTATAAACTTTGAGACACGAGAGGATATCTTCCCCGCTCGTTGTCCCCTTCTTAATGATTTTCTTCCACGTAAAGCAGCCTCACAACCCACGTTAAAACTCTCTGACTCGTCTAACAGCATCGAGCATGTGTATCTAGGATGCCTCGATCATTTAGGTACTCGATCGTACGGCGACGTGTTTTTTTTATTTTTTTTTGTTTCAAGTGCGTTTTATTTTTTGTCTCGTACACGAGCGCGTTTTTTTCGGGCTCGCGATTACTTCTCACCTATGAAGGTACTTTTTTTAGCTCTGGTTTTTTTTTCTTATTTTAATCTCCGACCGGCGATCTACGATTTTTCGGTGGATCGAAGTCGGAGGCACGTTACAGGTTTTTTTTTTTTGCAAGCGTGCAACCAGCGCAACGTTTTTACTTCGTGCGATCCCTCTCGAGGAGGGGAGACGCTATTTTTGATTTTTTGGTACCAGTTTTTTTTTCTTTTCTTTTTCGCTGCACACAGGTGGAGAACGATTTTTGCAACGATTCTCGTGACGAGATCGTACGTTTTTTTCACGCCAGACACGAATTGTTTCTGAAATATGTTTTGTTTTTTTTCTATTTTGTTCCTGACAATCGTAGAAGGTGGACTCGTTCCTGAAACCGCTGGTCGACCAATACGCCAAAGAGGGAAAGGACAAGAAGGTCGTCTTCCAGTGCAACTTCTCAAAACCGAATTGCAAACCGAAATGGCTCTTCCGCAAAGACGTAAGTGTTGCTCGAACGATCTATAATTCGGTACCGAAAATTCCCAGACCGAAGCAACTAATTGTCTATGCGCAATCGTTTTACAGGAACTCTTCCCGTCCGCGAAATACAAGTTCAAGAACGAGGAGGATTCGTATCAGTTAATTATCCTAGGACCGAAGGTCGAGGACACCGGAAAGTACACGATCGAGATCAGCGGAGTTTCCAGCACTGCCTTGCTCAACGTCGACGGTAATTTCACTGTCGTCCAATTTTGTTTCTCTTCGATTCAAAGGTGTATCAATTACCAATAACAATTATAATTATTTTTTCAGAGCCCGATCCATCTTACACGTTCACGAAGCCACTGTCAAAGAAGACGAGCGGATTTGCCCAGCACGAAGCGTACATGGAATGTACGATCAGCTCGAACTTGGCCACGGTTTCCTGGTACAAGGGAAAAACGAAACTCGAAGTGAGCATTTATCTAAACGAACAATCGTAACTTCGCGACATTCGTGAATCGTAACTAAATTTTTTTTTTTTTGCCCGAACAGGATGGCGATCAAATCAGCATCTCGAAGGATATGGCCGGAGTCTGTCGTTTGACTTTCAAGAGCGCCAAATTGGAGGACAGTGGCGAATATTCGTGTAAAATTAACAAGCAAACGGATAAGACCGAGACGGTACTCACCATAGTGGGTACGTGTGAAAGAAACGCCAAAGTCTGCCTAAAAATTCGATCAACCGTCTCTGATCTCGAGAATAAGCGATGCTCATTGTAAATTTACGAATTTCAGAGTACCCATACAAGTTCGTCAAGGTACTGAAATCCCAACAACTCGTGGAGAAGGAAACAGTGACGATGCTCTGCGAGCTCGACGACGAGGGTGGCGAGGTCAAGTGGTTCAAGGGAGATCAAGAAATCACCGCTGACAAACGGTACGACCGCCTATCAAAGACTAGCGATATTGTCTTCGCACTTCCGGCGATCATAAATCAATTGTATTTTTTATCGCAGTATACAAATCAAGGCTGAGGGTCGTAAGAGAAAGTTGATAATCAAAGACGCCAAGGTCACCGATGCCGGAATGTACTCCTGCGTGAGCAATGCCGATAAAACTGAAGCCGAGATTGTTATAAGCTGTGAGTCGCGTTGCCATAGATTCGTCATTCCCTTATTTATTTATTTTTATTGCCACTCAATCGACATTAATTAATCCTGCCGTTTCTTCAAATAGATGCAAATCGCTTCAATAAGAAGCTCAAGGACACAGTTGCGATCGAGCGCGAAAAATTGGTCCTCGATGTCGAGCTTCAGGACCAAACGGCTGGAGCTCAGTGGCTCTTCAACGGCAAGCCGATCGAGCCGAGCGACAGGATCGAGATAAAGAATCTCGGCGGTGGCAAGCATCAGCTTGTCTTCAACAAAACCGAAATGTCTGACGACGGCGAGATAACTTGCACCAGTGGAGAGCTGACGAGCAGCTGCAAACTTACCGTGAAGAAGGGCGAGAGCAAACCGATTCCCGAGATTCCCGACAAAATCGAAGGACCATGCTCGGCACCGCTGGTATTCATTATACCCTTCAAGAGTAAGGATCGCTGATTCCCATGTTTAAACTCGTTCAATCCAAACCTTTGATTCCTTTCTAAAATATGCGTTTTTTATAGTCGAGGGTACAAAGCAGACTCCGGTCGAGGCGAAGCTGATGAAAGACGGCAAAGTAATGAGCCCCAAGGACGTGGAGATTATCGTCGGCGAGGACAAGATAACGTACAAGATCAAGAAACCGGTGAGAGATCAATCGGGCATTTATCAATTGAAGATCGGCAACGGACAGGGAGAAGAGGTGACGGACGTGAATATCGTTATGCAAGACGTTCCCTCAGCCCCGAGGGACGTTGACGTGACCGACGTATTTGCTACGTCGTGTGTAGTGTCCTTCAAACCTTCCGCCGACGATGGCGGCTCACCGATAGTCAAATACGTTATCGAGCGTCTCGACATGAGCCTCAAGTCCCAGTGGGACAGCGTTGGCGAAGTCATGCCCAGCGAAAAATGCTCGTACAAGGTCGAAGACTTGATCGCGAAGAAGCAATACAAATTCCGCATTCTTGCTGTCAACAAGCTGGGCAAGAGCGAGCCGGCCCTCTTCGGCAAACCGGTGCTGGCTAAAGATCCTTGGGGTAAGCATATTCCCATTTCTGTAGCAAATTTCCCGTAAAAGTAATTTATTCTCAAAATTTTGGCGTATATTTAATGCGCAATTATTAGTGTGATTGTTGCATTGCGAAAAATTTGATTGATTTACAGACGAGCCTGGAAAGCCAACGAACGTCGAGGTAACGGACTGGGACGTCGATCACGCGGATCTCAAGTGGACGAAGCCCGAGAATGACGGTGGTGCACCGATAACGGGCTACATAATCGAGTTCAAAGAGAAATTCGGCAAGGAATGGGAAAAGGGTAAAGAGATCCAGGGTGACGTTACCCAAGCGACGATCGACGGCCTGAAAGAGGGTGCCCAATACGAATTCCGAATTCGCGCTGTAAACAAAGGAGGCGCTGGCGAGCCTTCGGACGCGACTAAACCGATCATCGCCAAATGCCGTTTCGTCAAACCCTTCATAGTCGGCGATCAATTGACGAATCTTGTAGTGAAGAAGGGACAGGTCATCAAGTACGATATAAAATACGGCGGTGAGCCGGAACCGGAGGTACACTGGTTCCTCGGCACGAAGGAAATCGTTCAAGACGCCGCCGAGAGAATAACGATCGACAAGTACGAACGCAATACCGTTCTTACGATTCGAAAAACTACGAGACCCGATTCCGGAAAGTACAAACTAGTGCTGACCAATGGATCAGGAAGTTGCGAGAGCATTGCCGATGTCGTGGTTCTTGGTAAGTTGTTCGGTGCTCATTTAATCGATTCTTTCTTATTTTATTTATTTCATAATAAACGAGCAAAGCCCAAGTACAAATGATTAGAATGAAAGCGAAAAGTATACGACTTAAATTTAGAATTAAAAGTTCATTGAAAGTAATAACAAAGCTTATTCATGAAAGTTTCATTGTAATTGTATTTTTCTCTTTTTTTTTACTTAGACAAACCATCACCTCCGATGGGACCCCTCAAGGTCGAGGAGGTTCGTGCCGATCATGTGACCGTCAAATGGAAGAGGCCATCGGACGACGGTGGTACCGATATTACCGGATACACTCTCGAAAAAATGGACGTCGACACGGGACGGTGGATACCCGCTGGCGAAGTGGGACCCGACAAGGATTCATTCACCTTCACCGGTCTCACGCCGAACAAGAAATACAAATTCAGGGTGAAGGCCGTTAATAAGGAGGGCGAATCCGAGCCTCTCGTCACCGACGAATCTATCGTGGCGAAGAATCCTTACGGTAGGCAAATTCGATCGAAACGTATGGAAGAAAAGACAAACTCAGCTGTGAGCGAATTTTTTTAATTAACAAAAATTGCGTTATCTCCCTCAGACGAGCCAGACAAGCCCGGCAAGCCAGAAATATTCGACTACGACAATATGAGCGTTTCACTGCGATGGGCAAAGCCCGAGAAGGACGGCGGCAGGCCCATCACCCACTACACCATCGAGATGAAGGACAAATTTTCACCCGACTGGGTGGAGGTCACGAAGACCACCGATGCCAACCCCGAGGTGAAAGTCGAGGGATTGAAGGAAAAAATGGTCTATCAGTTCCGTGTTCGCGCTCACAACAAAGCTGGACCATCGCAACCCAGCGAGCCTACGGATAATCATATTTGCAAGCATAGAAATCGTGAGTGCCAGTTAATAATAATATACTTTCCTCGAAAAATGACCGAGGGGAAAAATCTAATTTTTCGAAATATATCATTTCAGTTTGAAAATCTCATTTTTTATCGGGGATTTAGAATTATCAGGGCCTGAGAAAGGGTGGTGTTATTAGGTTTATATATCTAAGATTATACATTTTTAATCGTCAAACTTCCACAGTGAAACCGAGGATCGACCGTACAAATTTGAAATCGGTGATCATCAAGGCCGGCCGTACCCACAAATGGTCAGTGGATGTGATCGGTGAACCGCCACCAACGATTAGCTGGATCTGGCGTGACAATATTCCCCTGACAACGACCGACCGCATAAAAATCGACAATGTCGACTACCACACTGACTTTTCGATCGTTAACGCGATGCGCAAAGATACCGGAAAGTACACCATCACAGCTGAGAACGTGAATGGCAAGGACGAAGAGTCTGTCGAGCTTACAGTCCTAGGTCCGTACCACCAGATCTAAAATTGATAATGTTAAAATCTTTTTCTATTTCGTAAATTTACTCATTTTTTTAAATACAGGTAAACCTAGCGCTCCCAAGGGGCCGCTCGTGGTATCCGACGTCACGAACACAACTGCCAAGGTCAAATGGCAGAAGCCGGAGGACGACGGTGGTGTGCCGATAAAGGAATACGAAATCGAGAAAATGGACACGAAGACCGGAAAGTGGGTGCGCGTTGGAAAGGTTCCTGGCGACTCGCCGAACACAGAGTTCCAGATAACCGGCTTGAATCCCGGAAGCGAGTATCTCTTCCGAGTCACCGCTATAAACGACGAGGGAGACTCCGAACCGCTGACCAGCGAGCGACCCATCGTTGCCAAGAATCCTTTCGGTGAGTTTATCGGTAGCGAAAAAAAATACAAACACCAAATATACGTTTTTTTTCGTTAAAGACGAAAAGCTGTTCCAATGTTGAATTATAGGTCGTTACACGCGCGGTGGCATAGATAATATTAATGGACTTTGGATTATCATATTATTTACAGACGAGCCGAATGCGCCTGGAACTCCGTTGATAACGGACTACGACAACGAGTCCGTGAGCCTGAAATGGACAGCTCCGGACTCCGATGGCGGTGCGCCAATCGAGAAATACATTATCGAGAAGAAGGATCGTTACAAGCCTGATTGGGAGAAAGCTATGGAAGTTCCTGCCGGCGACGAACTCGCCGCCAGAGTCATGGGATTGAAGGACCGCGCGGAATATCAGTTCAGAGTTATCGCCGTGAACAAAGCTGGTCCTTCGCCTCCTTCCGACGCCTCGAAGATGCAGATGGTCAAGCACAAAGCTCGTGAGTTTAAACAAATCTTCAAACTGCCCGATGCTTTGGGTGGGGCGGAAGGATGTTAACCGAGTTTCTATTTTTTTCAGTAAAACCGAGAATCGACAGAACGAACTTGAAGCCGATAATCGTGAGGGCTGGTAAGCAGATAAAGTACGACGTGGACGTTCGCGGTGAGCCGCCTCCAGAGATCACTTGGTACCACGTTAAAGAGCTGGTGAAACACGGTGGTAACATCAGCATCGAGAATGTCGACTACAACACGAAGCTCACTATAACCGACAGCGTGCGAAAGAACACGGGAGTGTGGAAGATCCGCGCCGTTAATGCGTCCGGCGAGGACGAGGCTGAAGTCGAGGTCACTGTACTTTGTAAGTTTCCTGTTAACAAACAAATAACGAATGAGTTATTTAATCGTCGACACAACTGTATCAAGAACTTAATTTTTCAGCCGTGCCTGGCAAGCCGAAGGGTCCCTTGAAGGTCTCCGACGTGACGAAGGGCGGTTGCAAATTGAAATGGGAGAAGCCGGAGGACGACGGTGGAAAGCCTATAACGGGTTACCAAGTGGAAAAATTGGACAAAACTACAGGCCGATGGGTGCCGGTCGGGCGTACGAACGACACGGAGATGGACGTCAAGGGTCTGACCGAGGGTCACGAGTACGAGTTCCGGGTGAAAGCTATCAACGAGGAAGGCGAATCCGAGCCGCTGACCACCGAGGGTGGCGTCGTAGCGAAGAATCCCTTCGACGTCGCCGGACGACCCGGTGTGCCGGAATTCGAGGACTGGGACGTGAATCGCGTGGATCTCAAGTGGACACCGCCCAAGGACACCGGTGGCGTGCCAATAACCGGTTACATTATCGAGAAGAAGGAAAAGTTCTCGACTCACTGGGAGGAGGCCGTTGTAACGACTTCCTCGGAGCCGAAGGGTCGCGTTCCGGACTTGAAGGAAGGAGCCACCTACCAGTTCCGTGTGCGCGCGGTCAACAAGGCTGGTCCATCGGAGCCGAGCGATCCGACGAAGCCGCATGTTGCGAAGGCGAGATTCCTGAAGCCCCACATAAATCGCGACAAGCTCCAGACGGTGAAGGTCCGAGCGAGCCAGCACGTGAAGTTGGATGTCGACGTCAAGGGTGAACCTCCTCCAACGATCACGTGGAGCTTCCGCACGCTCGTCCTCCAGAACACTCCGAATCTCAAGATCGAGAATGAGGACTACAACACGAAATTGATGCTCTCGCACACGACCCGCAAGGACACGGGAAAATACACGATCAAGGCCGTGAACGACTCGGGCGAGGACGAGGCCGACGTCGAGATAATAATTCTCGACAAGCCCGGAAAGCCCGAGGGCCCTCTGGAGGTCGTCGACGTGCACAAAGAGGGATGCAAGCTCAAGTGGAAAAAACCCAAGGACGACGGTGGTCTTCCGCTATCGAGCTACGTCATCGAAAAAATGGACGCGACCTCGGGACGTTGGGTGCCAGCTGGTATCTGCGATCCCGAGAAAACCGAGCACGCGGTAACGGGCTTGGAGCCAGGCCACAAGTACGAGTTCCGAGTGAAAGCCGTGAACGAGGAAGGCGAGTCCGAGCCTCTGGCGACGGACACCGCGATAATAGCCAAGAACCCTTACGACGCACCCGCCGCCCCGGGACTTCCGGAGATCATAGACTGGTCGGAGAACAGCGTCACCCTGAAGTGGGAACCACCGATAAGGGACGGAGGTGCGCCCATCACGGGTTACATTCTCGAGATGAAAGAGAAATTCGGCACCTCCTTCGTCAAGGCGGCTGAAACTACGGGACCGAAGTGCCAGGGTATCGTGCCGAGATTGGTCGAAGGAAATCAGTATCAGTTCCGCGTACGAGCGGTCAACAAGGCCGGACCTGGCGAACCGAGCGAGGCGACGAATCCTCACACTGCCAAGGCCCGCTGGCTGAAGCCGCACATCGATCGCACGAACCTGCAACCCATCACCGTCAAAGTAGGCCTCACAGTCAACTTGGACGTTAACATTATCGGCGAACCTCCTCCAAAGGTCACCTGGAGCTTCAAGGACGCCGAGATCCAGACCGACGACGTTTATCGCATTGACAACATCGATTACAACACGAAATTCTTCATAATGAAGGCCAAGCGTGTTCTCACGGGAAAGTACGTCGTGAGAGCGAAGAACGAGGTCGGCGAGGACGAGGCCGAGATTGATATCACCGTTCTCGGCAAGCCAACGAAGCCGAAGGGTCCCCTGGCTGTCTCGGACGTCACCAAACACGGCTGCAAGCTCAAATGGAAGAGGCCCGAGGACGACGGTGGTTCGCCGGTCGAGTATTACGAGATCGAGAAACTCGATCCGCTCTCCGGAGCTTGGATATCCTGCGCGAGATCCACCGAACCCGAGGCCAACATAACCGGTCTTCTCGAGGGTAAGCCCTACAAGTTCCGCGTCAAAGCCGTCAACAAGGAGGGCGAGTCGGAGGAATTGGAGGCCGACAAATCGATAATAGCGAAGAATCCCTTCAACGAGCCCGACAAGCCCGGACGTCCGCAGATCAAGGACTGGGATAGGGACTTCGTCGATCTCGAGTGGTCGCCACCGAGCGACGACGGCGGTGCACCGATAGAGAAGTATATCGTGCAGATGCGCGACAAGGATGGAAGGCAGTGGGTCGACGCGGCGATGGTCGTTGGCGACCGTACGAACGCCAAGGTCACCGAGGGCATCGAGCCCAATCACGAGTACGAGTTCAGGGTCGTGGCGGTGAACAAGGCCGGTCCAAGCGACCCCAGCGACGTCTCCAAGAGCGTCGTCGCCAAGCCAAGATTCCTCGCTCCTCGCATTGATCGCAAAAACTTGGGTAAGAAGGTGCTCAGGGTCGGTCAGATGCTGAAGCTGGAGGCCGGCATTCAGGGCGAGCCTCCTCCATCCATCACCTGGAAGCTCAAAGACACGATCCTCAAAACCGTCGATCGTCTGACCATCGAGAACGAGGAGTACCACACGCTCTTCACTCTCAACAAGCTCAAGCGTCTCGACGCCGGTACCTACACCGTAATCGCGAAGAACGACAGCGGCGAGGACTCGGTGGACATCGAGGTGCAGGTAATGAGCAAACCGAGCAAGCCGAAGGGACCGCTCGACGTTTCGAACGTAACGGCCGAGGGATGCAAGCTCAAGTGGAAGGCGCCCGAGGACGACGGTGGCGAACCCGTCGAGCACTACCTGATCGAGAGAATGGACGTAGACACTGGCCGCTGGGTGCCCTGCGGCACGAGCAAGACTCCGGAAGCCGACATAACCGGTCTGAACGAGGGCAAGGACTATCAGTTCCGGGTCAAAGCTGTCAACGCCGAGGGCGAATCGGAGCCACTGGAAACCGACGTGCCCACTACTGCGAAGAATCCCTTCAAAGAACCGGACGCGCCTTCGAAGCCGGAATTACGGGACTGGGACAAACGCCACGTGGATCTCAAGTGGAAAGCCCCGAAGAACGACGGCGGAGCGCCGATAGAGAAATATATCATCGAGAAGAAGGACATGTACGGAAAGTGGCAGAAGGCCGCCGAGGTACCGGGAAATCAGACTCAAGGAACGGTCGAGGATCTCACGGAGGGACAGAAGTACCAGTTCCGCATAAAAGCCATTAACAAGGGTGGCGTCAGTCCAGCCAGCGACCCGAGCGACGTTCTCACGGCCAAGGATCGCTACGCCGCGCCGAGAATCGACAGGACGAATCTCAGAGACATGACGATCAAGGCCGGTAATCACATCCGTCTGGACGTTAAAGTCACCGGTGAACCGCCTCCATCCAAGGTCTGGTGGCTCAACAAAGTTAAGCAGGAGGATCGCGACATCACCACCATCGAGACCGATGATTATCGAACGAAGTTCATGATATCGGCCGTCACGCGAGCTCACGGCGGAACTTTGACACTGAAGGCGGAGAACAGCTCCGGCAAGGACGAAGCGTCGATAGAAATAACCGTTCTCGACAAGCCCGGCAAACCGGAGGGACCCCTCAAGGTCTCGGACATTCACAAGGAAGGATGCACACTCAAGTGGAATCCGCCGGAGGACGACGGAGGCGTGCCGATCGAGCACTACGTCGTTGAGAAAATGGACACCGAGACCGGCCGATGGGTGCCCGTGGGACGAACGAAGGACAACAACTTTGAGGTCGAGAATCTTGTGCCTGGACAGGAGTACAAGTTCAGAGTCGCCGCGGTCAATGCCGAAGGAGAGTCCGAGCCTCTCGTCACGGATCACAGCATCATCGCCAAGAATCCGTTTGGTGAGACATCTTTTTATACTTTGAGATTGCTCCGTTAATTATCAGGAAACGTTAACGAGTTATCGTCGAACGGATATCCTTTGATTCGTTTATTTATTTTTTCTTTGTTAATAATTCGCGCTTCTTGTTTAACGCAGATGAACCTGGAGCGCCTGGCCGTCCGGAGGCAACCGACTGGGACAAGGATCACGTAGACTTAAGATGGACTCCGCCGTTGAAGGACGGCGGATCTCCAATCACCGGTTACGTGATCGAGAAACGGGAGAAGGGCTCGCCACGCTGGATAAAAGCTGGTGAGACTGGACCCGACGAGTGCAAAGGTCGCGCCGAGAATTTGGACGAGGGTGCAGAGTACGAGTTCCGCGTCAGAGCGATAAATGCTGCCGGTCCCGGTGAACCTTCGGAGGCCAGCAAACCGATCGTGGCGAAGAGTCGCAAGGGTAAATATCCGAAATTCTGTGATGTTTCTTTGTACATCGTGGACATCTTTGTACGATGTGTTGTTTGATCAATATTTTCCTTGTCCCATCGCAGTTCCGCCGAAGATCGACAGGCGCAATCTTCGGGATGTCCAAGTTCGCGAGGGCGAGCGTTTCCACTTCGACATCAAAGTGTCCGGCGAGCCGGCTCCGGATGTCACGTGGGTGATCGACGAGAAGAGCATTCAGCAAACGACTCATCGCCGAATCGTCAACGAGCCTTACAACACGAAATTCTACAACGACAGAGCCGAGCGCAAGGACACTGGCATTTACAAGATAACTGCGATCAATCAGTACGGTACCGATACTGCCGAGGTCGAGGTTGTCGTAGTCTGTAAGTATGAGCTAAAAGTGGCTTGAGAGAAAAAAAAAATATCATCTGTTCGGGGTCGAGTTTTATCGATCGATTCGTGTCTGCTGCAGGCAAACCATCCAAGCCCGAAGGTCCGCTGGACGTATCGGACATCCACAAGGACGGATGTACGCTCAAGTGGAAGAAGCCGAAGGACGACGGTGGCGAACCTATCGAGTGCTATCTTGTCGAGAAGTACGATCCCGACATGGGCGTGTGGTTGCCGGTCGGCAAGACCATGGGCACCGACATGAAGGTCGAAGGTTTGACGCCGGGTCACGAGTACAAATTCCGCGTCAAGGCTATCAACAGCGAGGGCGAATCCGAGCCATTGGAAACTTATGGCTCGATAATCGCCAGAGATCCGTTCAGTAAGATATCATTTCCGTACTCTTAGTCGCGTGGCGCCAACGATTTCTCAGAGTTCGATTTTTAACGCCCGACGTAACTTTGCTCATCAGCTGTACCCGATCCTCCTGGAATTCCGGAACCGACCGACTGGACCGCTCACCAAGTGGATCTCGCCTGGAAGGAACCCTTCACCGACGGCGGATCACCCATCACCGGTTACATTATCGAGAAGAAGGACAAGTACAGCACTCTGTGGGAAAAAGCTTTGGAAACCAATTCACCGAAGCCCGAGGCTCTCATCACCGGACTGATCGAAGGCAACGAGTATCAGTTCCGTGTTATAGCGATAAACAAAGCTGGACAATCCGAGCCCGGAGAATGCAGCAAGACCTTCCTCGCTAAGCCACGCTTCCGTGAGTATATTACTTGCAATAGAACTCATTACCACTTACTTTATTCGTAGAAACCCCCAAAAAAATCTGATATTCATCGATTGATGTTTATGTATAATTTATCCACAGTGGCTCCGAAGATCGATCGCAGGAATCTCCGGGACGTTACCCTCTCGGCAGGCTCGACACTCAAGTTCGACGCCAACATTATCGGCGAGCCTCCTCCACACGTGGACTGGCGGTGCGCCGGAATTCCTCTGGTCAACAGCAAAACTGTGGCTATCGATAATCCGCCATACCAGACGAAGCTCGTGATCCGTCCAGTGGCTCGCGGTAATAGCGGCGAATACCTTGTGGTTGCCACTAATTCATCCGGCAAGGATAGCGTGACCGTCAACGTCGTGGTCACGGATAAGCCTACCGCACCGGAGGGTCCGCTCACGATTTCCGACATTCACAAAGAGGGCTGCAAGCTCAAGTGGAAACGTCCCCTGGACGATGGCGGTATTCCTATCGAGTATTACCAAGCCGAAAAGATGGACCCGGAGACCGGTTGCTGGGTACCTTGCGGGCGTTCGACCGAGCCGAGTAAGCACAGTGAACTACTTTGCAGATGATAGTAAAATCTTTGCTACCAGCGAAAGACACTAAAATAATGTTCCGTTAATATTTAGATATGGACGTGACCGGCCTTGTACCTGGAAAAGAATACAAATTCCGTGTATCGGCTGTGAACGCGGAAGGCGAGTCCGAGCCGTTGGTCGCCGAGGAGACGATCATTGCCAAGAATCCATTTGGTAAGCCAACACCATCTCAGTTGCGACAGCAGTGGCGCCTTAGTTTATTATTGCTCGCGACTAACTTTCCTAATGCTTTTGTTTATTCCACCCGTCGAAACAGACGAGCCAGGAAAGCCCGGAGACCTTAAGGCAACTGACTGGGACAAGGATCACGTGGATCTCAAGTGGAAGCCACCGACGGAGGACGGCGGTTCACCGATAACCGGCTACATAGTCGAGAAGAAGGACAAGTACGGCCAGTGGGAGAAAGCCGTCGAGGTTCCAGCGGACGCGACTACAGCAACTGTGCCGGACCTTATCGAGGGACAGGCCTACGAGTTCCGCGTTCGCGCGGTAAACGCCGCAGGCCCGGGTGAACCGTCGAACGCGACGCCAACGATTATTGCGAAACCTCGCAATCTCGCACCCAAGATTGATCGCACCAATCTCGAAGATATTAAGATCAAGGCTGGACAAAACTTTGGTTTCGATGTCAAGGTGTCGGGTGAACCCCCACCAACGACGAGCTGGCAATTAGCCAGTCGAGACGTTCGGTCGACTGATCGCATCAAAGTCAAGCACGTCGAATACGGCACGAGTCTCAACGTCAGAATGGCGACGAGAGCGGAGTCCGGTAAATATGCGATATTCGCGCAGAACAGCAGCGGCACGGATACTGCCTACGTGACGGTGATCGTGCTGGACAAACCGGCACCGCCGGAAGGACCCCTGAGAGCGTCGGACGTTCACGCGGAAGGTTGCACGCTGAAGTGGAACGCGCCGCTGGACGATGGTGGTCAACCGATCGACGGCTACGTCGTGGAGAAGATGGACGAGGCGACGGGCCGCTGGGTGCCAGCCGGTGAAACCGACGGTCCC
Source organism: Amblyjoppa fuscipennis (assembly GCA_963575735.1). Classification (NCBI taxonomy): domain Eukaryota; kingdom Metazoa; phylum Arthropoda; class Insecta; order Hymenoptera; family Ichneumonidae; genus Amblyjoppa; species Amblyjoppa fuscipennis. The sequence continues at coordinate 21,862,098 of OY754494.1, forward strand.
CAAACATCCCTGGCCGTCGACGGCCTCATTCCAGGCCACAAGTACAAATTCCGCGTTCGCGCGGTCAACAAGCAGGGCAAATCCGAACCGTTGACGATGTCTCAGGCCATCGAGGCGAAGAATCCGTTCGACGAGCCCGGAAAGCCTGGCACTCCGGCGATCACCGACTACGACAGAGATTTCGTCGAGCTGACGTGGGATCGACCGAGCGAGGACGGTGGCTCGCCGGTCACCGGATACATCATCGAGAAACGCGACAAGTTCAGTCCGACTTGGGAGAAATGCGCCGAGGTTGAGGGTAACGTTAACACCGGCAAAGTGCCGGATCTCATCGAAGGCACGCAGTACGAATTCCGTGTCAGAGCCGTTAACAAAGCTGGACCCGGCGAGCCCTCCGAGGCCACGAAACCTCACATCGCGAGACCGAAGAATCTTGCGCCGAAGATCGATCGCAAATACATGCTCGACGTCAAGATACGCGCCGGTGGATTCTTCGACTTTGACGTTCCCGTCATCGGCGAACCTCCTCCACAGAAGGTGTGGGATCTCAAGGGCGTCACGGTGAGCAACGATGATCGTATCAAGATAACAAACACCGATTACAACACCAAAGTACGATTCATGGACGCTCATCGTTCTGACACCGGAGTTTACACTCTCACCGCCACCAACAGAAACGGAAAAGACACCGCGACGTTGAACGTTACGGTACTGGATATACCATCGCCTCCCGAGGGTCCTCTCAAGGCTGACAACGTCACGAAGAACGGATGCACCCTCACGTGGAGAGCACCGAAGGACGACGGTGGCAGCGAAATTTTCCACTACGCCGTCGAGAAAATGGACGCTGAGAGTATGCGCTGGGTTCCGGTTGCCGAGGCTGAATTCTGCACTTGTAAGGTCGATCATTTGATCGAGGGACACGACTACACTTTCCGCGTGCGGGCAGTGAACAAGCAGGGCGAATCTGCGCCGTTGACTGGAATCGACGAGATCACCGCCAAGGATCCGTTCGGCAAACCCGACAAGCCCGGACAACCGGTCGCTACCGATTGGGACAAAGATCACGTCGATCTCGAATGGACCCCACCGAAGAGGGACGGAGGATCTCCCATCACTGGATACATCATCGAGAAGAGACCCAGATTCGGACAGTGGGAAAAGGCCGTCGAACTCACCGGCAAAGCCTGCAGCGGAACTGTCCCGGACCTCACCGAGGGACAGGAATACGAGTTCCGAGTCATCGCCGTCAACAAGGGCGGTCCTGGCGATCCATCCGAAGCTTCGGCTCCGGTGATCGCCAAACCACGCTTCCGTGAGTATACGACATCATTTTTTATCGGTCGAATCTGTAAATTCGCGAGGCTGAAACCGCGCACTGTAAAAAAAAAAATTGTGAAAGTTTTTATGCAAAAACTGGTACATTAAATTTAATGTACAATTGTAGTAAAAAAATAATACACCGTTTCATTGAAGTTAATGTAAATTATACAATATATAAATTATAATTTAAAATACCAGTTTTTGCATTAAAACTTTGTGTCTGGAACATTAATTTTTGTTTACAGTGCGCGGCACGGACTCGAACTGTACTCGTGAGAAAATTCGTTTCCTCGATCGAGGAAACAAATTTGTTTTTTTGTCGATTCCCAATATTTCCCTTGACTCGATGTAAATTCATCCAGCAACTGTAACGAATAATTTCTTTCAATTCACAGAGGCTCCGAAGTTCGACAAGCTGTTGCTGAAGAATCTGACAGTGAAGGCTGGCCAAAAGATCGCCTGGGACCTCCCCATCGAGGCATCGCCGAAGCCGACCGCGTACTGGACCTGCAACGATACGCCTGTCGAGGCTGATACTCGCCACGAAATTTTCACAACGACCACGAGAACCACCTTCGAGATTCCGTTCTCGGTTCGAAGCGACAGCGGTCATTACAAATTGACTCTGGTCAACGATCTCGGTAAGATGTCAGCTGGTGCCACCGTGACTGTGCTCGACAAGCCGTCGCCGCCGGAGAAACCTCTGGTTGTCAGTCAAATCACCAAGGAAAGTTGCCATCTGTCGTGGCAAGTTCCACTGGACGACGGCGGTAGTCCGATACTTCACTACGTCATCGAAAAAATGGACGTCTCGCGTGGTACATGGTCCGACGCCGGTATGAGCATGACCTTGAATCACGATGTCTTCAGGCTAACTCATCGTAAGGAGTATTACTTCCGCGTCAAGGCTGTGAACCACGTAGGAGAGTCAGAGCCGCTCGAGACTACCAGAAGCATCATCGCTAAGAACGAATTCGGTTAGTATACATTTTTTTTTCTTTTTATTGTTCGAATTTTTTTGTTCTCTTCTGTACAAAGAGCCTTATTTAATTCGATGCTGTTGAACGGTTTACACAGACGAGCCCGACGCACCTGGCAGACCGAAGATCACAGACTGGGACAAGGATCACGTCGACTTGTCGTGGCCAGCTCCGGCGAACGACGGTGGTTCACCCATCACAGGATACATCGTTCAGAAGAAGGAGAAGGGAAGTCCGTACTGGATAAACGCCGTTCACGTGCCATCTGGACAGACCAACGCCACGGCTCCCGATTTGACTGAGGGACAGGAGTACGAGTTCCGTGTCATCGCGGTCAACGCCGCAGGACAGTCGGAGCCGTCGGAGCCGAGCGACGCTGTCATTGCCAAGACTCGATACCGTAAGGGCATCTATGATTTAAAAAATTAACAAATCGTCGTCTTCAGCTTCGAGAGCATAATTTTATTTACTTGTTTTTGCTATATCGTTCATAATTTTGCAGTCGCACCCAAGATCAAGACGCCTCTCGAAGACATTCGCATCAAGGCCGGTCTCGTTTTCCACGTCGACATCGACTTCGTCGGCGAGCCGATACCCGAAGTCGTCTGGACCGCGTCTAAGAAGCCCCTGGAGACCAACGCTCGTACGACCATCACGTCTATCGGATATCACACGATAGTTCACACCGTCAACGCCAAGAGATCAGACTCCGGAGTTTATAATCTCATGCTGAAGAATGACAGCGGCGTCGACGAGGGCAGCTTCAACGTCATTGTCCTCGACAGGCCCGGACCACCCGAGGCTCCGCTCGAGTACGAAGAAATCACGAGTCAGTCCGTTACACTTTCTTGGAAGCCACCGAAGGACAACGGCGGTAGCGAACTAACGTGAGTCTTCGATGCCTGTCGAATAAGTCGATTGATGATGACAGGGATGGATTTAAAAAAAAATGTATCTTTTTCAGTGGCTACGTCATCGAGAAACGCGATCTGACTCACGGTGGTGGTTGGGTACCGGCTGTGAATTACGTAAATCCGAAATTGACTTACGCCACTGTGCCGCGTCTTCTGGAGGGAACGAAGTACGAGTTCCGTGTTTCGGCTGAGAATCTTCAGGGACGCTCGGAGCCACTGAAGACTGATCGCGCCATAGTAGCCAAGAATCAATTCGGTAAGATTATTTCAGACTTTAGTTTCTTTATCTTTCGACATGCGAAAATAACGCAACGATGCCTTCGCAGTTGTGCCCGGACAACCCGGAAGACCAGAGTGCGTGGACGCGAACAAGGATTACATCAGGATAAAATGGACACCGCCGATCAGCAACGGAGGATCTCAAATCCTTGGTTACGACGTGGAGCGTCGCGACCGCGCTACCGGACGTTGGATAAGACTGACCAAAGAGCCGATGAAGGGACTCGAGTTCGAGGACGATCACGTGACCGAGGGTCACCAATACGAGTACCGTGTTTCGGCTGTAAACGCCGCGGGCGCTGGAAAACCGAGTGAAACATCGTCGGTGTTCACTGCCAAGCCTATGAAGGAAAAGCCGAAGCTTCACTTGGACGCTCTCATTGGACGGAAGATCAAGGTCAGAGCTGGAGAACCGATCAACGTGGACATTCCCTTGTCCGGAGCGCCCACGCCCAGAATCGATTGGCTCAAAGGCACCGATAGACTCGATGCCAATTACCGCGTCACGGTGAGTTAATAGATCGGGTTTCTTTTTTTTTTTGCTTCGTCGTCGAAATAAAAAAAAATAAGCAGATACTAATTATGTTGTGTTCAAATTAATTCCAGACCGAGACGAAGCACGATCGCACGACACTCCAGATCGAAAAGTCTATTCGCGAAGATGCTGGAATTTACACGATCACTGCGACCAACGAGTTTGGCTCCGATAGCGCAGACATCACGGTTATCGTTGTCGACAAACCGGGACCGCCGAAGGGACCGCTCTTGTACTCCGGAACGACGCACGAGTCCGTCGCCCTCTCATGGGGACCGCCTACCGACAACGGTGGTGCAGCTATCACGAATTACATCGTGGAAATTTGTGACTTCGGTTCGGACAACTGGCGTCAAGTACCTGGATACTGTCCGACGGTGGGTTTCACGGCTCGTGGCCTCAGCGAGGGAAAACGTTACATGTTCAGAGTCCGCGCGGAGAATCTTTACGGAGTGTCTGAACCTCTGGACGGCAAACCCGTCGTTGCGAAGAGTCCTTTCGATCCACCGGGCGCTCCGAGTCAGCCGGAAATTTTGGGATACACTCCCAACACTTGTACCCTGGTGTGGAATCCACCGGAGAATACCGGAGGCAAACCCATCACCGGTAAGATTTTTTGATTTATTTTTTATTAGCATTATGTTGGCTCGCATAATTCATGGCATGTGGAAATTCATTCCGTATGGAATGGAATTTCGGAATTCCGAAATCCATTCCACATGCTATGAAAACTATGTTCGAAATTATAGCGAACATCTAAGCCAACAAACAAATCCACAATTTTCCGAAATATAAATAAAATTCATACGCAAGCAATGTAGGTCTTGCCTGTGGACGATGAAATAATTATGAGACTGATCTTCTTCAGGCTACTACGTCGAGAAACGCGAGAGGGGAGGTGAATGGCTCAAGTGCAACAATTATGCCACTCCGAACACAACATTCTCCGTGCAGGATCTTCACGACGGTTCTCGTTACGAGTTCCGCGTGATAGCAGTTAACGAAGCTGGTCCCGGAGATCCGAGCAGACCTACCGAGCCGATCGTGGCTGGCCATCAACGACGTGAGTAGAACTTTCAACCCAGAATTACCGTCCGAAGTTCATCGCAAACGATGCTTCGGTCAACGTTCCCATTACGATTATTTATATGAATTGTTCTTTGAAAATCCAGTTCGCCCAGACGCGCCGGAGCCACCGAAGGCCGATCGTATAACGAAGGACTCCGTGACTCTGTCGTGGCGTCCACCGAGAAACGACGGTGGCGCGAAGGTCCGTGGATACTTCATCCAGATGAAGCACAAGGACAAGCCCGACTGGTCGGACGTGAACGACTCTATAATCTCTGGAAACGTGTACACGGTGCCGAATCTGAAAGAGGGTGACGAGTATCAGTTCAGAATTATCGCGGTGAACGACATCGGCAAGAGTAATCCTAGTCGCGCGAGCAATCCGATCGTCATAACGGAACAGCCGAACAAGCCGATAATGGACCTCGGTGGAGTGCGCGACATAACCGTACGCGCTGGAGAAGACTTCTCTATTCACGTACCCTACATCGGTTTCCCGAGACCAACGGCTACGTGGCTGGCCAATGACGTCGTTCTCGATGAGAGCGATAAACGAGTTCATTTGCAATTGGCCGACGATTATGCTAGGTAAAAAAAATCTACCGAAACAAACAATTTAAAGTGTACACTCTCAGCGTATTCAATTAGGAATCGTTCGATTTGATTTTCCATCATTTCTCTTTTACAGTCTTGTAATTAAGAATTCAAAGCGTTCGGACGGTGGACAGTATCGTCTCCAGCTTCGCAACTCGTCTGGCTTCGATACCGCCACGATAAACGTCCGAGTTCTCGATCGTCCCGCACCACCGCAGAATCTCCGTGCCGATGAATTCGGAGGTGATGCTCTTACGCTCTACTGGAGTCCACCGAAGGACAACGGCGGAGCTGAGATAACGAATTACGTCATCGAGAAACGCGAGCCCAGAGCTCAGACGTGGTCGAAGGTTAGCATTTCCATCCGTATAAATGAATTACGTAGATCAGAAGAATTAAGAATCTTCTGTTACAATAATTGTTCTAATCAATTTTGTAGATAAGCAGCTACGTCACAACGCCCTTCGTGCGCGTGCGCAACCTCACGGTAAATCAGGAATACGAGTTCCGCGTTATGGCGGAGAATCAGTACGGAACGTCGGATCCGGTCATGACCAAGGATCCGATCAAGGCGAGACATCCCTTCGACACGCCCGGAGCACCGGGAGAACCTCGCGGAGTCGACACCACCGAGGAGAGCATCACCATCGCCTGGACAAGACCGCGAAGCGACGGTGGTTCGCCAATCACCGGCTATGTCATCGAGAAGCGTCTCTTCAACGAGGACAAATGGATCAAGGCCACGCAGATTCTCGTTCAGGATCTCACTTACAAGGTCGGAGGTCTCATCGAAAATCGAGACTACGAATTCCGCGTTGCGGCGGTCAATGCTGCCGGACAGGGACCTTGGAGCTCGAGCTCCGATGCTATTCGCGCCACAGCACCGTACTGTAAGGATATTTTTAACTGAGCGATCAAAAACCTCCGTCACGAAGATTCTAATTGGTTTGCTCGATCTTTTTTTTTTACAGTCGCGCCAAAGATAACGAGCGATCTCAGCATTCGGGACATGACGGTGATAGCAGGAGAGCCTTTCACCATCACTGTGCCGTACACAGCTCACCCGGTACCAAAACCGAGCTGGACGGTCAACGGCGAGGATATCTACACCGACGAGAGGATAAAGTTCGAGACGAACGAAATCGCCTCGAAGTTCATCAACAGAAAGGCGAAGAGAACCGACACCGGAAATTACACTATTCACCTTTCGAATATCATTGGCTCGGACTCTGCTTCTTGCAAGGTCCTCGTAGTCGGTCAGTATCTTCTTTCTTCAGCCAATTTATCGTTATGTCTGTAAGTCCGTCGACTCAAGTTTGGTCTCTTGCACGCAGATAAACCATCGCATCCTCAAGGACCCCTGGACGTCTCCGACATCACTCCGGAGACTTGCACGCTGGCATGGAAGCCTCCCTTCGACGACGGTGGTTCACCAATCACGAATTATGTCGTCGAGAAATTGGATCCTGGCAACGTGAGTAATTTGCACTTGGCATTTTTTTTTACTTCGTTCTCTGCAAGATCTTCGGGAGAAAAAAATATCTCAACCTCATTGACGATTGTATTTTCTTTTTTTACAGTACTGGGTGAAGTTGAGCAGCTTCGTGCGAAACACGCACTACGACGTGATAGGTCTGGAGCCGAACAAGAAGTACAACTTCCGTATCCGTGCGGAAAATCAGTACGGCGTATCGCAGCCTCTGACCGGCGACGAGCCGATAACAGCCAAGTTCCCATTCGTTGTGCCGGATCCACCGGGTCAACCGCGTGTGGTCGACTGGGATTCGGACAGTATAACGGTTACCTGGGATCGTCCGCACTCGGACGGTGGTTCGCGGATCCAAGGCTACAAGGTCGAGTTCCGCGATCCCTCGGACGACGGTCAATGGCGCGTGGCGAACGATTATCTCGTCAAGGACAGGAGTTACATATGCTACGGGCTCGCTAGCGGCCACGAGTACGAATTCCGCGTTCGGGCGATGAACGCGGCCGGTTTCAGCAGGCCGAGTCCACCGTCGATACAGTTCAAGCTTCGCAGCAAATTCAACGTTCCCTCGCCGCCGGGAACACCGCAGGTGGTCAAGGTCGGCAAGAACTACGTCGATCTCCGTTGGGAGGCTCCGACCTCGGACGGTGGAAGTCGCATCACTGGCTACATCATCGAGAAACGCGAGATTGGCTCGGCGATATGGCTGAAGTGCAACGAGTACAACGTGACCGATTGCGAGTACTCGGTGCTTCACCTGATCGAGCGCGGTGACTACGAGTTCCGTATATTCGCGGTCAACGCCGCAGGAAGATCGGAGCCGAGCTCGTGCACGACACCTGTCAAGGTGTGCGAGGTCGAGGGCGGCGCGAAGCCCGAATTCACGAGATCTCTGCCGATCAGCCAAGGAGTTCCTCTCGGCAAGACCTACGTGCTCGAGTGCGAGGCCACCGGCAAGCCGATGCCGACGCCGAGGTGGCTGAAGAACGGCCGCGAGATAACGATGGGCGGTCGCTTTAGAAGCGAGACTCGCGACGACGGTCTCTTCAGGCTCGTCATCTCCGAGGTATGGGAGGCCGACACAGGCGACTACAGTTGTCAAGCCTCAAATCCACTGGGCATCGCCACGACGACTATGAGACTCAAGATCGGCACACCGCCGCGTATCGAGCGCATACCCGATGTACTCTATCTTCCCGAGAAGGACAACACCAAGATAAAGATATTCTACAACGGCGATCAACCGATGGACATTTCGCTGAAGAAGGACGGCTCGAAGGTCATCGAATCGGGACACATCAAGTACACCGTCTTCGATGAGTATCTCATCATATTCATCAAGGACATCAACAAGGAGGACGAGGGTCTCTACGAGCTGTCCATATCGAACGACAGCGGAAGTGTCACCGGCTCTTTCAGGGCCTTCGTCACCGGCCCGCCCGGACCGCCGATCGGACCGCTCGCTGTATCCGACATCGACAAACACACCTGCACGCTCTCGTGGCATCCACCCAAGTTTGACGGAGGTCTTCGGGTCACCCACTACCAGGTCGAACGCCGTGAAGTCACCCACGGTCACTGGTTGGTCGTGTCAAGCTTCTGCAAGGACATCACTTTCATGGTGCAGGGTCTGACCGAGGGAATGGAATATCTCTTCAGGGTGATGGCCGTTAACGAGAACGGCGTTTCACCGCCGCTGGAGGGCGTCAATCCGATAAAGGCCAAGGCGCCCTTCGATCCTCCGGGACCGCCGGGAACGCCGAAGGTTCTCCAGATCGGCGGCGACTTCGTCAATCTCTCGTGGGACAAACCCGAGACGGACGGTGGCGCCAAGATTCAGGGCTACTGGATAGACAAACGCGAGGTCGGAGGAAAAGCCTGGCAACGCGTCAATCCGGCGATCTGCCCGACGAATCAGATAAACGTGAGCAATCTGATCGAGGGAAGACAGTACGAGTTCCGTGTCTTCGCCCAGAACGAGGCCGGTCTCAGCACCGAATCCACCGCCTCGACGTCGGTGAAGATCAAAGATCCTCAGGAGTCGAAACCACCGGAGGTCGTCAAGGGACTGAAGAACGTCAATTGCATACAGAACCAAAACGCCACTTTCAAGTGTATCATCACTGGAAATCCCAAGCCGACTATCACATGGTTCAAGGGCGCACGCGAGATAATGAACAGCAGCCGTTTCGAGATTTACTCGGACGGCGATTGTCACACGCTGATAATTCACGACGTCTTCGGCGAAGACGCCGACGAGTACGTCTGCCGAGCCTCGAACAAGGGCGGTCACAAGTCGACCAAGGGAGAATTGTTCATAATGACACCGCCGAAGCTGAATGTACCGCCGAGATTCCGCGACACCGCCTTCTGCGACAAGGGTCAGAACGTCGTCATCAAAATTCCCTTCACTGGTTTCCCGAAACCGAAGATCACCTGGGTGAGAGAGGGCGAGACCATCGAGTCCGGCGGACACTACTCAGTCGAGCTCAAGGAGAGACACGCCATTCTGACGATCAGGGACGGCAGCAGAATCGACTCGGGACCTTACAGGATCACCGCGGAGAACGAGCTCGGCCAGGACAGCGCTATTATAAAAATTCAGATAAGCGATCGTCCGGATCCACCGAGATTCCCGCAGGTCGAGAACATCGGTCACGACTCGCTCGCTGTCACGTGGAAACCGCCCGTATGGGACGGTGGTAGCAACATCACGAATTACCTCGTCGAGAAACGCGAGCATCCGATGAGCAGTTGGATACGCGTCGGTAACACGAGATTCTGTTCGATCGCCGTTACCGGACTGAGTCCCGGACATCAGTACGACTTCCGCGTCTCAGCGGAGAACGTCTACGGACGGTCGGACCCGAGCGAGGTGACTCCTCTCATAACCACCAAGGGAAGCACGAAGAAGACCCTCAAGAAGAGGGAGTACAAGGTCGACGAGACTGGCAAGAAGATTCGCGGAACTAGCGACGAGAAAGTTCGCGACTACGATCAATATGTATTCGATATATACAGCAAGTATGTGCCGCAGCCGGTCGAGATTAAGACCACTTCGGTTTACGACAAGTACGACATCCTCGAGGAAATCGGCACCGGCGCATTCGGCGTTGTTCATCGCTGTCGCGAAAGGGCTACCGGTAACATCTTCGCCGCTAAATTCATCCCGGTCTCTCACGTCATGGAGAAGGAGCTCATAAGAAAAGAGATCGATATAATGAATCAGCTTCACCATCCCAAGCTCATCAACCTCCACGACGCCTTCGAGGACGACGACGAGATGGTTCTTATCTTCGAATTGTAAGTCGAATTGCTTTCGCTTTCGGAAACGAGCAAAAATCGTTTTAAAGAAAATATTAATAATTCGATGTGGCGTGGATTTTGATCTTTTACGTTTTGCTTTTGCAGCCTGTCGGGTGGAGAGTTGTTTGAGAGAATAACCGCCGAGGGTTACTCGATGTCCGAGGCCGAAGTCATAAACTACATGAGGCAGATATGCGAAGCTATAAAGCATATGCACGAGAAGAATATTATTCATCTTGGTGAGTCGAACTTCTCTAACGACTTTTTTTTTGGTCCTCACTCTTTAAACCTCTTCGACCGATAAATAAATTTTATCTCGAATAATTCTTGCAGACATCAAACCCGAGAACATCATGTGCCAGACGAGAAACAGTACGAACGTCAAGCTCATAGACTTCGGCCTAGCGACGAAGCTCGATCCGAACGAGGTCGTGAAGATAAGCACAGGCACGGCGGAGTTCGCCGCACCTGAGATAGTCGAGCGCGAGCCCGTCGGCTTCTACACCGACATGTGGGCCTGCGGTGTTCTCGCCTACGTTCTACTCAGTGGCCTCTCGCCCTTCGCCGGTGACAACGACATCGAGACCCTCAAGAACGTAAAGGCTTGCGACTGGGACTTCGACGAGGAAACTTTCCGCGACGTCTCCGACGAAGGAAAGGACTTCATCAGACGGCTGCTCGTCAAGAACAAAGAGTACGTTGAATGAACATTCTTTCACATTCAAGACATTATTTTTTTCCCTAAGAAAAAAAAAAATCCCTAACGTGCGATGACTTTCTTTCTCCCTGCAGGAAGCGCATGACCGCTCACGAGTGTCTGCTCCACGCTTGGCTGACCGGCGACCACAGCGACAGGAGTCGCAAGATCTCGAGCAGTCGCTACGTCAGCTTCAGGGACAGACTTCGCGCCAAGTACGACAACTGGTCGAAATACGTTTTGCCCATCGGCCGGCTGGCCGAGTACTCCGCTCTCAGAAAACTGCTCATCGAGAAGTACAAGATTTACGACTCTACTTTCGGTATGTCATTCGCGTAGTACTCGTTATCTTTTTTATCACAAATTCGATCATTTCACTGATGCATTTCTTTTTTCTTCTATTTAACAGATCGCAGACAAGCTGCTCCAAGATTCGTCATCAAACCTCAGAGTGCCTTCACTTACGAGGGCCAAAGCGTAAAGTTCACTTGCAGAGTCATCGCGATCGCAGCGCCGACCCTGACGTGGTACCACAACAACCAGGAGCTCAGGCAATCGGTGAAGTTCATGAAGCGATACATCGGCGACGACTACACCTTCGTGATAAACCGGGCCAAGCTCGAGGACAGAGGAGAGTACGTGATCCGTGCCGAAAATCATTACGGATATCGCGAGGAAGTTGTCTTCCTGAATGTTCAACGTGAGTTTCGTCTTGGCAGATAAAATTTTAGAGGGTTTCATTATCCTCGATAAATCTTCGGATCCAAATTAATGTATTATTATTATTTTCATGCAGCCGTGCCAAAGGAGTTCGCTCCCTACAAACCGGATGTTCATCCCGTCCGAAGACGAGAGCCTCTCGCCTATCACTGCTGGATGGAACAGACCGAGTGCGCTCCCAGTTTCACTTTCCTGCTGCGACCTCGCGTCATGCAGATCAGACAAACGTGCAAGTTGCTGTGCTGCTTGAGCGGCAAACCACCGCCGTCCGTCAGATGGTTCAGGGACAGCAGGGAACTCTCAAAGTACGAATACACAATGTCCCACGCGGACGGTGTCGTGTTCATGGAAATCGTTGATTGCAAACCCGAGGACAGCGGCAAGTACCGTTGCGTCGCTACCAACTGCCACGGCACCGACGAGACAAGCTGCGTCGTCATTGTTGAAGGTAACTGTCTACCTATTTTAGTTGCAAAATATTTTACACAAATTTTGTTTCCCCTTCGTTCGTCGCACCATCGATAGAATACACATCGACGACCGAGGAGGCTGGGTAAAATTTAATCGTAGAATCTTCTCGACGATTAATTAATTCCTTGTCGAATATTACGTTATAGGAACGGGTGAGACCGACGAACAAGCAAAGTTAGCAGACCACATTCTGCATTCCGGAGGTAGAGCTATTTTAGCGTGACCCCTTCGATTTTTATTCCCACCCCTCGTACACCAGAGCTCTCTTTATTTTCACCCCTTTTTATCATGCCCGACCGCACACGCTGGGTTCTTGTATACATATATATATATATATATATCTTTTTTTTTCATGCTCTCATGAACCTTGTTTATCCCCGGCTGAGACATTCGAACCGGCAGACCGTAATGCTTTCATAGAAGAAAATAGCATAGTATGCGAGTTTGTGTTATAATGTTGCTGCAGTAGTTGTAGTACGGCGATTCCCACGATTTTGTAACAGCGCTGCTAAATGCCACCCTTATCGATCGAAGTAGAACGGCTGTTAAGGATGCATTACACATACATTCCCAGCCAAATTCAGTGAGAATTTAAACACTTCCTAATGGAAAAATCTGAAAGAATTTAACTGTAAGGTGCCAAGAACATTGATTTTGCATAATAATAATGTCAAAAAGTTATTAACAAATGGTAAAAAAAAATGGTTTACCAAATAATCAGTTAACCGTTTTTTCTTTTCGAATGAATTCGCTGATTTTCTAGGAGGCACATGAATTTTTTTTTGTATTTTCTTACATTTTAAAATTTTCTGTTTTAAAATGTTTCTTCAATGCTATAACTACTTTTAAACTTTTTGTGTGTACTGTGGAATCGTGATATGGAAACATATTCGAAATTCGTGCCTCTACATCGGTTTTTCAAATTTTAAGATATAAGAAAATTCTGAAAAAATTCGTATGAATTCTAAAAAAAAATCAAGGAATTCATTTAAAATGAGAAAATGAAGGTTTTCAGATTTTTGGCGTATTGCGAAGTACTGAATTTTTGATCGAATTAAAGGTTTTTGGGTTGGAATGTGTGTGTGATGCATCATTAAGGGATCCGCCCTGTACGCTCCTCTTCCGGTATGCCTGGAGAAATAATCTAACCGTCACGTATCTGTCGATACATTGATATTTCATTGCGTGCGATTGTATTTATAGATCGAAGGTACATCGAGCAGCCACTGAAACCAGCACCGCAACAAATAGTCATAAAGACGGATTACAGTAGCCACACGAGCCACAACACGTCGTCGCGCAACTTCTCGTCGTCGTCCACGGTAACCAAAAACAATTCTACCACGTCTTCTTCATACAGGGTAAGTTAGAACCTCCGATTTATTAATCCGAGTTCATTGTAAAAAAAAAAAAAAAAAAAAAAACTACGAAGAAATTTATCCTTTCAGGCTGACTCGTCTCTGAGTGACATGAGAAACGTCAAGAAATACGGCGCCAAACTTGATGCAACCGGAAGTCCATCGCGCTCGAGGAGCACGACCAAAGAGCTAATTCGTAAGAAATCGATGAAAAAGTCTCCCTTTTCGTACAGCTAAAATATAACTATCTATCGATTTGTTTCGACAGATCCTCCGGACGATTCCATGAGGCCGCCGGAATTCACTCGCAAACTTAACGACCTTACCATCAACGACGGTGAACAATTGGAGTTGTGCGTTAAAGTAGGCGGTGATCCCGAACCGCAAATCACTTGGTCCAAGGGTGGAAAGGTATTTACTCCTTACCATAAATATCCAATATATAAAACTCTGTGTCTATTATTATTTTATTTTTTACCGAATTTGTACATTCGAATTTTTTTTTTTTCAGACTCTGAGCTCTTCGGAAGTAGTTGACCTGAAGTACAGAGGCGGTGTAGCGACCTTGGTGATCAACGAGATCTTCCCTGAAGACGAGGGCGAGTACATTTGCAAGGCAACGAACAGCGTCGGTACGGCTTCGACGTCGTGCAGACTGACCGTCAAACGTGAGTATATCGCATTATTATTTTATCTCGAAAATTATTTAAATAAGAACATTAAAAGTGAAAAGATGGTAATTTTTTTTTTCGCCTACAGCTATGTCGGACGCCTCTGGCAAGAAGAGCGGCGACAAACCTCCGAAGATCGTCGATCATCTCAAGAGTAATTTCGTAAAGGACGGCGAGGCGGTAGTTCTGAGCTGTAGAATCATCGGCGCGAAGAAGTTCGACGTCGTCTGGCTTCACAACAACAAAGAGATAAAGCCGAGCACGGACTTCAAGTATACCAACGAGGCGAACATTTACAAGCTCAACATCGCCGAGATCTTCCCCGACGATGCTGGCACTTACACGTGCGAGGCATTCAACGATGCTGGAGAGAGCTTCTCTTCCTGCACGCTCAACGTTCTGGGTAAGATAATCCTCGTTTCACCCTCAGCCGAATGGTAATCGCACAATATCATTGACTTAATCATTGATTATTTGTCTCGTTCAATACAAACAGTTCCCAATGAGGAGCCGAAGAGCCCAGTGTTCACGACATTCCCACAGTCGGCAACCGTGAGCGAAGGAGAGATGGTCAGCTTCGCATGCCAGACTGAAACCGCGCCGCTCAAAGGTACGAAATATTTTATTGTTCCAAAAATGTATTTCGAAATTCCATTCTATTTGTTATAATTTTGGAATTTCGGTTTTTATAGAATATGCAATGAATTTCGGAGATTCCGAAATTTCATTCTATATCCTATAATTTCCAAATTTCAGTTTTTATAGCGTATGAAATGGATTTCGAAAATTTCAAAATTCCACTCTATATTCCACGACTTTTCCCAACGATTCTAAACTGACGATCGATCTGATAAAATCCGCGCTTTGTTTTTACTCAGTGACGTGGCTGAAGGACGGCAAGCCGATCGACGAGTCGAGCAGCAGATATCTCTTCAGTTCGGACGGCGACAAGTCGTTCGAGGTGCGAATCAAGTCTTGCACGGCGGGCGACATCGGTCAGTACTCGGCACGGGCGATCGGCAAGAAGGGCGAAACGAACGCGGCATTCGCTCTGAACGTGACCGGTCCCAACGATCAGTGAACATCCTCATTATTTACTTCTACGATCATAACGAATCACGAGAGATACTTCGCTTACGACCACGAGGTTTGTCCAACGACTAAACGAGGGGGAAGGGACTTGCCTCGTTGATAGCGAGACACCAAAACCGCACACCCGCGATCCGCATATTTTTTTTTTTTTTGTTTCGTTTCGCCTTGAAGGGAATGTCCACCGATTTTTAAACGAAAATCAAACTTTACGAAAACGAATGAATGAATGAATACGTTTGATCGATAACAAAAGCGGACAGGGCGGGTTAGTCTCGCGAAATATCATTATAATGTTATCATTTAAATGTTCATGTATAAAAGTCTAAGAGAATCATCTATTTATTATTACCTATTATTATTACTATTATTATTATTATTATTATTGTTACAAAGCATTGTTTCTTTCGTTCTTTTCCGTGTGTTTGTCATATCGCGCATGAATCGGATAGCAGACACACGCTCTCTCTTGCACGCTAATTTGAGCTTAACGCTGTGTACCAGGCGCTTCTTATCGCGCGCGTTTGAGCACACGACGGCACGTGCCGCTCGCTTCGATTCCAAGGTCAAGTCGCAACCGACGGGAGATTCTCGCGCGGCGATACACGCGGGAACATCCCCAGCATCCTCGTAACGAACTTTATATCAAGATGTTCCTGCGCGTACCGCTCGTTCAATAAAATTCTCTCTCTCTCTCTCTCTCTCTCTATACATATATATATTTCTCTCTCGTGTAAAAGTTTCTCCCGCGACTGCGATTATGCTCTGGATGAGAAGGGACGACACGAATCTCTTATTCCATGTTATCGTACGATCCGTCGTGTTAGATTTGTTTGAAGACTGCTTCCGTTACAACATGTACTATTAATAAAAATTTCAAGATTCAAGATGAAATATCGCTTTTCTGTCCACGTTATTATATTCGTTCGATACACTCCTCTTTTGTTTATAAAACGGCTAGACCATATTGTGCGCAATATAGTCTGAAAATCTCATTTTTTGACCGGAAATATGTCACTTTCGGTTCAAAATTTGACGTTTTCCCGTACAACGTCACTTCCGAGGAGATTTTTTTAACCAGAAGCGACGTAATTTAGATGTAACATCACTTTCGGTCGAACAATGAAATATTCAAATCGAAAGTGCTGTTTTCTTGTGTGACATCACTTCCGGTCGAAAATTGAGATTTTTGAAAACGGAAGTGATGTTCTCTCATGTGACGTAACTTTGGATCAAAGACAACATTTTACCGGAATTGACGTCACAATGAAATTTTCAAATTTTTTGACGTGACGTCACATCCGGATTAAAAGTGAGATTTTCAATTAGAAAGTGACGTCGCAGAGAGAGTTTGTCATTTTTTCGCTGGAACGTGACGAAAAAGTGTTATCAATGAAAGTGAAGTAAAACAACAATTCGCGATATGCTTCAGACTGTGTATATGGCATTAATTTCGAGTTTAGCCAACGACAGAAAAATATCACGAGAACACCGGAATACATAAAAATTCATTGAACAACACAGAGACATAAATTAACGCGACCTGAACAACGTTTTCGTGGCATAATCGATGAAACACGTAAAATTCGATATTCGAACTTAAGTTTCGATTTTCAAATGCATTCTCCCAATTTTCAACTATCGTTCTCGGTGTATTCTGCGCTCGTATACCGAAAGCTCTTGTACATTCACACGTTTATACTTTCCTGAAAATTAACGAAATACTCTGTAAATCTTCGATGAAACGAGGACAAATCGATCGATTAAAATGTCACAATTACCTGCTCGGGCAACGGCACGAGAACGTGAAGACTCTTGGGATCGATGAGATTGAAGCAACCGAGGCGAAGCTTGAAACAGTCGGGAACAATGTTGCTGAGCGTCTTGCTGTAAGTCCTCAATCGTCTGTACGTCTCGTCGGGCGGCAAGTTTGATTTTTCAGGCGGCTCCATCGACGAGTTGCTGATTCTAATTTGACCAACTTCGATAGCGACACGATCGTCGTTGTGCGCGTAACAAAATACAAATCGTTGATTCATCAATTGCTGATGAAACACGCTCGGACAATCGCCGTTTTTCCACACGTGAATGGTCGTCGAGTCGACCGTCGACTCGGAACGGGACACATCGAACGTGCATCTTCGCAGATACGTTCGATCGACGTCCGGTCTTGCGTCTGAAAGAAAAAAAAAAAAAAAATCATAAAAATCACAAAAATCACTCGTAAAGCAAAATGATCGCTGTTACTGATATATAGAGTGTTCGCTTCGACGATCTCACACACACACACACACCAGTGACGTAGACGACTGGATCGTGATAGTCGTTCGTTCTGCAGCCGATTATCGAATGAACCGAAAGCTGCGAAACATCCGCAATGTTAGATTCTTCGGTGCTGCTCGTATTGAATGTCGACCACTTGTCGGATCTCGAGTCGTAAACGTAGTAGCGCTGATCTTTGTGGTATATAAATTTGCTATCGACCACGCACGATGGTGGCACTTCAGCAAAATTTTCTGGTATCTCGGTGGCCTTGGACCAAATACCTGTAACGAAAGTTCCAGTGGGAATTAATTAAAACGACTGCGGCGAGGACGTTACGAGATCAACAACATTTACCTGTATGAACGTTGAACACATCGACGCTCGACAGCTGCGATTTGTGACGACCAACACCGCCGAAGAGGTACAGTTTGTTCTCCAGAAAGGCCACTGCCATGTGTCTTCGTGGCCGGGGCATTCTTGGCTCGTTAAGAAGACGAATAATAAGGCTATTCTTCATTGGGCTATTACAGAGCTGGGCAAACTATCGAAAAGTACTTGAAGTACTCTAAGTACCGCAAGTACTTTAAATACAAAGTAATTTTCGTACTTTAAGTACAGTGTAATTTTCGTACTTGAAGCACTTTTTCTAAAATACAAAGTACAAAGTACTTTTTTTTTTCTTCTTAATTGGATGAGGCGGAATTCGACGAGTACCAAATTTTCGGAAGAATTTTCAAATCAAACGACCCCGTTCGGGGCCAACATTTTTTTTTTCAAAACGTCCAAACTCTTCGTTTCCAGTAGTTGTTAATGGACTAATCGACTGGACTACGATGACTGGACCTTGGGGGTAGTGAGTGGAGGTCGACTGGATGTATAACAACTAAATCTGGAACGTATGGATCTCGTACAGTGGACGAAAGTGAGAAAGCTCTCGATTTTATCGATAAAAAATCGTATTTTTGGGATTTAAATGGAAAATATTGGGTTTGGAGTAAAATAATTTTGAGAGACTGACATATTTTTTTTATGTTACGAAAGGGGTCTAAAGTAATTTGCACATGGTTTTCTCATTTATTACAATTTTGAGCATAGTTTCCTCAAAGAGGAACCTATGCTGAAAATTGGTAGAATTACTTTGGTATTAGTACTCAGTAATAGTACTTACAGTACCGAAAAGTACTTTGATACTTTAAGTACGCACTTTAAGTACCAAATAAGTACTCATCTACTTTAAGTACTACCCAGCTCTGGGCTATTTGTCGTTAGGGCGATGTGCAACAACTACGTGTGCTGAAGATATTACTGCAAGTTTGGGAACCAAAAATGTTCTAAAACATTAATTGGTCGGGAGAACGATGAGAACAGTGAGTTGCAGAATTGCTCCGAATAATTTACCGTTCTCTTGTTTAAAAAAAAAAAAAAAATTAATCATCCCTCAGAGATGATTAATTTTTTTCTCAGAGAATTTTATCGCAGGATTGCAGGTTCGTTATCGACCGAGCAGTTGCACATTGCCTCGCGGAATTATCGACGTGGTAGATTGTACGTACAGAGTCTCGATGTACCATTTTTTTGAGAAGAGACAGTAACGCCAAATAGCCGTGTTGAAATGACCGGAACTCGCTCCCTGTTCGCCGCCTATCAAATAAATACTGAAGCCTAAAAGTAAAAAAAAAGCTATTTATAGTTCATAGTTTTATTGTCGAAAATGAAAAAAAGAAATAAATAATAAGAGTCTATCTTTGAGACGCGAAGCCCATCGCGACTGCTCACCTCTGCCAATAACTTGCCAGCCCACTAAGTCTCTTCCATTATCGGCGAAGGTCGTGTGTATCTGGGAATCGGTCATCACCGTGATTTCCTTGAGGGTTCTTCCGTTCCATCCATAAATTACGATAGATTTGTCCAACTTTTGACCGACCACACATTGCACGCAGTGCGACCTTTTTTTAGTCAGAACCGCCTCGATGTCATCCGCCTCGCAGTTCAGGAACTTCGGATGAAATGACGAACGGTAAAGCCTCTATGGTACATTGTAAATTTCATCGGACAGACATTTGTCATGCAATACCTGAAAAAGGGAATCCGGTAATTTTGCAGGAACGCCGTTGCGGATTCTCCACTCTTCTCTTATGACGAGCAAACGATCAGGCGAGCTTCTGACGTTGACGTTCAGCACGAGCTTTGCGAAGTGCTCGATCGACAATCCGACCAGGGATGACACCGGCAACTCCTCGAATCTGTCCAAGCATATCGCCAGAGCAACGTCCCTGAGAGTCTTCAAGCCAAGGTTCTCGGCTATCAGCCATATCTCCAACATATTGTCGGGTGGAAGCCGCATGCAGATTATCATCTCGGTTATATTCTCCGTTAATTTTTCAGCCATGAAGACGACGCTTAGCTCAAGCAACTCGAGAAGCTCCACGTGATTGCCGGTCAAAAATTTCTCCAGCGAGGCTCTGACGAAGAAATAGTACTTCGGCGAGTGCACGACCCGTGTGTGTTCACCTTCGTTGTTGGCCCAGTGAATAAAATTCTGGGGAATTAAATAGATAGATTAGATAGTGTCGTTTATTCGTGTCCTGGGGCAAGCCCCCCTAAGGCCACCGTGCCTCAAAAATACAACAAAAAAATATCGTATCTAAAAATACCGTATAATACAATAATATAATATAATAATAACTAAAAAGAATACCCAAAGAAGGCCGAAAAAATAAAGAAAGTACAATAATATGAAGAATAAAGAAAGTATAATAATATAATATAATGATAACTAAAAATAACACCCAAAAAACAGGAAAATAAAGAAAGTTCAAGCATTTTTAATATAAAGAAAAAAAAAATTAAAGCAACCTCGTCGACACAGGACGAAATTGGAGACGAGACTATACCAGAGAAACCCATGAAAACACAGATTATTGAACAGGGTTGTGAGTGTGTGAAACGCTTTACCAGCCGAAATAATCGAATCGGAGATAATCAATCAATTTAAAAATAGACTCGATAAACACGTGTCCACTCAATGTAAACTACACGATGCAGATACTACATAAGTTGCAAACTTCTCTTCTGTAAATAATAAAAATTATAAAAATTATAAAAATTATAAAAATTATAAAAATTATAAAAAATTATAAAAATTATAAAAATTATAAAAATTATAAAAATTATAAAAATTATAAAAATTATAAAAATTATAAAAATTATAAAAATTATAAAAATTAATAGTCACCGCGTCTATGAAAGAGCATGCAAGTCAAAGATGCGCCGAATGACGGAAGTGAGCTCTGACGGAGATGAGAAATGAAAGAACGCCGTGAAGTTCGAAGAATGAGAATATGGGTCGTGTCGGAGCACACAGCACGTGCGACAAGTGCAGTCTATTTTCGGAACAAAACATGACACGGACATTATTGATTGACTTTATTCGAGAACTATAAGGGTCGGTGCATGAGTCCGCTCGAATGCGCAGCCTTTTAGCTCGAAGCGACGACGCTCTCATCTTTCGAAACGAAATTTATTGGCCACCAACCTGTAGCGTCGTCGGCGATATTTCGTAGTTTATCGTCAGCACTTGTTGCTCGTCTTCCTCGCAACTCTCGGAGAACAACGAGGCGAAGTAGAGACTGTAGCGCGACAGTTTTTCCTTGTTCACTTTTATGCGACTGTCGCCCAAAACGAGTATCACGCTCTCGCTTGGATCGGAGCTTTGATTGTCCATCGTGACGAAGACTCTCGATTTGCGGTACTTTTAATTTGTCTCACTTCGGAGACCGTGTCGACGTACCGTGGACCGGATGCGCTCTGCAAATCTCGCGGGACACACGCGCTTCTGTACCGAGACACGGCTGTAAACTGATCGATCCAGCGAATCTGCGGTAGACGGCCTCATGAGAGACGTTGTTCAATCGTGTGAGTATGTGCGGTTCTTCGGACGCACACTCGACTCCGCTAACGAGGAAGCTTCCGAGTTTCCGGTTTCGGAGCACGAAACTCCTGGGATAATTTCTTCAAATGCTCCTTCGTCGTGATCTTCATCCGTTCACCGAGATGTGGTTGCTCGGCGTGCTTCGTCATTTTATCTTGACCGGCCCTTGAAACAATCGGAAGGAAGAAAAAAATATTGGGCCGAGTTCGGTTGCTCGTCTTACGAGTTTTTTTTTTTTTTTTGTTAATCCGAATAAGTCAAAATAATAATTCGACTAAAGAAAAATCTCGGAATCGAGATGAAGCCGTTTTTGTCGTCCTATATTCGTTCACCCGCCGCTGGCCTGAAAATGAAACATTAAAAAAAATATAAACTCACATAGCTTTCTCGGTTGAGTGTCGAAGCATGTATTAAAGGATATTCACCCGCAATGGTTAAAAAAAAAATGCATTTGCATCAATCGACTGATTTGAGTAGCGTTTGAGGCCAAATGATGATGAAGTATCCTAGAAAATTCGTAAAATAGTCTGCCGGCACGTTCGTCGGATAGTCACGATACACGATGTAAATGGTCGACCAGGTTTTCTCGACGTTAGTTTGTTGGGGCCTGCACAAACATGAAATATACCAAGAAAGTCACTTAAATTTTTCGGCCTCGACATAAAATTTGCGATTCTCAGACAAGAAGATAAATAACATTGGATCATGCCAGATTTCTTGATGAACCATCGACAATAAAACATCAGAGATATTTTTTTAAATATCGACACCCGTCCGAGAATTATGAATATCTTTTCTCATATGTGCAGTGACAATTTGCAATCGTGTACTATTTCACCTGCAGTAACTTCTGCAACGATGTTTTTCTTTCGAAGAACATTTCACATTTGTAAAGTAGTAAAATGGATAATTCAATCTTTTGACTGAACTGAATTAATTAAGCGGGGCCACTGATCATTCGTATGGAAAAGGCGAGGCAGAATGGGCGCCTGGTAATCGGAACCTTCAAATAGAAATAGAAATAATAATAGTAATAATAACAATAAACGAAGATTCACACAGTAGATCGGTTGAGTTGCGTCAAAGCTACTGTTCGTCGAATCAATACGAAATACGACCAAATTAAGAGCTTCGACAACGTTGTTGTGTTTATCAAGCGAAACCGAGCGATCGAACAGTCTCCCCATGATAATTGTGTAAAATATTGAATTCCCAACGCGAAGATAAGGCGCGCGTGAACGTTTATATCCCGCTAGTACTCTCGAGGAGTTGGCCGAACGAGTGTGTCAAATTTTTCAGTATTTTCGCCGGTTCGAATGATGAATATCCTTTGTCTTCTGTGCTGTGAGCAATTCCAACCGTCGGACAATATTGTTTCCACCCCATGCGGACACATCTTTCACTACCTGTGTATAACGAAGTGCCTTGAAACTTAACGTATTTTCTTTTTCTACACAACCGCTATGTAATTTTTAAGAAATAAAAAAAAAATTAACTAAATAAACGCAAATTGTTCCGCGAAGGTCGGAAACGTGTCCACAATTGAAAGGAAACATGATGAGTCAAATTCGTCGCGTCCGCTTCATATTCTCGAACGACAGAAACTGTCCGCTACTTCAGGAGCAAGTTGACAGTCTCAAGGTAAAACTATCCGTGAAAGACGCACAGGTGAAGCGGATCAAATCAAAGAAAGAGAAACTCAGAAGGGTGCTCAGGGCCAAAATTCGGAAATTGAAGTCTTTACTGGCTAAAAGAAAATCAATGGAATATGCTCTCAGAAAGTTCCTGGAACGGTCCAAGAAACTCAGCTCGGTGGTGGGAGAAGCCAGTGATGAAATCAAATATTTTCACAAAAAATTGGCCGATCTGAGAAGGTGCGTATCGCTGGTGAAAAATATGATTATTTTTTTCACATACTCGCTGCATTGCGTTACATTTTACAATCGAACCTGCCGAGGATTAAAAAAATATCGCTCGACTGCTCACTCCGTATCAATGCACAAACGCTCGTCACTGTGTTACCCTCATCACATATGTTTCTATCATGAAAGTGTATAAGAACAATGATTATTTCTGAAACACAGAGTTGCGCCATTTCTCAAAGATTCAACATTTATGGATATTCATATTTTCAGAGAATCGGATCCGAACGTGGCCGAGTGTAAAAAATGTAAAAATTCCACTAAGAAGCAGCTAGATTTTCTAGATATTTCAACGGACTCCGATTTCTTGGCCGAAGAGTACGCCAAAACAAAGTACGTTGTTATTTACATTTCACTTTTTTAACCCTTTTTTATATTAATATTCATCAAAGCTGTAACACTTTTTTTTACAATTGCAGAAGGTCTTATAGAGAAAGCCGAGTCTCTGATGATAGAGAAAGACACACGAATTAGGCAACTTCAGAAAATGATTCTGCCTGATCAAAGAAGAAAAAACTTTGGAGCCTAAAAGTTTGCCAAGCAGGTAACAAAAAAATGGTTTATTCTGGTCTGTGAAATAGACGAAACCGAAGTCTGATGACAGTAATAACCGAAGAGTCGGGAACTTCGTTTACAATAATCTGTAAAGCACTACGAATCCGCGATCATGTGACTTCCAAAAATACCTGCGCTAAAATAAGATACCAGTCCCAATCCCAGTATCAAAACTTTTCGAAGGTTAATTGACTTAAAGATTAGTTCAATTAATAAACATTAGTTGAATTAACAAACATTAGCTTAGTTAATAAGCATTAGTTGAGTTACTAAGCAATAGTTGAACTAACAAACCTTCCATCAGTTAATAAATATGATGAGTTAATACAGACGTACTCTCCCGGTATATTCGTTACAAACAGACATACTCTCTCGGTACATTCGTTTTATACAGACATACTCTCTCGGTACATTCGTTTTATGCAGACATACTCTCTCGGTACATTCATTTTATGCAGACATACTCTCTCGGTATATTCGTTTCAAACAGACATAGTCTGTCGGTATATTCGTTTAATGCAGACATAGTCTATTGGTATATTCGTTTAAGCCAGACATAGTCTGTCGGTATATTCGTTTAATGCAGACATAGTCTGTCGGTATATTCGTTTAATGCAGACATAGTCTGTCGGTATATTCGTTTAATGCAGACGCAATCTGTCGGTATACCCGCATATCCAAATACGGCTTTGTTCCCATTTATATGCTCACGCTCTCACTGAGATCGGAGAAACAAAACAAAACAAAATGTATGTTGCTTTGGTGACCGTGTCGCCGTACTCTGGATAAGATGTACTCAGCAAATCTCGTGCGCAACATGTTCGTCTTTATCCGAAGACGGGTGTAAACTGAACGATCCCGCGAAATTGCTGTAGCCGGCTCCGCGGAGACGTGTTGAATCGTTTATGTGCGGTCCTTCGGACGCACGCTCGACTCCACGAATGAAAAAGCTTCGGAGCGTCCGGTTTTAGAGCACGGAACTCTTGGATAAATTCTTTCAATACTTTTCGTCGTAAACTTGATCTATTCACCGAGATGCGGTTTTGCTCGTCGTGCTTCGTGACCTTTTCTTACCCGGTCCTTAAAACAATTGTACCATCGGAGGACTTGGCAGGAAACAACAAAATATTGAATTGATTTCAGTTGCTCAATTTCCGAATTTTTTTATCAGAATAAGTAAGCGTAATAATTCGCGTAAAGAAGAAAATCGTCCTATATTTATACATTCGGCACCGAACACTCGGTCATTCGTGCAAGTCTTTTTCTTTGCTAAAAGTAAAAGGTACATAAAAAAAGACTCATAGCGTGCTCGGTTGTCGGTCGAGATCTGATTTAAAGAATATTGGTCTGCACGCTTCAAAGATAAATGCGTCGATCGGTCGATGTAGCGTTTGGGGATCAATGATATTGAAGCATCCTAGACGATACTTAAAACAGTCTGCAGGCACGTTCTTCAAGTTTTCACGAACCGCATAATATGATTTAGGACATCCTTCCAATGTCAATTGCATGGACGCATCCGAACGTGGCGCACCAAACTTGCCGCATAAATGCGCGACCTCGACATATGGTTCGCTTTCCATAGACCCGAAGCTAACCAACCATGGCTCATTCCAGATTTGTTGGTAAAACATCGACTTGTCGTGGAGGAACCAATGAGTGAGGAAGAATTCTTTGGGCTTCCAAGGTTGATCATGTGCAATGGGTATCATTTCCAGATTAAACACCCGATTCGTTACGGCTGTGCTCTTTAGTATTTCTACAACACGAATAAAATCGTTCTTGATAATGGACAAATAAAAATAACCCGATTATGCTGTGTAATTCGATCATTGCTTACCACTGAAAACTAGTACAGGCTTTCGCTCGAAGTTCGATCCACATCCTAGCATCCACTGAATCGGTAATCCGATTTCGTCATCGTGCCACTTCTTCCACTCGTCAGATATCGGATCGTAAATGTAAAAAAAAGATTTGTAATAAAAAAACTTGCCATCCCCCACGCACGACGTAGGGACTTCAGTGAAAGTTTCGGGAATGTCGGCGGCCTGAGACCATGTTCCTGTAACACGTTATTCATTAGTAATACGGTGTCAAAAATATGATCCTTTTTTCAGTGTGAGTGTACCTGTATGAATATCGTACACGTCGACGCTGGAAAGCTTCAATCGGTGACGACCTACACCACCGAAGAGATACAATTTATTTTTCAGAAAGGCCACTGCCATATGCCTTCGTGGCCGAGGCAATCTGTTGAAAGCAATTTACATAGACGATTATTTAAAAAGTATGTCTTTATCGACACTCGACCGGGTTTTTACGCACATAGTTTCGATGTACCACTTCTTGGAGAAGAGACAATAACGCCAAAGCGTTGTGTTGAAACGACCGGTGCCTAATCCCAGTTCGCCGCCGACCAAATAAATACTGAAAGCTAAAAAAAAGCAAAAACATCCCAATTAAGTAAGATTGTAAATTTTCCGAAAAAGAAAAAGTTCATTCGGGCGCGGATTTAAGGGGAGGCGAAATGGCATGTTATATTTTTTTTACCGATCGAGCAAAAAGACGAGATAGCTTTGGCGCGAGATTCAAATGGATACTCACCTCTTCCAATAACTTGCCTCCCCACGATTTCCTTTCCATTAGCAACGAGCGTCGTGTGCATTTGCGAATTGGTCATTTTTACGATTTCTTGAATTTTACGGTTTGCCCCATTCCATCCCCAAACGAAAAGAGTATTGTCCAATTCTCGTCCTGCAGCGCACGACATATACCATGGTCGTACATTCTCGTAAAGTCTCTTCACAAAGTTCGAATCATTGCATAAAATCTACAAAATTAATTTACAAGAATGTGCAAATTAAATTTGTTAAAAATGCAAGTAACATGTAAAATATTTTTTTCTTTGGGTTATAAGACAGGCATGTTTCATATAATATATATATTTATATGTATATATTACATATACACACACATATATATATGGTTCATAACTACCTTGTCAGGATCAACTGGAATTCTGCTCTTGCCTGTGTCATAAAAGAAGTACCAATCAGGTAGATTGATTTCTTGATCCTGACCAGCTTGTTCAGTATTCACCAGGAATGGATATACAAAAGAATCAATGCCGGCATTATTCATTTTCCACTCTTGAATGATGAATACCATGTGATCCGAGGAACTATTGATGTTTCTGTTGAACACTAGTCTGACAAAGTTCTCCTTTGATAATTTTAAAAGACACGTCAGCGATAATTCTTCAAATCTGTCCAAGCAGTTCGCAAGGGCTATGTCTCTGAGAACTTTCAACTCCAAATCTTCAGCCAAGAGCCATACTTCGGACATGACGTCGGGATGCAGTCGCATACGGACGATCATCTCTGTGATGTTATCGGTAAGCGTCTCCGCTGCAAACAGTACACTGCAATTCAGCAGTTCCAGAAATTCCGAGTGATTTCCAGTTAGAAACTTCTCGAGCGAGACTCTGACGTCGAAATGATATTTCATCGAATGAACGACCCTGGCGTGTTCGCCTTCGTTGTTCACCCAGTTGACGAAAGTCTGAGGAGACAAAAAAAATAAAAAACGAGATGTTATCTGTAAAATGTTTACTTTCGCGTCTGCATATAATTCTTCTTGGTTTCATTTATGTTCATAATAATCGTATTTCAAAAGAATTATTGCACAGTTTATTCGTTTTTACGGATATTGGCCACCAACCTGCAGTGTTGTCAGCGATATATCGTAATTAATGTCGAACTCTTTTTGCTGATGATCTTTGAAATTCGCCGAAAACAATGCGGCGAAGTACAGACTGTTACGAGCGAGCATGTCTTTTTGGGCTTTTATGCGACTGCCTCGCAAAACGAGAGTCACCTCGTTCTCGCTATTCGGATCTTCCATTATTTCTCGATGCCTAAACTACTATTTGAAAAGAAAAACAATACGAAACTATTTCAGGTACATGTTGCTCTGTTGTCGTCAGTAGCAGGATTGCAGATACTATGGTGGCACGTGAATGGGAGGTAATCAAAACAATGTGGCGCTGAGTGTCGCCGGTTCGACATTGAGAATTATACGGAAGCCGGCTGTACATAGAAATAATTTTTTGCAAACATACTCTGTCGGTACGTTCGTTTAATACGGACATACTCTGTCGATATATCCGTTTAATACAGACACACTTTGTCGGTACATTCGTTTCAACCGACGGCGCCTGCAAGTATCGCCTATGATCCCTAAAACTGTCACCTCGGAATAAGATTCGACAGGTGAAAATAAGATCATATCTCGGAATGAGATGCGAGCAAGTAAAATAACCGGTAAAATAACAGCAGGCGCTAAATATCTTTGCCCTCGTCAATTTATTCAACAACTGACTGCAATAATTAATTTAACCAATTTAATCTTGGTAACTATTTGAAACAGGTAGATAGAGTGACGGAGAGAAGGAGTGGGGCAGTGGAGGGGCGGGGGGGGGGGGCGAGCGAGCATGAAAGAGAGGGGGTGAGAGAGGCTTACGCGTACATTACTACGGGTGTTTGGTTCGACGCGACAGACTGGATTTTTTTCGAGAGATGTACGCAAGCGTGGCCCGATCTTCCTGCCAGGTTGTGCGGCGAAGAGCGCCCGAAGCCATAACGGGCCTCGGTCGATGATGTTGCTCCTTCTTCGATCACATCCTTCCAGGCTATCCTGAATAAAAGGGTGGAGCTCGTCAAGGGATGAGGCGATAAGAACCCAACATTGTTTACTTGTTTCACAGGATACGATGATTAGAAGCATAACTATATTATCCCTCGCGCTGAACGAGCAAAATATCGGAGAGAATCGCTTATCACACGCCGACTTCGAATGTCCCGGTGGCTTTCTTTTTCCCTCGAATTACGGTTCTCGCGACACAGTAACAGCGTGATTTTTCGCACGACCGCAATTACAGCCGCAAATTGCGAACGCCGGAGATATTCTTTATCAATCGTGGGGAATCGTGGGTTTAAACCGGATGCAGTACGAAGGCGTTTTGCCGACCGCTTACGCAGAGCTGTCCATCCCCGTCCGAGCAGAACCGGCCAGAGTTGTTCTGCTCCTAAAATCGTGGGATAACGAGGAAAAAAAAAAGATACATAAATAATACAAAATCGTCGCGAAGTCGCAAGGTGAACGAGCGTCCTCCTCGTGGGCCTTGTGCTCATCCTTGATTGACTCATCTAATCGAATTAAAAGGTCTGAAAAAAAAACATCGAGAGCCGATACAACAATCGAGAGCCCACAACAGAACGCACTGGGCTCTCGCGTCTTCTCCACTATAGTCTCTCTCACCTCTCATTCACTTCTCGTTACGCGCACCGTGCGGCAATGTCGGGGAGTGACAGCCCAACATTTTTTCACGGTCAGCCGTGGTCCAGCTGGATCGAAAGAATCGGAAGGGACAAACCACTGAGTAAGTTTGTCGTCGCGTTACGATAAATCGTCGAAAATTTTTATCCATCACCAAACACGAACGACTATCGAGTTTTTATTATTGGACGATTAACGCGAGCGTCCACCGAGCGAACGTAACCTCAATCTTCTCGAGCCTTCTTTGTCTTTTCGGTCCTGCGGCGAAGCCCGACGGGTGTACGAGCTCCGTCGGTCGAACCGAACATTTTTATGTAATGCCGTCTCACGGATCAGTCGATCGACCTTAGATCTGCGTTGATCGACTTAACGAAACTTTAGAGCTTCGTAGACAAAATTTTTTGACCCACCCCATTACATAATTATACCGAGATTTCTTTTATACCCAAAACACTCCAATTTTAGGCCTTCGCTCTGCGGAGACGGAGAGCTAAAGATATCTCGGATATGAGTTTTATGTAACAAAAAAGTAACAGGGCGCTATGGACTCTTAGATTCACGCTGCGGACGCCGAGATCGAATATGTACTAGACTCGGATCTTTAATCAAAATTTTTCTGTGTTTCATGTAAATCTATGGAGACAATAAATTTGTATACCTTCATTATAAAATTTGTGTTTTTATTTCTGTTTCATCGACGAATAACGGACAGATGTGAGATCGTAGATTCGAGGGACGGCCAGATCTTTTTTTTCTCTCTTTTTTTTACCACTATATTAGATTTATCTGTTACAGGCGATGAGGAAACAGAGGCTGAACCATCGAGTTCCGTCACTCGACTCTCTTCAGATGGTAATTCGAATTTTGCCTTTTCTTTTCTTCGACCAATGCAGCTCCGACTACTGGCTTTGGAAAATCAAAACTCACAGATGCTTCAAACATCTTGTGTGAAAAAAAAAACTCAGATGCTCCAAACATCCCATTCGCATCTTGTGCACAATATTTGCGATAAATTATAATTATCGCGTTTCAATTCCGACGAAGAAAAACGATGTTTTTCCGGCACTTATAAAACGCGCGTTTTCTTTCAGACATCGATCTGTACGGCTTCTGTCCGGAGCGGGACACCTTTTACGGCGTCGTGTGCGAGATATGCAACGCGATTATCAAGCCTCAAGCCCTCATCCAGCACATGGGTAAGTCGGTCGCGGTTGTTTTTCGATAAATCTATTTAAAAAAAAAAAAAATGCCACGTAAATTTTTGGAGTACTAATAACGTCGTTAATTATTTTCCACAGAGAGTCGTCATTCTTCCGGCACGGTGAATCTGCCTCCTCCTCCGACTCCCATAGTGAAGCCGACCGTGAAAACGCCTTACTGCAAAGTATCGAAGCTCAAGAGAACCCAGTCATCCGGTCAGATACAATCGTCTGGCAAGATAAACCACACATCGTCGTCGTCCTCCGCAACGTCGTCGGCCTCGTCGATAAAACGCTCGGCCGAGCAGGCGAATCTGCAGAGCATATCGTCACCGCGTTCGCCGCTCGAGTCGATACCGGTCCAGTCGTCGAATTCCTCGGTGGTGCCGTCGTCGCCGGTGAAGAGTCCCGGCAACAGCAGTCAACCGAGGCGGAAGAGGCTCAAAGCCGACCGAGGGCTTCTCAAAGATCGGGAGTACGATCCGGACCGGCACTGCGGGGTGTGGAACGACGAGACCGGCAAGCCGTGCACCCGCTCGCTCACGTGCAAAGCGCACACGGTCTCGTTACGACGGACGGTCATCGGGCGGAGCAAAACCTTCGACAAGCTCCTCGCCGAGCACAGGGCCGCGAAGGAGTTCCCGAATCGGACGTCGAAAGTAACACTGACCGGAACCGTAACGGTCTCGACGGCCGCCTCCTCGGGACTTGTAAATTCCTTTCTAGCACCGAACACTCCTATCTCGGCGAGCGAATCGGACCCCGCGCCGGGCTCGCCGCCGGTACTCTCCTTGCCGGATACCTACCCACTGCCCAAGGTGAGAACGTCCGCGTCTCGACAAATTTTCTTCCAGAGCCTTTCGGGACTGATCGTCGAACTACGTTTTTTTTTTCTTTTTGTTTTGCCTCTCGTCACTTCAGGAGAGTTGGGCATTTTCCGACAGAGCATTCGTTTTATAACGAGAAAGGGGTGGATGAGAAAATTGTTAAATTAAACCAACGGTCGTGAATTGGGAAAAAAATGCTCAACTCTCGGCGCAAATAGACGTGAACGTGAGATAAAAATCATTCCCGTTTCCGTTTGCCTGTAGCTTGTCGGGGTTTTTTTTCCCCAAGGTTTTATTTATTTGTATCGTCTCTCACCGACCGTCGAAGTGTCCTCTACGTGTGTACCGAATATTTAAGAACAAAAAAGTGAAACACGCAAGAAACAGACACCGAAAACAAAATGCCACCAAGCCATTCGAGTCATTCTTCAGTTCACGATTAAGAAAAAACAATAAGAGAAAAAATGAGATTTTTCAGTTGATACTTGTCTTTTTCTGTTTTGTTATTACAGGCCGTTGATTTGCTTTATCGGTGTCTGGCCCCGCATGGCTCCACTAAACCTGTAAGGCATGGTTTCTTTTGGGATCTCAAATTCCCACTCGCCTTTTTTTTTTAAATACATATATCTCGTTGTCTGTAATCCCAACGCGACCGGAATGACTTAACCGACACTTATTTGTCTTCTTTTAGACAAAACTCGAGGAGGATTTTGTCAACGAGGAGTTGAGACTGGAGTCTGCATTGGCCAACGCCGGAGGCAGCAGTTCGTCGACGTCAATGATGGCACCGATATCCGTCGTTCTACCGTCGCTATCGCCGATAACTTCGAACAGCGAAGCCGCGAGCGTCGCTACGCTCATACCCGCGACGATCTCGCCCGTCGTCCCGATTGTTCCAGCTTCACTGCCAGCCGCGCATTCGATCGCCGGTGCGGTTCTCGAGGGCGAGACACCGGTCGACGTCGACACGGGCGAGAGTATGACGCTCTACTCGCCTGTGTCGGTCTACAAGGACAGCAAATCGCAGATCGTCGTGCAAATACCGCGGGGCAACAGTCTCATTCAATCGCCTCGAAACTATCAGGCCCAGGCGTCGATGCCGAGCCTGAGTATATTCGAGCCCGTTGAACCTATCGAACAGCAGTCCCAGACGCAACAGCAACAGCACACCAAACAAATGGCGAACGGAAAAAGGCTCAACAACAGTCACAGCGTTCTTCTCAGTCCCATAAGTCGTCACGCGAAGAGAAGCAAGCACGACTTTCGTCAGGAATTCTCGACGTCGATACAGGTCGAGGCAACGACGACGTCGACGCCTTATCCGCACTTCAGCGACATCGCCTGGTCAAATTGTCATCCGGAGCCACTGGCGGTCAGCCGGTGGCTTCGCATCACGTCCAACCGTAAGCAATACAACTTCAACATTCACTGACATAAAACCCCACCCACTCCAGGTTGAGGACTCTCACGGATGGTGCCCGGATGTACAAGACCTATCGCTCCTGTCGGTTCGTCAGCGTTCTTCTATTTAATTTTTTTCACTTACACACTTGTTTTTCGATCTTTGGTATTATACAATTTGTTCGGATGTCACGTTCACGCAAATGCCAAGAGTCCAAAGCCTGTCGAGTTGGGTACAGAAAAATTTGAGATATCGAGACTTTATTGCCTGATATCTCTTCGGGACTTGCTTGATAGAGACGGAGGGGGTGAAAGTGAGAGAGCAGAGATGGGTATGAACTAATTTTCTTATTCGTTTTGCGCAAAACTCAAATAACTTGACTTATCGTTTGGTGAAACGATTGTACAATTTTTATTTTATTTTTTGTTGACGCAACGAGAGAATTAGATTTTTTCCATTACTGCAGTGCAAAGGGGTGCACGAACACAGACACACACACACACACACACACACACACACACACTTTTCAATGAACAAATTACGCTTGGTTTTTCGTCGACGAGTAAACGAACCGATCTTACGACTATAATATGCTTTGATCGTAAGATGGCGAGTGCACTTATCTCGTAGCCTAAAGAATAATAATTAAGAAAAAAAAGAAATCTTAGTAGAAACGTAGATATAAAGTTCGGATTTAATTGTAAATAATGATATTGCTGCGCTTTAGAAAGCCCGCTGATGAAACTATTCGTCAATCGTAAGTTGCGTCGTCAAAGTTTCGATTCGTTCAATGGTGATTGTGTACATACGTAAAATATGATTTGTCAAGTCTCGATGGACGGGTCCCGACGATCTTTAGATTTTTTAAACTGTAAATAGCAACCGTCGTTAGTATTACAAATTGTGTTGACGCCGACGCGAATCTATCGAAGAATATGTTTTTTTTTGTTTCGTTTAGTCTTTCAATTCAACTTACACTTTTTTTTACTTGTCACACACCGCAGTGAATTGCGCGTCGTTTATGTATATTAAAAAAAAACCGTTCGATGGATCTCTTACTTTTCGCGTATACGAGTAAGATTAAGATTTATTATAAATTATTGATATTTAATTGATCGACTAATGGATCGCGAAGTAGGTGAAAAAAAAAACGAAAAGGAACAAAAAAAATAACGCGAATACGGGTATTGAACGATCGATGAGTTCCCAACTGCCGTTTTCTTCTTTATTTTTTTTCATCTTCTTTCAATCGATTAACTGCGTTTGTCACTAAAATAGTTTCGCAACAGTAACTTAACGGGCATTAAATAGACAAATTTCTCAAAGACTGGGTTGCAGGATAAAGCATGAAAATAAATGGAGCGTGAAATAATGACGTATCGTTTGTCGGTAGCAACAATTTATCGGTAGAAAGGCCAGCTCTGGGTATCATCCTCGTAAGGGAGAAGTAAAAAAATAATAATTATAGTCCCAAAATAAACAAACGCTTGCCTAAAGATAAGAATTGACGGCGAAGTAACTTGGGATGTGTAAGGATCATATCGTTGGATTCCAGTATCAGTATAAAAAACATTGTAAATTATTTGTGGTTAAATTGATATTGACTCTCACGAGGGTTGAACGATTCTTGATGTTTCTCCATAAAAAAAAAGAAAAAAAAAACAAGGAAAGGAAAAAAAGTAACGTCGAACTAACGTCGTCCTAGAGAGGAAAAATGAAAGTACAATTAATATCGTACGAATCGCTGCATGATTGATATCTCAAGCAAAAAAATGGAGTATTATAAGAAACCTCAACCTTTCCGCAACAGAGCCTCGATCGTAGAATTTAGATTTCCGCGTTATGCTGCCAACTCGTTTAGAAACGATTATTTCAATCGACGAAAGATAACGGATTTATCTAAATTATGCCCGGAATCGAGTGTTTCCTGTGTTTCTCAACTATGCTCGATTGAAACTTTGAAGAATGGCAATAATATCGAGGCCCGAAAAAAACGCTAAAAAAAGACCATACAGTTGGTTTTTATTTTGCGTTTTGTTGCGTCGAAAAAAAAACTTGCGCCAGCGAGACGAAGCGCTGTAATGTGTAAGTAAGGGAAGGCTGAAATTTCGCCGGAGTTTTGCGTATACCGTGTTGTATGATAATAATAACCGTTAATCGGATTAATCCTAAGACTGCTCTGTACGTCGTGGCCAGTGATTAACAAAGACGAAAGAAATGGGAACGAATGGAAAATTGAGGGGAAAAAAAATCGCTGTACACTGGACACGAACGTATTTTCCGTACGCTTACGTATGTGCGTGTGATGTGTAAAACTTGGGTGTGTCTAACTCTAAGGAAAAGAAAGAAAAAATGGAAAAAAGAATAACGAGAAGAATCGTGCGAATATCTGAATGTTAATAATATTCTATACAACCTGGGTTTCCAAATACCTCGATACTCTTTGCCTCATAATCGACGTGTATTCCTTGAAGCGAATGAGAATTCCCGATACCGATTTCGGCCTCGGCCATTGGGTAAAGAATGAATTTTTCTCTTTATCATAGATTGTGATATTTAACTCGTAAATTAAGATTAGTTAGGTAGCATCGTGCGCGAGGATAGGGCTCAAGAATATATATATATATACATACACTATATATATATAAATATGTAAAACTAGCTTCTTCCCGAGACGAAGAAACTGGCGTGTGAAAAAAATCGAAGGAAAATGCGAAAAAAATAATAACCACGATAGCCAAGATTGTAAGCGGAGAAAGAAGAGATCTACGATGGTAGAAATTTAGGTGAAAAAAAGATTGAGCGAATTCGATACTTGTTACTGTGTAATAATCGTACCGAAATGTCGTGCTTCCTGTTTGTCTCTTCGAAAGAACCTCTGAGTGCCGCGCGAGAGCGAGAGAAAAAAAAGTATTATACGAGTGTGTAATTACTTCAGTTATTCAGTTCAGTAGCGTACTGATAGAATACTCTGCCAACTTTTTTTTTTATGCAGGCGAGAATCCTCCGGCTATAAACATGGGCGTGCGTACGCAACGAGATAAGATGAGGAGGAGGAAGAAAAGCACTCGCGTACACGCTGATACATTAATCGTCCCGACGATCGGCATTACTTAAACTCGCGGTAAAGAATGAAAAAAAAAAACAAAGTCTCGACAGAAAGTTGTCGACGCATGTTGCATACACGACTAATGCGTTCGTAACTCGCGCGAAGGCATGAGCGATTCCAAATAATTGTATATCTACATTTAGCTTCTAAGAATTGTATAAGAAACAAACTAATCGAGTAGACTGATGATAAAAAAAAACGCGACGAGATGATAAACATTGATTGATTGGTTGGTTGATTGAATTTTCCATATAATTGACTGTCGGTTCGGTAGATCCTGCATACGTGTATGTTTTTATTAGGTATGTGAACGTAATACCTATAGGATGGGAGTGTTGTGTAAATAGTTGTGTCAGACGTGTGAACGTAACGTAAAAAAAACAACATGAAACAAAAACAAAACATCGTGTGTAAAGAAAATCGTGAAGTCTGTAGCACGTGTACGTAGACCCTAACATTTATTTTTTTACTCTGTGTTCAACGTATTCGCGATTTGTTTTGTTTTGTTTTTTTTTTTTTTTTATTTAAAATCTACTCGAGTTCGAGAGACGAGCTGCATTCAAAAAAAAAATTATACAAAACTGAGTGTTTTCGGGATGAAGCTGTAGGCGATCTAACGTTTCCCGATAGTGGAAAAAAATTATTGAAGAAAAAATGAACAATCTTGTGGCATTTAATTTAAAATACACTTTTTTATATTTATTTGTAAATTATGAGTTTTTTTTTTCTGTTGGCTTTATTTTTCATTTGTACACCCGCTATTCTTCTGCTGTTATATCCTGATCCCTATAATAAAACGCTAGGAACTTTAGGGATCGTAGAAAACAGAATTAACGTAGTAACTCGATTTACGTCAAAGAGAGATAGAGACCGAGAGAGAGAGAGATTTTGAAACTGCAAAGAAATGTTCCTTGACAATTCTTTTATAGAACGCGAAGTGTCTCTGTAAACGATGAAAGATAACTTAGCGCCGGAAGTAAAAAAAAAAGATAAAATTACTATTCCTCTGAATAAACCTTGCAGACAGGCGCCGATTTTTATATGCATGCATTTTATATTGCATAATATACATTCGAAAGATTTTTTTACAACGATTTATCGCCATCGAGGAGTTTCGTTTCGTCAATGTTGCGATTCGATTAATTCATTGGTCTTCTTCCACGGTAAAACGATAAATAAATATCTCCTCTCATAGTTGCTGTAATGTTTTATCCGAATACATTTTAAAAACTCTCGATATCTCAACGTCGTTTATCGTATTTCGAATAATACAAGAGAATTTGAGCATTATGGAAATTATATTTAAAAAAAAAAAATAACACAATTTCGGTCGTTGTTACACTCTAAATAAAAAAAAATAATCTAACAAAAATGACTCTGATGTTGGCTTCACCTTGTCGGCGCAGACGGAGTGTTAACAAAAAAATAATTAAATAAATAAAAAAAAAGAAAAAGAAATATGCTTGAAAAGAAAAAAAAGCGACAAGTTTATTGTAAATTACAGTATGTATATTACCGTGTTGTATATCGAATACCTCAGACTCGATCAATATCAGTATATTGTTATACAAGCGATCGTTAATTAGGAATATGTGCACAGAAAGCTTTGAGCTTAATAAAAAAAAAATCGGAGTACTATACTGTAAAAAAAAAAAAAAATCCATCGCCTATATTTATTCTACCAAATGTTATTAATTATTATTACAATATCGTAAAATTCGCGTTGAAAACGATAAACAAATGTTTTTGCCGATTATCAATATACTGTTTGACTTCGCATAAAAATAACTGTCGGATTCGCATTCAGGACAAGAAAAAAAAAAAAAACAAATCATGCGTATACGAGACCGAGACAATTTTTAGGTGCAATAAAATTTTTTTTATGACATGCAAAAAAAAAAAAGTGCAAGGGTTCGCCTTTGTCCCACTTTTTCAACGTTTTTTTGTTGCCCTGTAAAGGCTCGAAAAACCGGTTCCGAAACGGAGCCGAGAACCCTATCTTGTGTATTTTTTTTTTTTCCGCGGAACCCGACAGGCACTTTGGTTTCCCTGATATTCGTCGGAAAGCAAAGCATATATAGCCGTTTCAAAAATACCGAAAATCATCAAAATTTCACAAAACCGCTCGAACAATTTTGTTTTCCTCAATTAAAAAGTACGCTCCATTTTATTCTCACTCTACCCCCATATATTAATATTCGATAAAATCATGTTGTATGTGAGAAAAGATAAAAAATATATATATATATTTCTGGCTTTTACAATTTCTATCTTTTTTTATCCCTACATTAATATTTGACAAAATCCTGCTGTACGTGAGAAAAGAAAAAAAAAAAAAAGTATATTTCCAGCTTTTACAATTTTCTTTTTTGTCGCAACGTCCGGCAAAATTGTGCTCGTGTGAAATAATATTCGCTTGCGCGAAGGTGGATATCGGGCCCAGATCTTCGTGGAGGAGAAACGAGTCCACCCACAACAAATTCCTTTTGCACCATTTGACCATCGACGAGAGCCAGGCGTTTAACTCGGATCTTCGGCATTCGCGATCACGAAAATATCGGTGATCCATCGAGTCCGGCGATTTACGATCTCGGTGCGCGGAGAAGGGCAAACCGGCGGTCCTTCTAGCTTCGCGACTTTAAATTTTCTTTCGAGGACGGGTGCATGACCGACGAGGCAGATATATTTTCAATTTAATTATCTCCGGAGAGTGATGGCGGGTCACAAGTGGTGGCTTAAAATACAACGGGCGAATTCGCCAGTTGGCTCTCAGAAGTGCGCCAGCTGCTCGTACGCAAATGTACTCTTGCACTCGTACGCGAGAGCTCCGATAAAGAGTTTGTCGGAAGCTCTTGGTATTTAAAACAAATTTCATCTAAAACTTCTTTCAAATGTTGATTTTTTATTTTTTTATTTTTTTTTTTTTTTACTATTAATCAGAGCTACTTCTTTTTCTTCTCAATCGGAAGAGAGGAATGAATTCTACTTAATCGGAATTTAGAGAGGAATTTTCAAATCAAACGGCCCTGTTCAGGGCCAAAATTTTTTTCGTAAAGTTCAAACTCTTCGTTTCCAATCCTCGGTAACAGACTAATCGGACTGGACTACGACGACTGAATCTCGGGGAACTGAGTGGAGGTCGACTGGATGTATAACAACTAAATGTGGGACATTTTATGCATAAAAAAATCGTATTTTTGTGATTTAAGTGGAGAACATTGGGTTGGGAGTAAAACAATTGTTATATTTGTGATCAGCGGTAAGAAATACGTCGAATATAGCCTTGAAATAATAAAAATCGATTGAAGAATGATTTTTCAATTTTTGAGCCACTTCAGGAAAAACGTCGATTTTTGGGATTTTCAAACGTCGATATCTCGGCTCCCAATGGAGCTACGGGAAATCCGAGGTGCCCATCGTGTTCCACGTGAAAAAATACCCAAGACAGGGTCTCGTCCGAAGTTCTAGAAGCGTTTTATCGGACAGTTTCAGCACGTTGAAAAACGCGAAAAATTGACTCGAAAGGGGTAGCCTTGCAATTTTTTGACGAAATTTTTTCTTTCAGTTTTTTTTTTTTTTTTTTTTTTTTCGGAATTCAGTTTGCGATTTCCTACAATAATTTTGCGGTAAATTTTTGGCGATTTCAATTTAATGAGACAGATATTTTTTTCTAATTATAGATAAATTGTTTCCTCATTTGTCTATAATTTTCGCCGAGATAATTTTAACCCACATCTATGATTTGAATCGAGAAGAAACGTCGGAACTCTTGCACCCGTACGGGAGAGCTCCGATAAAGAGTTTGTTGCTTCCCCTGATTTTATTTTTTTACATAATTACTCTCAGCGGACGAGGTTGGATTCACCTGAAGATTTCGCTAATCGTATCCATTACCATAAACGCCACATCTATCATTTTAATCGATAAGAAACGTAGGAACTTTTGCACTCGTGCGAGAAAGCTCGGATAAAGAGTTTCATGATTACTTTAGATATAAAAAAAAAATTAATACAAGACTTGAAAAAAAGAATTATCTTATTTGCCATCAAACTCGAGAAGAGTTCCCAGCGGTCTCGTGGTTGGATTCACTTGAAGATTCCGCTAATTGTATTTATTACCATAAATAATCCCACATCAATAATTTTAATCGAGAAGAATCGTAGAAACGTCGTCGGTTAATTTGCAATTGGAACGACGGGAAGTTGCTTTGCGGAGCAGAGAAAATCACATGCCTTCTCCACCCACGCGTTTTTTCATCCGAGGAATTTTAATTCATCGCTTTTGCGCCTCCGACGATTCGTTCCATCGGTTCTTAATCTTTTTCTTATTTTTTCCTTTTTTTTATTTTTTTATTTTTTTAATTTTTTCTTATAGATCTTCGTCGCGCGTGGGCACGAGCTCTTTTTCATTATGTTACGCGGAACATCGTGATAGCACGTTCGTGAGATCTTTCATTGGCTTCCAGGTGGTTCGCAGTCGCAGATTCTCTTCCGGGTCTTCCGTCGAGGTTCGCGGTTTGACCTGCGGTCAGGCTCGAGGACATAAATTCCTCGGCGACCCTGACGAGCGAGAGAAGCAATATGGACTATTTTTTTTTGCCTCCTCGTACAGGAAGCGAACAAAAAATTAAGTTTTTATTAAATTTCGAACTATTAATGCGAAAATGTATTATTGAAAAAAAAAAATGCACAATTCTGCATGCACGAAACAGTGGTGTACCAAAATTTAATTTGAAAAATAATTAATCAATCGCTCTGCCGTTTTAAAATTGACAAAGTCCCAAAATTTACCTTTTCTTTCCCTGAATGAAAAATAACACAGTTTGCCCCTTGCCCTTTCCAACACCCCTATTTTTGTTCACCCAGAGATCCCTGAGGGTATAGGCGAGCGCTCGACCCTACCCGATCGTGGACACCCTTTATTGCCCCAATAAAATTCCACACGAATTTGAAGTTTTGTTATATTTTGAACTATTAGCTCTGTAAAATAGAGAAGAAAGGTCCCAAAATTGACGCTTTTTCCCCGGAATAAAATACAAGAGAATTCCTCTCCCTTCCTCTCACCCGAAGGATTCCTGTTCGCCGGAGGTCCCTGAGGGTCCAGCAAGGGCTCGACCCTACCTGACCGTCGGTCACTGGATCCTTTATTGCTCCAGTCTCGTACAAAAAAAAAATGTCAATTTTTATTAAATGTCGCATAATTAATTAATTATTTTTTAAATTAATTTTTCAATACTGCACGTAACGAACCAGGGTGTTTCAAAGTAATTAAGTCAATCACCCCGAGCTTCGCGACACCGAAGCACCGTCCAATCGAAGAAACACCTGCCTCTCTAAAATTGTGAAGCAAGCTCCCAAAATTGATCTTTTTTTCCCCGGAATAAAAATAACAGAATTCCCCTCCCTTCGCCCAGCCCAAGGATTCCTGTTCGCCGGAGGTCCCTGAGGGTCCGGCGAAGGGCTCGACCCTACCTGACCGTCGGTCATTGGATCCGTGGGACCTTGGTCCCAATGACGGGGGCTCCCACGGATAAAAGCCCCCCCCGCCGGTCTCTCCCCGCGCCGCGCGCTCCTCCTCCAGCTGGATTACCCAGCAACGAGGAGAGACGCTCGTGCAACCTGCCCCGGTGTGTTGCCGCTCGTACGAGGCCGCTGTCGCCCCGTTTCTGTACCGACCGACCGACCGACCGGCGCAGCCTCCGGAGTTCCTCTCCCGAGAGACGCTGTTCTGCACCGCGAGTGGGGAGAAATGTTCTCCGAGGGAGGTGGGGCGTCGAACAGGACGGTCTCGCTCCGGCTTGGTACCGGAGCCTCGGGACCGGACCTCAGAATCCACACTCTACTCTTCGAGTGTTCGTTAAACGCGGAGGGTCGCAACGCCGCGCTTCGGCAGTTACCGAGACTCGTCCTCGTGAGGTGGGGAGTGCAATTGGTTTTTTTTTTTTTCTCGTATGAATCCAATTTTTTTTTTTTTAATTATCTTTCGGTGATTACTGTGCGAAAAGAAAAACGGGAGGGAAGGGAGCCCGAGACTCGTAAGGCTGCGCTCGCACGATCGCTAAACTCCGCTCGGTATCCTCTTACGCTTCCGGTGCAAGCACCGGGATTATCGCGGCCTGGGTCAGCGGTCATGGGCCTCTGGGATATCCTGCCGGCCCAGCACGAATGACGATCAGGTTCGTGCCTCTTGAAACTATACTTTGTCCGAAGAAGATCGTGAAGATAGTTACATTTTTTTTTTTTTTTTTTTTTTTTTTTTTTTTTTTTGGAGCTGTTTTACGAAGACGATTTTTATGGTGCTTTTGAGATGATTATTGTTTTTTTTTTAATCGATTAAAGAGTCGATCATTATTTATTAGCGGGATTCGCGTGTGTCGTCGAATTCGATAATCACATATATTAATAATCTAATAATACATATTTCATATAATGATATTATTATTCGTAGTAATATTTTATTTTTATTTACTTTTTATTTGAGCAATTTACTTGGCAAATTATTTAGGGCGCTGATGCGATGGAAAGAGCACTTAAGCTTGCCGATCGATCAACGAGTTGTTTATTAATTTTCATCGATATATACTTTCATGCGGAATGCATTAAAAGTGCCGCCGATCGATGATTCAGCGGCGTCCTGCTCCGCGAAATCGGTACTATCGGGCTTATCTTTTCGTAGTAATCTGCGCGACCTTGAATTCTACGCACCTGCGTTCCACGATTCTGCCGTGAATGGAAATTGTCCTGTAACCTACTGGCGGTGTTTTTATCCTTTCGTATGTTTTTCTTCTTTTTCTTTTTTTTTTTTTTTGCTCAACTCATCGACCGTTTTACTCGAGCGGCGCGCTCAGGGGGGGGGGCTTGCCAAGATTACATGCAAATTGGCTTATGTTCGCTGATGTCACGTGCGAGCTTAGCGGTTGGTTGGCTATTTAGACGACAAGTGATCAAAGTCGCCTTTTAGATTATTTACCCGACGCACAACTGAGGTGAGAGCTGGAATCGCATCGATGTGGGCGTTCTGGATTAAGCTCGTCGGTAGTTTTTTTTTTTTTTTTTTTTTTTTTTTTTTTTTTTTTTTTTTTTTTTTTTTTTTGACAGCGCCGATTCGGAGCGCCTGTGACCTTTCGAGCGTGATAAAAAGAAAAATTATCAGCCGAGGGGGCGAGGGTTATTGATGCTCCGATAAAAATTTCAACGGGTGTTCGTCGCTTCGGACAATTTGTTGTGGAGACGAAGACGTAAATAAGTTAATTGGAAATTCCGGCTGCGACTCAGAAGTATTATAGATGCAAATTAGTAAAAGAAGAAAAAAAACAAAAAAAAACAAAACATAAGTAAAAAAAGAAAACGACGTCGATTTCTTGTCACTATATTAAGATGAGAATCTTCTGAAGCCCGCCGCTGTGTTTCATTAACGGCCTGTTCGTCGAACACCCACGATTATCTCATTTCAGCGCCCGAAGGACGAGTTTCCGGAAGTGCGTTCGGTCGATCGAAAGTAATGCAAGTATGCAAATCGATTTGTTATTTTACGATCTCGTTTGATTAATCTCGCAGTGAAAAAAGGACTGGCTGGACCGTATAACTTGTTAGTGTTCCTCGAAGATAAAGCAGTTTGTCGCGAAACAATTAATTGGTCGGGCAAATACAACGGTTGGAAATGCATCGGAAATGCATCAAATATACATCGGTTGCAAATCAATC
The DNA here is from genome assembly GCA_963575735.1 of Amblyjoppa fuscipennis. Lineage (NCBI taxonomy): Eukaryota > Metazoa > Arthropoda > Insecta > Hymenoptera > Ichneumonidae > Amblyjoppa > Amblyjoppa fuscipennis. Next base: position 21,905,839 of record OY754494.1, read on the forward strand.
AATTTGCTGGACCAGCCAAGTAAATGGTTGGTCCACCCAATTAAATGGTTGGTCCACTCAATTAAATGGTTGGTCCACCCAATTAAATAGTTGGTCCACCCAATTAAATGGTTGGTCCACCCAATTAAATAGTTGGCCCCCCCAATTAAATAGTTGGTCCACCCAATTCAGTAGTTGGTCCACCCAATTCAATAGTTGGTCCACCCAATTAAATGGTTGGGACAACTAATTGAATGGTTGGTTCACCCGATTAAATGGTTCAGACAACCGAATGAATGGTTGAGTCGATCGATTTATTGGGTTAACAAATTAGTCGGTTGCAAATCAAGTAATTGGTTTCGCCAATCAATTAAATGGTTGGTCCACCCAATTAAATAGTTGGTCCACCCAATTAAATAGTTGGTCCACCCAATTAAATAGTTGGTCCACCCAATTAAATAGTTGGTCCACCCAATTAAATAGTTGGTACACCCAATTCAATAGTTGGTCCACCCAATTAAATGGTTGGGACAACTAATTGAATGGTTGGTTCACCCGATTAAATGGTTCAGAGAACCGAATGAATGGTTGTGTCGATCGATTTATTGGTTTAACAAATTAGTCGGTTGCAAACCCAGTAATTGGTTGCTCCAATCAATTAAATGGTTGAGACCAACTACTAACCGAATAGAAATTTTCGCTCGTTACAACGGGTCCTGATAAGGTCCTGAGGAGGCGTGACAAGGGTCTGATAAGGCCTTATCGGGACCCTATCAGGGTTCGACGTAACGCTCGAAAATTTCTACTCGGCTAAGTGTTACGAGAGCCCGACGATTAATTTGCCGAGTCAACAAATTGTTCGCTCGCAGACCAATCGATTGGTTTGTGTAACCAATCAAACATTTGACCGATTTCTTCTCTGACGCAGAGAGACTGATTGTGGCAATTAGGCCTTTTAATTCTGCACATAGGAACAGTTCAAACGTGTCGCTCTGCCACTGTAACGCCCATCGTGCGTAACCCACTGTACAATCTCGCTTTTGTGCGCGAGTCGATTTAAATCGATAATACTCGTCTAACGGCGCTTCAGCGATAAACCGGCCTGCATCTGGTGACACTTCCACACTCCCATACGTTATTTCACCGATCCTATCTTCGGTCATTTTCATGCGCCTCGCTTCCCGAACGTTCGCGAATGCCGCTGGAGGAGGGGAAAATTGTTTCCCGGAGCTCGGACAGCTCGAAACTAGATCCATGTAGCTTCGAAGATCTATCGCGGTGTATCGAGTAACAGCAAGTGACACAAGAAATTCATTGAATCACGATATCATGAATGACCGATTGAATCGATTGACATCGTTGCTGATCCCTGCGGTCTTCGCCTTCGACGCGCTCGATCGTGAATGAAATTTTTGCGCTCCGGACATACACACGATGACTCAGCAAAAAAAAAAAAAAAAACGGTCGAGCCATGTCATTAAATTTTCAAAACTTCCCACTCACGCTCCCTCGGTCTCGCGATTGTTCCGCTTCGTCGCGAATTCTTCGCAAAGTTAGTATCGATTTCGTCGCCGCTCGCAGTCGGCGCTTATCAAATTTTGTTCGCCATTTTTTATTTATTTATTTTTTTTAATCGAATTATTCGTAGGGTCGTTATTGGAGTTTCGAGAGGTGAACGATCGGCGCGGCGTTCGGCGAGCGGTACCAAAGACGGAGCCGTGAAGCCGGGAACGACGGGAGATCAACGAGCTCCGGATCTAATAATCTTATCATCGTCTCAATTGAAGCCTCTCGTATGTCGCGTATGTAGGTAATTGTAAACAATTAATCGGACTATTTAAACGGGCGTGGTGCATGCAGAGTTCGCGAACGAGGCTCTCGTTCGAAGGCACGTTCGGAGCGGCCCGCAGCATCGAGTTTTGAATAAAACATTAAAACTGGACGGGAAAACGGGTACCTCGATACTGCAGGTAAATTAATGATAAGAGGGGAAAAAAAAAAATGAAAAAAAAAAAAAAATACAACGGGTTCGTAAAACTGTACACGAGTTCAACGGCGATTCGGGAGGGATCCGGGGTACGGAATTCAAGCGAGTGGTAAAAAAAAGGGAGTAAAGGAGGATCATAAAAACTGTTAAAAATGTTCCGAGTAGAGAAATATCGAAGTAGGGAAGCGCCGGAGTAAAGCGGACTACTTTTTGTCGATTTTTTTTTTTTAGACCAGGAGAAGGTCCCGTCCATACAAGGGTTACTCAGGTAAATTACTGATAAGAGGGAAAGAAGAAGAAAAAAAAATGAATGAGCTGGTAAAAACTGAACACAAGTTCTATGGCGATTCGGGAGGAATTCTTCCGAGTGGTAAAAAAGGCCTCCTTTTTTGGCAGTTGTAAGAAGTGTTGATATCTTTTAGAGCTGATATCGAAGTAGGGTAGAGGCGGGGCAAGACGGATTATTATTTTTTTATCGATTGTTAGTTAGAGCAGATAAAGGCTTCGTCTTAAGTGGAGTGCAACGGGATCGTTTCGTTCCGCTCTCCCTCATTGAATTTGTCGCCGACATCGAAAAATTGAATACCACCCGACTGCACAACGTCGCCCGATGCTATCGGAGATGCAGCGGAGGCGGAAGTGAATTCCCAAGCAGGCTCGTCCTTAAACGGTGGGAAGTGCCGACCGCCGTGAGTGTGCTCGAGATAAAAGCCTCCGAAGGAGAGCGCAGGTGCGCAACGCTTGGGAATCGCGTCTCGCGGAATATCAGCTCGCACGTGCGTATCCACTCGTACCGATTACACAAATCCCCCCTTCAGCATTCGTTTTTTTTTTTTTTTTTTTTTTGGTTTTTACCAAACGGGAATTATCGTGCTGGAAAGGAATGGGACGTCATGCTGAAAAACGTCATTGACGGTTGAAAAATTGAGCTTTTCAAATTGAAAGTAATATTTTTCGGTGCGACATCACTTGCGGCAAAAAAAAATTTGAAACCTGAAGTGACGCTAAAAAGAATATTTATAATAGTGAAATTTTCAAACCCGAAGTGACGTTAAAAAGAATATTCATAATATTTTATCCGAAGGTCTCTCTCTCTCGATTTGTGGCCAGTGAAGCAAAAAGTGTCAATTAAGTAATTCGTAGTGAGCCAACGAATCTCAGTCGCGCGCGAATCGTTTAGTGTAACAAAATGATCATCCATAAAAAAAAAAAAAATGAAAATTTAATTAAAAAAAAAATAAAAAATCATCGCGCAACACAGTCCAGTGTAATAAAACGATGATTTGTAAAAATTCAAGTCCTTCGAACTTGGCCCGTAAATGAACAAAACCGAGAGATCTCAAACAGATTAACAAGTGTTTCTCAAATTACAGTAATGAAAAACAAAAGAAATCTAGCGCGCAGACTCCGAATCTCTTATCTCGTGTACTAGCGAGAACAAACGTTCTGTATTTGCGCTCGGATAAGCCATCTCGCCATTGCGTCCGACGATTTGTCCTTCGGGACTATTCGCCAAGGAAGTTTCTTCCGCCTCGAGAACTCTTAAGGGCGGAGACGCGAGATTCGTCCGCTATATATATATTTGTATGCTCGCGCTTTCGCCCGGAGAAGGTTTCTCGGTGCGTTGATCTTTAATGTGTCAGGGACCATCCGAAGTTTCGGTGCGCGGTGTTCCTTCGCGATCCTCGCGAGTCCTCAAGGTTCTCCGATCGCGCCGGGCATTCTCGATTTTACCCGACATATAAATTACACTCGCCTCGCGGGTGTAATCTCATACCCTCGTACTTTCATCTCCTTCGATTTTTTTCTCTCTTTTTTTTTTTTTTTTTTTAGTCGGCGCCGCACCACGATGGGAAGTCGGGACGGGCGAATTGTCGCATTACTTTCTCTCCCACGGGGTTTTATACCTCTTCCTATACATATATATATATATATATATATATCGCGAGATCGTGAGAGAACGGTCATTAACACGTGATCGAGCGTTACGGAATTATGTACACAACGCCGGGGAGGACTCTTCGTCGAGCGATAATTATATGACGGATCGATAAGTGTCATGATTATCATAGTTATTAGTCGGTCGAGTTTCCACGGCGTCGAGAATATCGGGAGAGACTCGGACGAACGAGATCGCCGGATGGAATGTTCGATAAAAAAAAAATAAAATTCGGTATAAAATTCTGGCCGACGGTTCGGCCGTGCGAGTCATGGGAATAAAATACAAATGACGCGCCGCTATCGATGACGGTGAACGATCGGGTGCGAAGCACCTTTACAGAATGGAAACTACTCACGGTCGCTCCAACGAGGTTCGCGGGACGTGCGTTCATTTTTAATAATCCAAACGGATTCGCCTGTAACGAATCGCTGATGACCGCTTACGGAAGGCACTTACTCGAAGAGCTCATTACCGACTTGTTGGACAATTCGCGAAACTAAACAAAAATTGAAAAAAAAAAAAAAAAAACGTTATTGTTATTAATATTATTTATTCGAAGCGGTGGATTTAAGCACTCATTTTTAATGAAATAATTAAATATTTTATTGAACAAAATGTTAATCGGTCGGATCGATTTTTTTTTTTTTTTTGCTAAATTTGATCCGTATAACAAAAATTTGACCCTTTCTCTCAAACGTCTTTTCGTCGATATATCTTATGTTCAGAAAAATTCACAAATCTGACAATAAAAGACCTCCGGTATTTTTGTCATATCAATAACTTCAAGTACCCTTCACTACGGCTACTTTCCGAAAATATTTAAATTTACAATTATTTTAACTGCTCCTACTGTTATTAGTCAAAATTCGTTCGTGCTGTGTTACGTTAGTTCGAATGAATATCGCGTTTTGAATGAATAACTGTCGCGGCATCGACGATCTATAAAAGGCAAGCGCGTAGTTCGACGGGGAAAGAGTCGAGTGAAAAAGAGAAAAAAAAAAAAAGAAAAAAAGTGGGCAGAGCGCTGCCCGAGACTGGAAGACCACCTTGCCGCGGTGTTCTCGTGAGCGCCCGCGAGAGTTTCGTTATTACACAATTGCGCCGTGGGTTACAGTTAACCGACGACAGTGAGTATTCTTCGAGCGGAGCTGCGTCAAGTTAAATCGCTCTTCGGCGAGTTGCCTTCTCTGGCAAATGCCTCGTGCACAAACGCCAAGCCCATCGTTAGTTTTCCGACCGTACGCAACGTATCTTCACTTTTTTTTTTTTTTTTTTTCTTTGCTGCAACTCTGCATCACTCGATGCAGTGGAGGATGACGCTGTTCGATGTTTTCACCTGCCATGGAAATACGATGTACGATGTACGACGAGCGGAGGTTGGATGGGCCGTTGCGTGTTCTTTATGATTAGCGAAGTTGTTAGAATATCTATGCTCCGACCGTGTATTTATCGACGCGATTTGACCAAACAATTATAGTCAATTGCATAAACTCCCGGCTCGCCCTGTCCGGCGCTCTCGGCCAGTTATTGATTCGTCTTCTGTTCTGTTTTTTATTTCTTTTTTTTTTTGCTAACTCTCCGGGTGTTAAACTGTCTGTATGAGGGAGGGGTTTCTATTTGAAGGCGTCTTTGGCGGCTCCGACGTACCGACGAAGCGACATTACCCGAAGATAAGACACGTACCGCTCTCTCGAGACGCGACACTGCGAGACGAACGTGCTGTATAATATAATCAACGAGGTCGTGATTGACACTTTTTTTTTTTTTTTGTTATCGGCGAGACCGTGTCGAAGTTAATTTTGATCGCTCGAGCGGAGAGACGTAGAAGAAATAGACATAAAAAAAAAAAAAATAATCAGTTGAGCGACAATATTGAGATCGAATGCCGGGACGCTTCTCTTCGAATTGCGCGGAACTGCGCTCGATAAAATCGAGCTTAATATGCCTCAAGATAAAATTCAAATAAAATATATAACATTGAAATACATCATATGATAATAAAATAAAGTACGCAATATAGAAATAAATTACATAATTAAAAAGGGCGAAGAAAGGATCGGAAAAAAAAATGGAAATTCATAAGTCGGGGACAAATCGAGAGGTGCGGAAGAGTTTGAACGCTCGAGGGCGTAACTGGAGCGGATGGTAATCGGATCTCGCTGCCGGAAGTACCGAGAGACTTTCGCTCGAGAAAAATCTTATTGATCCAATTGTGCGCAAGAGTTCTCGGCGCTCGGTGAATTCTGCAGCGCTCGCCGGCGATTCAGCTGCTGCGGAACGGCGACGATCGTCCGGAAACTCGTACGTCCTGCGACGAGCTCGTTCTCCGAGTTGTCTCTCGAACACGTCTTACCGATTCTCCCCGCCGATGGAAAAAAAAAAAAAACGTGCTAAAAACCAGTCCGCGAGAGGTAACTCGCCGGAACGATGACTCGATCGTGTTCTCTCCCGCTCTCTCGCGCGAAGGGAGAAAGGGAGAGTGCGAGGGCAAAGTGCTCCTGAGAGAAACCGAGAGAGAGAGAGAGACGACGACGACCGAGGACCGGTAACACACCGGTACTGTAACCCCGGCTCGAACGTGCTCGGAGAGGACGAAGAAGCAGTGCAGAATCACCGGAGCTAACGATGAAAATTATCTCGAAACTACATCCGGTCCTCTAAATGAGAAAAAAAATTATTTACTTATTTACTTATTTACTTATTTACTTATTTACTTATTTACTTATTTAGTTATTTACTTATTTACTTATTTACTTATTTAGTTATTTACTTATTTACTTATTTACTTATTTACTTATTTACTTATTTACTTATTTACTTGATTATTCAATTCTAAATGGAATAACCCATTTATCCTCGGGTGTTTTGTGTTCGAAGGACGATAAGGAACAATCGTTCGAGCAAAATTGTGGCTCGGACTTATCATCAAAAAGATCCTATAAACATGATCCGCTCGACTTGAGCTTTCCGCTATTATTGTAGTGAAATAAAACATCTCGTAAAATCTAAGATGTAAAATCTCGAAAAAAAAAATAAAAAAAGATAAAAGAAACATCGGATCCATATCCGTGGATCACCGTTAATCGCCAACGGATAAACTGATATTTCTACCTGTGTGGGTGAAAAAGTGTCGCTCGGTAGATCGCGGAGGCCTTACGCATGCGCGTAGAGAAGTGTCGAATGCGTGGGAGACGAGGGTCCGATGGTCAGAGCGGTGAGGCCCACGTGTGCCCCGCGGGCCCACACAATCGCTCTCGGGACGCGTTGTATATTTCGTACACGGTCACGTTCGATATCGATGTTACGGTAGTTCGAGCTTATATTATTATTTCGTACTATATAAAGTTACACGCACACGGGAGAGAAACAACGCCTACGCTATGAACGCCTTCTCGAGGACCGTTGCATCAGGCCTAACTCCCCCCCCTCGCCCGCCCCACCCCCTCCTTTCCGACGAGATTACAGCCGGATAACGTGTATGAAGCAGCGTTCACACTAAAGCGAGGCCTATAAGACGAGGGTCAATTCGTAGAACAGCGTCCTTAAGAGCACGTAAAATCGAACGTCCATCGCGCGCCTTAGTTGGTGTTCAAAACCTGTAATCAACCTTTTTCACGGTCAAATGAAAAGTGTCATCGAAAGACATGGAATCCGTCTTCGATAACGCTTTTTGACCACTCTTGACCTCAGAAACCGCCGTCCGTGAAAAATTTGATTGCAGTTTTTATGATGAACCGTGGCATTTGGTATCTGCTCTTAAGAGCAAGCGAAACCCTTCACGCACCTGTCCGTCCTTTGTCCAGTTGGTATCGAAAACTGTAATCAACCTTGTTTACGAAGCTGACATCTACGGTAAAAAAAAAAGTGTCATCGAAAGCTGACGATGCAATCCGTCTTTGATAACACCTTTCATTTGACCCTAGATCCGACCGTCCATGAAAGAAGTTGATTACAGTTTGTTGTCGAACAGCGACTTGAAACTGGACGGGAGACGAGCGAAAGAGTGAATTTGCTTTGTTGGGTACTTGGAGACGTTTTTGTTGATCGATTAGATGGTTTTTATCGATTGATGTTTCAACGGTCGCGATTGAAAGAATTATCAAAGTAAAGAGTTTATTTGCTAATTCAGAATAAGATAGTATTTTATCGAACGCGAAAGCTCACAAGAGACGATCCTGTTTTCGATATCTAATGGGCGAATCAAGCGTCGTAAATTGATAACGCGGTGGTGAACACACAGTTTTTATTGCCGAGCGTGGTGCTTCACCTGCTCATAAAAGAATCCACGAAGGCCCCAAAGGGGCATTCTTCGGCAAGCCAAAACATAAATTTCCTCCACGAGGTCGCCGATCGTTAAGGGTTCCGAGATGCCGTTCGGATTGCCGGCCTGGGCAGCAAATCATCGGGACGCGAACCTTTGGGATGTGGCCGAGATCGGAGCGCCGATCGACGGATTTACCGGGCATTTCAAACAAAGTCTGTTGACGCGGAGAGATAAATAAAATAAACAAAAAAAATAAGAAAATTGAAAAAAATTATTGCTCACCAGCCAAGAATGAATGGACCGCTACGCTCAGTCCAGCGAATGTTTCTAGTCAAAGTCAGGCTTGAGACAATCGTACTTCACTAAATTTAGACGCGAGCAGGGTGCATCGCAACGAGCCAGCGACGCTCGAGCTGCATCGAGGGCCGCATCGCTTCGGCACAGACGCAAAGAGCGAGCAGAACTCTCGGGTCTTCCTGTTTCGGTCGACGGGCTCGGAAGAGCCGAGATCCGAGCGAGCATCTCGTCGGGCTCGACGAGAACCCTGCGATCTCTGGACGCGAAGGTGACGAAAATACGGGGGAAATGTTTTTTTTTTTTCATTTTTACTTGTTGTTTTGGCGTATCCGGTTCCGGATGTTATTCTGGTGGAGCATTTTTGGAATGTAAAAATTCGAAAAAAAAAAATGAAGCAAAAAAAGATAACACGGGGAGGAAGAGAGTTAATGGCCTAGCAAAGTGAACTGCTCGGGACACTTATACAACCCTTTTGATTCAACGCGCTCACGTATTTACGAGCTTTCATATATATACACTTCCTGTCAACGTTTTGACGACGATTAAGCGATCCTCGGAGTCCGCGACTCCTCCCACAGGTTTAGAAATTGATGAGACGATTCTAAGTATAGCGAAAAAAAAAAAACATATATAGATGCATTAAATCACGTGGGCTTTCAAAGGAAAATTCGTTCTAAAGATAAAGAATATTTTCCTCGCCTTAGACGATTCTCGGAGAACCAGATGGGCGAAGCGACTTTTTGAAGATGTTTTACGATTCGCGTTTAGAGTCTAGTCTCAGATTTGTTTTGATTTATTTATGCTGTTTTTTTTTTATCGTCTTGCAACGCCACGCTTTGCCTCTTCACACTATTTTCGTGGGTACGGTGAGTGGGACTCATTAAAATATCGCTATTTGCCGGCGGGTCGCGGCAGGCTTGAGGAGAAAGCTGAAAGAAAATATACAAGGCGAAGTGACTCTCGCGATGTTAATTCTCGCGGGGCGGAGATAATTCGTTCGTCTCTGTTTCGGGCATTGTTTAGTCTAAGAGACACGAATTCTGAAGGCTGAAGGGATTGAATGACTGTGAACGTTAAATCGTGCGGGATCTTGGACTTTTTTTCGATTTTTTTTTTTTGCTGGATTTACCGCAAAGCTTGACGATAAATGAGCGGAGCGGATGTTCTTCATTTGAGACGCTTGAGATGAGACTTTTTATTTTTATGTCCAAGTGTTCGGTAAACACAACATCATTGTGCACAGTTCGATAATGCACATCGCTTTTGTGCAAACTGTTATTTGTGCACATTGTAAAAGTGCACATGCAAACGAGTATCCCGTGATACCTGGACTCGATGGTTGGACTTGGCACTTAGACATGACACCAAATACGAAATACGAATTACCAAGTGTCTCGAAGAAATACATTTTTTTTTCTTTTTTTTTCTTTTTATTTAGAAAAAGAAAAAATAAATATTTCTTTGAGACACTTGGTGTTACGTATTTCGTATTTGGTGCCATGTCCAAGTGCCAAGTCCAAGTATCAAGCCCAACCATCGAGTCCAGGTATCACGGGATACTCGTTTGCATGTGTACTTTTACAATGTGTTGTGTACATCGTTATTGTGCACTTTTACAATGTGCACAATAACGATGTGCACAAAAGCAATGTGCATTATCGAACTGTGCACAATGATGTTTTTGTGGGTGAAATCATCGTGTGCACAAAGTGTCTGCGCACTGTATCATTGTGCACAACTGGTGTGTGCACAAAAGTTGTGTGCACACTATTTCGCCGTGCACAATAAAACTGTGACTGGAGTCGGTTTTCCCTCAAAAATATATTGACGCATACTTTTTTTCCACGCTGGCAGCGGGCGGTAAAATCGTTTTTATCGATCTGAGAATCGAGTAAATCAACGTTCGAAAGCCACGCATCGGGACGTTCGACGAAGCGCACCTCGGCGGCAGTCAAGGGTCAAATTTTATTGCCGAGACATGTAACATGGTGTATGGAAATATATGTATAGTGTACTCACGATTACCGCTTTCAGCGAACGTTGACAAATTGCGTGACTCGACGCCCGTGGAATATTGTTACGAGAGAACGAGTGGCACGTTCCTAAAAGAAGCTCTCCGCCTCTGGTGCCGCTGCTGCGTTATTCACGAGCCATTGTAACGGCCTTGCTGCCGATAGAGGATCAAAAGCCGCGGGAACGAGAGTTCCCACCGAGCACGTTTCTCCTTCGCTTGCATCTTCGGACAATACGCATACGCAACTTCAATAGAATGTCACCAAGTTAAAAAACACCTGTGCAGAATTAACGCTCACGTATGTTTATCTATGTTGCTTGATCGGAACTGTGCGAAACGGCCTTGACTGATCCACTCGTACAACTTGCACTTGTCAATTTTCAGATCGAGATGCGCAGACTACCCATAATGCAATCCTCCAGCGCTGAAAAATAAATAAATAGAACGATGAGTAATGCAAACCTGAACAAACAATAAAAGTTGATAATTATCATTTTACCTACTTGGGTCATATAGATGTCAAGTTATCACGGATATTGCTTCTGCGCACGGACAGTTTGTAATTGACGATCACTGTCGGCGAATTATATGGGAGAGCGAGGCAAAATGGGATGGTAAAGCAAAACTCAATTTTTCAATAATTTTTTGATGCCCCACTTTGTCCCAACGATACATCCTCATTTTCCACTCCGTTTTGTCCCACTTACCACCATCGCCACCATCAAAAAGTCATTGAAAAATTGCGTTTTGCCCCATCATCCCGTTTTGCTCCACTGTCCCATTTTGCCCCGCTCTCTCCTACTGTAATCATAAAAAATAATTTAAAAAAATATAACTTTCGTGCACATAGCGTGACGTCGATGCAAGATGGAAACCAGCGATATCTCGCACGACATGTAATATCGTCAGTTCCCTGGAGGAAGTCATTCAAGTAATTTAATTCGGCACTCCCATTTTGCACTACCGGGGTGGAAGATTTATTATAAAAATTCCGTTGTATGACAAAGAGTATCAAGAGCGATTCCCATGGAAAAAAGTCCATACCAAAGTATATTTTTCATGTACTTAATATACTTTGAAAAAAAAAAAAAAAATTGCATATAACTTATGTTTGAAAAATTTTTTTCGCGAAAATTTTGATATTTTAAAGATATTAAATTAAATTCATATTATAGAATAAATACATTCTTATATTTTAAATATATTTTTCGTATTCACGAAATGTCCAATATATATTCGCATGTACTTCTTTACCATCCGCTGAATTATGAAAATTGCATAAAAGGGCCGGTAAAGTTTAAGTCGCACGACCTGAGTTTTCCAATCAATGCATAACAGGTGTTTCTACGAACTACGGCGTAGCGATAGCCGACAATTCGTTATCGGTTGGAAACTCTTATCTATACTCTCGGTCGAGTATTAAATTCTATCGATTTCACGTCAAACCATCCAAGTGTTCGCACAACTGCACGTCCTCCTCAGTGTCGAATGGTCTTTCGCGGTTAAACATCGCTTCAATTTCGCCTGGGAAGAGTCGCTGACACACAGTTGCACATACGTACATACACACACGAGCATTAACTACCGGGTAACCCACACGGAATCAGGCCATGGTTTTCCGTACAACGGAGAGCAAAGACTCCCGACGTTTACTTTCCATTCAACGAAGCCGCCCGTTTGCCACCGTACTTATACGTGAGTAGATTGTAACTAGTTACTTTGTCGGTCGGAGAACCTTAATGTCAGAGCCTGGGACCGTTGCCGCTTGTTTATACTTTAATCTCGAACGAAAACAGAATGAAAAAGGAATGAAAAGAAACTCTTGCGCAGCCATCAACCGCTGTGACGACGTTATCAAGGGATCCCGTGAAAATTATCCGCGCCAAATGTTGACCGAGACAAAGCTTTCTCATTTAATAGCGAACGAAAACAGAAGGAAAACGGATTGAAAAGAAACTCTTGCGCGGCCATAGACCACCCTGGCTTCTTCGTTCTTGATCCTGTGAAAACCATACACGCCAATTGTTGACCAAAACGAACCCAACCAAACGAACGAAACCAAAAAGAAGGAAAACGGAATGAAAAGAAACTCTTGCGCGACTATCGATCACAGTCACTTCTTCGCCCTTGAGCCCGTAAAAACTGTGACTGCTTTGTCTTTGATCCCGTGAAGAAAACGTGTCAATTGCTCACCAAAACAAAGCTTCTTCATTGAGGAAGCTTTCTTTTTGTGATAAGTTGTCGTCAATGAGGAAGAAAAAAAAAACCATCGAAGATCATTCGATAGGATGGTATCTGGAAAAATGCAACAACAGTTCTCGAAAGCTTTGAACTTCTTCGGCGGGACAGGGGCAGAGAGGAGGGGCCAAGGGCAATTTTTGTTTTAATTGTCCTTAAGCTGAGGAAGTAAATTAGCCGTAACGAAAGAGAGTATATATAAAAAAAAAGTAAAAAAAATAAAGAAAAACGCGTGGCTCCGTGACCGTAGGAACTCGTGTGGGAAGGAACCGGGTGGAAAGAAAAGAAACGAAGAACAAGAGTATACGAGATGGGGCGTTGAAGAAGCAGCGGTATTGCCGTGTCGAGAGAGCACGCACTGTCGTCAGACCAGAAATCCGGGCTACGGAATTAGACCCCGACCTGCGAGCGAGTGACATAGCGTAGAAAACACACTGTGTGGGTACCGTAAAGGACACCGTATGCGGCAAATAGAATAGCACATAAAATAGCAATAAAAAAAGTATAAAAATAAAAAAAAAATATAAGAGCAGAAGACATCCGCGTGACTGCGGTCGGATTCGAATGTACATAGAGTAAACAGAGTAAACATAGAGTAAAAGTGGTGAATATTGCCCGCCGGTCCATGTGTATCATTCACTCGCCCCCTAATCGGGGGCCGAAAAACCATATTAACCACTTTTACCCCACATCACGATGTCACGTGCAAATCGTTTGACCGAACTATTTATTATTGTTTCAGATGCAGTGGCATGAATTCGTAAGGAGAAGAAAATTGACCCGAACATCTGAAAACCAACGAAAATGGCTCTGACCGTATCCTCTCCCCGCGTTTTCAATGGAAACGGTAAGTGACAAAAAAAAAAAGAAAGAAAACAAGTTTACGAGAAAAGATTAAAAAAAAAAATTGAAACACAAATCGAAAGGCCTCAAATTTTGAAAATCTTTTGAACTATCACATTATATCAAAAATTGAATCTTTTGAACTATCACATTATATTATATTATTATTGGTATTATTAGCACCGGCACCGTCGGTACAATCACCACCGTAATTTAATTTGACGTTACCAGGTCAAGCTGTTTAAAAATCAGTGGTATATTACCGACGATTTATAATCATCGTGCATATGTTCGCGAATAAATCTTTTTCACGACTCCTCCGAGTTGAGCAATCTATATATCGACGCGCTTTGACTATGAGTTCAGCGAAGCGTGATAATTTTTGCCGTAGCGAGGGTTCTCGGTGATAATTTAACGTTGGAAACCCTCGGGCTTAATTGCGAGAGATTCTAATCGTCACGGGGTCTCGAGTCTCGTAACTTGTAACGAATTCGTCGGTGCAACGGGCCGTAGAGCGGTCGGGTGTGCGTGGTGCAGTCTCTTATTCGTTCTACTCTTTCTCGCTCACGCTCTCTCGCCCGCGGGAGAGGGGCTGCGAACAACTCGCGGAAAGATCATCCCGAGAGCAAATAAGCGAGTCGAGACTGCGTGACGCGTAAACGAACATCTCTCCGTGGCTCTCCCGGCTAACGAACTTTGCCGGATTATTATTACCAGACTTCCCTGGATGGCCGCCAATGGTTACAACATATTTTCCTTTATAACCCACCGGATGGTCGTTAACCTCTGGAATAATCGCGAGACTTCGTTTGTACCTCCGGACACTTTGTACGATTTGTGCTGTTTGTGCTGAAACAAAAAAAAAAAAACAAAAACAAATTAATAATTCGTTCGGCCGCACCGGTAGAAATTATTTTTTTTTACAGAAATAAGTTCGTTCCTTTTGCGTGTCCACCGGCAAGGCGAATTATCTATCAAGGCAGGCGACAATCGAATGAAATTTATTTTATGTAATTTATTAAATTTTGAGTAAAATAAAATCATTTTAAAACTATTTCCGTTATTATTATTATTATTGATGTTCAATAAAAAAATTTAAGGATTGTATTTATATTTTCATAATTGAATTTAATTATCAGAAATGTATATAGGAGAATTTTCGTTGAGACAAGCAAATCGTTTCTGCCATTATTGCACGATTGACGCAATTGATTTTCCGGTGGTAAGGTCCATGACTCATAGAAACAAGTTTGAAGTACTCTGAGGCTACCTCTGACGTTTACGATTTCGTTATCTTGCGACGAGAGAAACGAGGGCACTATCCCACTAGCTCGTAAAGTTTGTCCCAACTTGACGCATATGTGCTCCAACCGTCCGATAACGAGGAAACTTAACGTAGAGAAGCTAGTACCCGCCTAGGGTCGTAAAGTCGTACTTGTGAATTTCGTGTCGTATAAGTTCGTAAGACATCCTACTGTCAATTAACATGCAGATGAGTCGCGACTCGTTCCGCACAATGAATTTTAATGAACGCGACGTTTCGGTGGTTTTTTTTTTATTTTTTAGTGGGAAAGCAGGGTTTCGTTTCCGGTTCCACGGGCTCAAAGTGTCTGTGCTGCCCGTACGGTTACCACATAGACTTGGATTTCGTGCGATACTGCGAGGCCGTCGCTGCCGATACCTCCGCCGACAAATCGACCATCGAGAGGCGGAAGAAACGCGAGAGACGAAGACAATGTCAGTCCATGGAGATACTTCTCGGTCTGGTAAGTCAAGATACATTTTTGACAATGTCATCCGGCAGTTTTTAACGATTCCGATAGAATAGAATGTTTGTTTCCACTGTACGGCTTTCGCCTTTTACACCCCCAGCACGTCCTCTCCTTAAACACTAATATATATGCATAAAGTCTGTCTTACCACGTAAACAATGTCTTACATCTTTGGTTTCCCCTCATTAACGCTACTCGTGTCTTACAAACAAACAATACGGATGCGTATAGAATGCCTAATTTGTATCGATTCCATCTTCAATGATTTAAAAAATAATGTATATACCAATCTGTTCAATATCGAAAGAGCACCAGTAGCAGACGCAAAATACTTAGATATAAGAATCGATCATAAGCTTAATTTTAACCAACACTTACAAGAATCCAAGATCATACCCACACAAAGAGCTATTTTCATAAATTGCAAAGAATCAGCGGTTTATTGGCATATTGTCAATAAATCCACTATTACTACTAAGTTATATATTGCATGCCTAGAAAAACAGTGTAACAATTCGTATGGCAATCCCATAAGAGATGTTACACTGTTGTTTTAGGGGTGCGATATATATTTTTTTACTTTAATTAATTTTTAATTTCAATTTTTTTATGGTCGCAGGTCGATCCCGTCCTCGCCGGATTGGAATCGGAATTGACCGAAATACCTCAAGAATCGGTAACGGCGAGCGGGGTAACGACCTTACCGAGATCGAGTCACACGAGACCGTTGAACGTCCAACATTCACCGGCGCTGGACCTCAGCGATGTCGTCGGCGACTTCGAAGCGACACTTCGTCATCTATCGAAACCATCAAAATCTACCGAAAGACGGAATCATACTGAAGTCGGTGAGTTCAGTTGTTACCCATCTGACGATGCGAAAATCCTCGGAAATATAGCAATTTCTAAGAGATTCACTTATTCTTCTCAGGCGATTTTTAAATATTTTCTTTTCCTTTGGGAAACGATATCGTAAAATCTCTTCAGTTAAAACTTTGCACCGTTCTGAAAGGCAAAAAAAAAGTAGGTATTAGAAATTTTTTCACCGTTGATCCGCTATATATTATTCATTAACGTTTTGCTCACGGTTAGAAGATTCGTTCGGGTGCACAAATCATTTTTTTTCGTTTATATTTCATTTATTAGAAAATATTAATAATTAGCAGAGTTGCACGCTTTTAGACGTAAAAGAAACATATCTATCACGCGCCACAAAGCGTAAATCTCCACTAATTGCTAATATTCTTTAATGAAAAGAAACCCTACTTGCGAACCTGAACAGACGTACTGACGCTCTGCGAAGCGATGATAAACAGTAAATAGCAAATTATCAGCATTAAAATAAAATCCTCAGAATCGACTTATTTATTTTTTTGCGCCTCGGGATGGTGTAAAGCCATCGAAAACAAATGCATGTCGCAAAGATTCTCTTTTATCGTCAAGTATGTCGGTGAGAGTCCGATCGAAATTCACAATAATTATTTTCACGCGTGTGTGCCCGCCTCGCGCTGAATTCCACACTCTTTTCGTTTCACGCTCGATTCACTCGGCTGAACCTCAGTTCTCTCCCGACAAAGAGAAATGTCTTCGATACAGTGGCTTTCGAGTATATAAAAATAAATTGTAAATCAGACTTTCTGTTTTTTTTAAATAAAAACATTGTTTGTTTTCTAGTTTTAAATTAATCTGTCGTGAGTGAGTCACTGCTCGGAACTTTCTGCAGATAGCGACGACGCTTAAGCGTTCCCAGCATTGTTCGCGGGTTTTCTGACCGGTAACACGGACGGAGTCTCGCGGGCTCGAGTTCCATCGAGAAAGGGTTATTCTTCATTGCCGTCAGCGGCTCTCGGGGAGTCGAGTTTATCGCGTCCAATTCAATCCAAGACGGCGGATCGTTCTCGACGCTCCGCTCTCGCGGAGATTGATGATCTTTGTTAATTTTTTATTTTTTATCCACGAGTCGTTTTACGAAGCTTCCACGAAATCGCATCTACGAATCTCTGCAGAACTCTCGTAACGAAGCAATTCGCTTGTTCAGCGATTCTTTTATTTATTCTTTTATTTTCTTTTTCACTATCTCCGAGCTCTCACGAAGAAACAACCGGCAGTTAAGATCTCAGCTGGTCGCTTCTCTTCACACGAGAGAAAAAAAAAAAAAAAAAAAAGGAGGAACAATCGTGTATCATGCGAGTTTTCCGATTTCCCGTTTCTACGCGGACTCTCACCGAGCGTTCGTTATCCCTCGAAATGCTAATTAACTCATTAAATGAACCGTTCACTCGCGCTATCTCATTAGCATGCACAATGCATATCGACGATATCTTTCATCAATCTAACAACCCGGAAGTTACGGCGATTGATTTATCTTCTTTGGCATTAATTCGGCTATGCCGAAGTTCCTGCCGTTGAAACTGTTCCGAGCACATTACGTGCTCATATTTCAATTTAGATCGTCAATTACTTCCATAATAAAATTAATTATTCTATTAACGAGTACGTAACGTTCACCGCGTCATAACTATCTCCAAGCAAAATCGAGCTCTTCGCAGGTGCGTCGATTCTCCATAAACGCTGAGCTTGTCAGACTAGTCGTTTTTTAAATCGCAATAAATTTATATAAGAAGTTACTAGTCTGACAAACCTATAAAATCATACCTGTCTAATTTTTTTTTTTTATATTCTATAACAAGAATATATCTATATATTTTTTATAATAATTCCAAAATATATTCGCGTTGTTTAACATTAGAATAAATTCGCGGAGAAATTTCGAGCCGATCGTCAATTCGGATGTGCCCTTCACGTTGAGGATTTTATCGTCGAGTGAAAAAAATCATTCGTCGTTGCTTCCGAAGTTTCAATCGTGAGTAGTGAATCCCTCCGAGGGCGTATAAATTGTTGAGATATATATGTACATACCTCTAAAATTGTATGTGAATATTCATATGAGACGATAAATCTATTCACCCCATCGACCGGCAGGTTGTATAGTTTTTATTTTTCCCTGGATGGGGTTGACGACGCCGGCAATCCAGCAGGTCCTTTGTAGGACTGTTTCGTGTGCCCTGGAACAGAAAGGAACAGCGTTTCACGGAGTGCACTGGGATCAGCAGTGCGTGGCTGGAACCA
Source organism: Amblyjoppa fuscipennis (assembly GCA_963575735.1). NCBI lineage: Eukaryota > Metazoa > Arthropoda > Insecta > Hymenoptera > Ichneumonidae > Amblyjoppa > Amblyjoppa fuscipennis. The sequence continues at coordinate 21,924,304 of OY754494.1, forward strand.
CCTGTTTCCGGTCGTCCACCGTCCCTACGGTTTTTTTTTTCCCCTACTGCTCCACACAACGCCGGACTCCGGACCGGCGTCTCCTGACTTCCACCCACCAATTTCACTACGTGCAAACGTTAAACGACCGTTCGAGCGTCGTGAATCGATCCACGGCTCTCGAGACCGTCAATTCAGTAGCGAAAAAAAAAAAATTGTACGAAACCGTTGAAACCGAACGACCAGTTCCAGGAGACTGAAAATCGGAGCTCGCAACGGTCACGGGAAGTTACTTTTCAGAAGGTTCGCGCCGGTGAACACAACCGCGATACCGTTTTGCGTGAATCTAGGATCTTTTGCCAGCTGCGAGCCGACTAAACGAGGAAGCTCAGAGAACAAAATATCGGGGAAATGCAACGGTATTACGCTCGCAAAACGGTCCTTGAAGAGCAATGTTTTTAACGTAATGCGTTTAACGTTTGAGCCTAGTGCATTACGTTTTATTTCTATTTATTTAATTTTTTTTATTTTCATTTACTTTATTTTATTTCTCGATGTCGAGGATATCTCAGAGACTCGAGTGGGCACAGATCTCATCAATCGGCTCGCGGCTAGATAAACTCGCCGATGCTCCGATCGCTATCGAGATCACTCGGGACAATTTTGGAGCAACCTTGCACCGGTGAGCCGCATATGGCGCCCGAGTTGCACCTGCTGTTCGACGATCACGCAACTGCCACTATTTCAGAAGCGTGCCGTTTAAAAAAAAAGAAAAGAAATTCTACTCCAAAGCTACTCAATTCGGAGCATAGCGGTATTCGCTTCATTGCCATCGATAAGAACAATTTCTCACGTCCCGCATGAATTTAAATATTTTTCATTCATTATAATTTTTTTTTTTTAAGGAGTGTCAAATTTAACGAGGCCGTTGAACTTGGAAAGATCGTAAATCCGCGGTGATCAGACGTTGTTCGAAGTGCGAACGTGGGGATGATTATAAAATTGCGGTAAAAGCAATCAGGAAGTTACGCCGTTGTTGCGAACCACCGAGCGGTGAGCCTCTGCCGGTACGAGTGTGGCATCGTCGAGGCGTCGACGATGCCACACTTTTTCTCATTTAATAAACGAGGGGGGTATATCAGTGAGCTGGTGGATTGTAAGGGGGCATTTCTGAGCTCCCCCACCTCGATCGCTGCCTTCACCTCGATGAAGTCTCTCGCTCCTACAGTTTTGCCGGCCTCGCGTCACAGTCAAACCCAACCGCTCCACGGTAAAACACTATCTTCGCTGCTCTGAAACAAACAAAAAAAAAAAACAAAGAGTGTTATTGAAAAAATAAATAATAACAAAAATAAAAAACTAAAAGGGCCATCAATAAAACCGCAAAAATGTGACGAAGGACTTTAAGTTCGATAAGTTCATTTGATTATCGACGCTGACGACGTCCCTGATCGAAAAAATAAACGAGTCACTTCTCGCTGCGCGTTCGGTCGTGCCTCAACATTAATAAGTCTGAATAAACAAGTGATGATAAGTCAGTTCCTTCGGGTGCAAACTCTCTCATTCATACTCCGATGTTTAGTCGATTAACTTAATATTATTTATTTAAAATTTAAAAGAACAACAAAAGTTCTTAAAAATGGGTGTCCGGAAGTTTATTATGAAGCGACTGCCCTTCTGCAAGATAAAGATGAAGAGGAAGTACAGTGAGTTTCACCGAGTGATTTTTTTAGCAATTAATTTTACGTACTTTGGAAGACTCAAAGCAGAAAATTTCCGTTGACAAATTTACTCGGATATCAATACTTGTGCGACGGTCTATAATCAAATTTGCGATAAGGCTATAGTGCGCGACATAGCAGATAGTAATTTACTCCTCCCGGACGCGTGTGATAAAAGAGATAAATATATATAAAGATAAAAAAAGGAAATTTCGAAGCTCGTCCTTTATTGAGAAGCTTTTGTCAATCGATTACTGGCCCGAACTAAGAAAAGGTGCAATGTCGGATGTTTCATGTTGCACTCCTCGTTATCCCATCAGCGTCACCGGGAGGGCAAAGTTGACTTGAGCGCGGGGTTTTATCTCTAGTCGAACAAACAGAATTCATTATCGAACATGCTAGTTTACCCGTCGACACTCGACCTCGCCGAACTTTGTTTAACACAGCAACCGAATGCGTTTTTTTTTTAAACAAACATCTACACAGATACCGAAGCCCATAATATCACAATAACAAAGCTATTACATGTATTGCACACTATTTTTTTTTTCACATAATATTTCAATAAAAATTATGTTCGTTTGAAGTTAAGAACAAAGATTAAAAGAGAAAAAGAAAAAATCTATGGATGTTATAAAAAAATCTATAGATGGAACCTGCTATGCAGCTACAATAGCTATTATACAATTTCGGACAAAATTTGAATTCATGGACAGAAAAAAGTCGCAAATTGGAGAATAAAACTTCCGCATTGGTTCGACTCGGACCGTCGGTAACGATACGGGAATGAGATAGGATCGTTCGTAAATTCCGAACGTTCGATAACAGTCCCGATGAGGCGGTCAACAAAAAAGAAGATGGTTCGCACAACGATCTCAAACTTTCGCGGGGCCAAGAAAAAATAACGAGGATCTTGCCATCCGAGAGCTCCTTAATTATAAGAATCTGAATTATTATCCGACTAATCCACATGTTCGTAGCGCGAAGAAATGGATAATGGAGCTTGGAGCGCCGAGCGGAATTTCACGGATGCTTGTATCGATTATTATTCATACGGGACGACGAGAGCGGTAATAAATTAGAGTGTCGGTACTGAAATAGGCTCGTCGTAAAGAAATAATTATAATACGCGCTCTTGTGTGTTTCCAGCGGTAACCGCTGCGTAGTCTCACGCGAACGCTGTGTATATTTTTTTCTCTCTCTTTCTCTACCTACCACGCTCATTATGCAACGGTTAACAATTACACAAAACAATTATTTCGCATGCCAGAGCATCTGAAACGTAACGCCCACTCGTATAAAACAGACCGGTTTTTTTTTTTTCTAATACCAATGTGGGTGAATAAATATCGGTTACGATTAAACATGCAATTCTTTTACGTTTGTTAACGTTATAATTAATTGTCAGCAGATGGCATTAACCCCACGACGAACGCACAGAACAATGTTCAAGCGGAGTTGGTCGGGGACTTTGACAATGCGAGCATCGGCAGCGGCAATTCGAATCTCAGCACAGGTGCTCTACAGGTCAGTTGATTTTACTATAATTTTTCAGGTCAGTGGAAAATCTTATTGTACCAACATTTAAGTCTCCGATGACGATAGAATGCCAACGGCAAAATTGAACAATGAAGTTATTCGACAAGAAAATAAAAACTATCGAATTCAATTTTTAACTAATGCTTCGAGGAATGTAAATTTTCATAGCAACTGGATTATAATCAAAATTTCTGTAATCCGATTTTAGAGCATCAGGGAGCAGATGGCCGTGTCGTTGGAGAGAATGAGAGAGCTCGAGGAGCAAGTGAAAGCAATACCGATGTTGCAGGTAAAGTTTTTCCACGGGAGTGTATTAAGCTAGATTGTAAATTTAATCGCACGCGGCTGGGCGTCCGAAACGACTCTAGCGGTAAAGCCGGTAGCCAATCGGTGTCGAAGATTCTCCTCAGGTACGGGATCGTTCGGTCTTTACTAAACTTCCTCGAATGGCCGGGGGAATAACTAATCCCCGAAAGTTCCACCGCCCGACGACAGTAAACTGAAATTCATTGACCGGTTCTCGACGCTGGACGTCGAGTGTTGTGGCTGCTACCTGGAAAAAGAAACGTAGCGTTAGCACGTGGAAAAATTTCGTGACTGGGAGAGACCCTCGCAATGTCGCATTGGCTCACCGTTCCCGCGACAGTTTGGTTGCTTCCCTCGTCGTCGCGCTACGAGGGATTTTTTTTTTTTTTTTTTTTTTTTTTTTTTCTCAACGCGACTAACGAAATCGAAGCGCGATATTATAGCTTTCAGTAACCGGCTGGTACCGGCGGCGAATATAATTTTCTACGATGAGCGTAGCTCGATTGCGGAATCGTCGATGGATAATATCAAGCTGTTTATCGTCAGGTCCAAGTCTCAGTGTTGAAAGAGGAGAAGCGTAGCCTTCAGCGAAAAGTCGAAGAGCTCAACCGTACGAGAACGAGGGACGAGGAGGCAGAGGCGCACAGGTATCGGAGTCAATCACTTTCCGGACAACGAAAGTACGACGAAAGCGCGAAGACAACTGCGGTACCGACGAGGGACATGGGAATAATGTGCGGCGTCATGACCAGAGACGTTGGCGTTTCCCATCAACAGGTAAGCGCGTTCTCGCCACATTTGGATTTGTATTCGACCCACGATAATGTAAGACTAACGATTGACCTGTTCGAATAATTGCCCATACCCTCGAGTGTGTTCAATTGCAATTTAAAGATTTTTTTGTTTTTTTTTTTTTCCTTCAATTTTGCGAGCACATAATTATTTCTATAATTCACGGCAACTTTCAGCCAGTTGTTGAATATTTAAGTTACAATGGCTTGGAGTTAAAAGTTGCATGTTCATGAGACTGCAATAATAGTTTCGCAATTTGGAGAACCTAAAAAGTCATTCGAAGTTCGCGACCATGCGTCGAAAAATTTGTCATACCGTGAATCATTTAAAACGTGAAAGTAAAGCGGTAAATGGGATTAGGAATATTGTGAGAACGATGTTCACACAGCGAGTAAGGTCGGGTTAATCACTTTCTAACTTTCATCCTTCTCGACTTCTACACCCTATTACGACATTAATTTACAATGGCGAGCATCACCCTGCTAATCTATTGTATAAGTTCTTCGGCGGGACTCTTCAACAATAAAAGTTACAACCCAATCCACTTTCTCTGAGCAAAAATTTCAACCGAACCCATTTTCTGTACCAGGTGCGAACCCGCGAGGTTGGAATGATAACGAGCACTCCGCTGCCGAGATCCAGCGAGACCAAGAACTCTATCGTCGCCGAGACAACGCCGTTGAACAATAAAAATTTCGCGTCTTGCGACACGCCCTCGATCACGAGAAGTCCGAGAAAATCCAACAGCGAAGAGGAAGAAGAATTTGAACGAGATATGAGAAGAGAACAAAACGCACCGTCTCTCGGCAGACGCCCCGTGAATTTATCGAGTCTGTCGAGAAGAAAAAATTCTCTGAATCTCAAACAGAGTCCGATAACCTTCGAGACTATCGTTCCCGATGTGTTCTCGTATGGCGACCGAACGCGCTCGTCCTGCAAAGATTTCGGCACGAACACCGAAAAATCTAGTCCGAAGACTCTCGAGCGCAGCGACTTCCGGTTCGAGGAAATTCTGCCGACCACGTTCGACAAAAAGCCCGCGGAAAGCAAGCGTGAAGTGAGAACGAGAAATTTCGGAACGGAAACAAAGCTGAGTATGAGGGACGTTCAGACTCCCGACGACATAGCTCTGATAGTCGAAGACGCGTTGAAAATCTATCGGCAGAGCATGACGAAAATTACGTCGACGAGAGGAACTCAGTGCGTCGAGGAAGCGCCGAGAGTGCCTGAGAAGAGGGACCAGCAAGTCCAGGTCTCGGAGCCTTTCAAGATGAGGTCCAACGTCGGTGTGAACGTGAAGCCGAGGACCGCTGAGATCGGGACGGAGGTCGGTCCGGGGCCCGGAACGAGGTCGATAGCGGTAGGCCCGGATCCGGTGAGCACGCAGCCCATATCGCTGAACTCCATGAACTCGAGAAGTCACTCGTTCAACTACGGCGACACGAAGCCCAAGCGGAAAACGACTAAGACGGTCGGGGTCCTGACGGAGGGTCTCGTGAAAACGGCGGCTCGAAGCACCGACACTTCCGGTCTGGCTCCGAAGAAACGCGAGTTCGGTACTTCGCCGATAAAAAAAATCTTCGTCGACGTGTCCGTCGGTGACTCGCTGAAGCCGCACATCGCCATCTCCTGCGCTGCAAATTACTGCGACAATTGCAAAGAGACCATTAAAAATCTTGCCAGACAAATGTCCTCGAACAATTCGGACGTTAGCTGCAACAAGGAGAACGTCAACATCGTGTCGAGGATACCGAGGCCCTCGCACATAACTCTAAACACACCGGATTCCAGGAGGCAGTTCAAAAGACAGGACACCTACACCAAAATTCCAGCCTCCGGGGTCATCAGATACGACGCCGATAACAGGGATCAATACGAAGCAAATAATCGGTAAGTTAGAGCGCTACATTCTTTTTTAATCTTCACGTACTCCCCCCCTCCAAGAGTAACCTTTTTTCTTTTTTTTTAATCTACAAATACGATACGGATATTTATAGCAAATTATTTTCTCTACACATTGAGCTTCCTCTATGAAAATTTTCTGAATTCATTTTTTACTACGATTCAATAATATTCGAATGGTTGAAAAATGACGCGTCGCCAAATTTTTGTTCCTCGCAAAACGTGAATCACGTACGCGTAGGGTCGAAGCAATCGGAATACGAATTTTTTCCCACGTAGCTCAAACTCTCGCGCGTGCACGGCGAACCACAAGGGCTCGATGAGCATGCGCGAAACGGCAGCTGCACGATAATTCTATAGAATCGGGCAAGCGGCACCTGGACTCGATGTTCCAAGCGGAGCTAGTACAAAGCCGCTGGAGTTGTTACGCGCATGTTTCGTGCAAGGCCAGGTTGTTTTCGGTTGTCCCCCGGAGTCTGTTTATCCTCGACGTTCGGTCGCACGCAATAGTTTTCCAACCTTTCGCGGATATTCCGGTCGGTCAGTGGTGCTGCACAGCGAGAGATCTCGGACATGGTCGATGTTTAGTGTTGGGTTATCCGCATCCGTGAAAATTTCACCCGATGCTTCGACAGCAACAGTTCAGCTGTCGTATCTCCAATGGCACGGATATCATCAGAATCGAATCTCCTTGCTTTGCTGGTGAACGGTAATCCCGTAGTTGATGAGTGACGTCAGCGTACGTCATTCGTCGATGTATGGAGTGCGGGGTAAAACGTACTCCGTTCTCAATCTGCAAGATCAAATTAATTATTAACGTTTTATCTAAAAAAAAAAAAAAAAATATCCTATATCTTGAACCAAAATATTTATCTTGGCTAAATAATCCTCAAAAATTAAATCTCTCGCAGAAATTATATTAGAATATTCGTCTTTGGAGTAAAACGTACTCTGTTCTCAATCTACAATATCAAATTCATTATTAATGTTTGATCCACAAAAAAAATATGTATCTTGGATAAAAAATGTCTAAAAAGTAAATCACTCGCAGAGATGATCCAGCTTTGAAGTAAAGCCTACTTCGTTTTCGAAATACAGTTTCATATTAGTTATTAATATTCTATTTATAAAAAAATGTAATTCGCAGATATTTTTAATTACCTTGTGAGAGATTGCGTTTTCGAAGTCATCGACTGATCGATGAGATTTATCGACCGTGTTTCTGTTTTTCCTCCCGCGTTCAGGCTCCAGCAACTGGAAGCAGAGGACGATAGAAACCAGAGGAAGGAATCGAAAGATCCGATTATTCACGAGAAGGAGATCGACGCCGCGGAGAAGCACGCTCTGCCGGACTCTGCCCTGTTCCAGCCGATACAGGACAAGCCCCGGGAAAAGGTCGAGCCGACGAAGGAAATGCGAGCCGCGATAAAGGTCCTCAACGACAATCTCAAAAAATCACCGAGCAAGAACGTCTCGCATCAGACGAAAAACGCTACGAACGTTATACAGCAAGAATGGTTCAAGATCTCGAGCACCGCGACGGCCAACCCCCTCGACGTCGAGGATTATCTCGATTGCTTCGAGGAATTCTCGAGCTATCTCCTCGAGTACATCGTCAACATGACCGACTCCAGCGGCAACACGGCGATGCACTATGCTGTCTCCCATGGCAATTTCGACGTCGTATCTATACTCCTGGATTCCAAAGTCTGCGACATAAACAGGGCGAACGTTGCTGGGTACACCGCTGTAATGCTCGCCGCTCTCGCCGATCTGAGGAATTCGACTCACGCCTCAGTCGCCAACAGGCTCTTTCAACTCGCCGACGTTAATATCCGAGCGAAATTGGTAATTTTTTCTCTTCATCTGTACGATGCTGCTCATGTCGTATAACATAATTTCCCATGTACACGGTACACAAAAAAGTTTGTAACTTAGAGAAACGTTTCTTGTCCACATGGCTCCAAAATGTTGTTCTCGCCCAATTTTAAAACATCAAAAAGAAATTTTTGATGTTTCGAGTACAATAAATGTTCGTCTAATGTACAAAGCTTTTTTACCCCGCAAGTCTCGTCGCTCGTTTCCCAAATTTAATGATTGACGAAGTTATGAAGTAAAGAAATCTGAAAAAATGAAAAATAGATTAATTTTTTTTAATGTGATTTCTACCCTGTGCCGTTTTGACCCTGCGGGGTCAAACCGGCACGCGTAGAAGTTGTCTACATACCTTTTGCCCTTGCAGCATGGGCAGACGGCGTTGATGCTGGCCGTTTCGCACGGTCGGAAGGACATGACGCGGCTTCTCCTCGACGCCGGTGCAGCGGTGAACATCCAGGACGAGGACGGCAGCACGGCGTTGATGTGCGCCGCCGAGCACGGTCACACGGACATCGTGAGACTCCTCCTGGCACATCCCGAATGCGACTCCTCCATAGTCGACGTCGACGGCAGTTCGGCATTGAAGATCGCCCTGGAAGCAGGAAATCGTGATATCGGAGTGCTCCTCTACGCGCACGAGCACGTAAATCGCGGCACATCGCCGTACTCGTCGATGAGAAGAAGCCGAAGAGGTTCAAAGCCGACGACACCGACCGGCGCGTCGCCGTCGGCTCCGGTCAGTCCGGCACCCTCCCGAAGATTCAACTCCTCAACGATTTCTCTCAATACTTCAAAGTATTCAGGAAAGTAAAAAAAAAAAAAAAAAATGAATGAAAAAAAAAAATCAATACCGCGAGACATTATTATTATTAAGGGGAATCGTGGCGATTCTGTGATTCAATATATAGTAGCGTTGACAAGACAGAGAAATATTCGTTGTTTAGACATTGATGGTTTCGATTTTTCGAGATGGGTGCGAGGAAGCGATAAAGAGAGATACGTGTATGAGGTGGAAAAAAAAAATGGCATAAATTTTCGATTAACTATTGAATTATACAAATACAGAGATTACCGTTCGGGAACAGTCGATATATATATATATATATATATATATATATATATATATACATTTTTTTTTCGATGTAGAAAGAAGTTAATACAAACGGTGCTGCAGTTCTACGAAGGAATTAAAAAAAAAATGGGTGATTAGCGTTTTGAAATTCGTCGAATCGTAGGTAACAAGCGTGTTTTTTAATGTGTAAAAATAAATTATGAGTATGTCGAGTGTAGATGAGAAAAGGAAAAAAAAAGCAAGTTCTCAAACTGATTAATTGACGTCTATTTTTCTACATACCTTTACTTTGTACTTTAACAGTTTTTTATGAATGGGCAAAGTTTCTCGAACGGATACAATAATCGCTTTAGTGTTTGTGAATGTAGAGATAAACAAATTATTTCTCTCTCAGTGAGAAAAAAGTTTTTTTTTTTTTTTCCTCTCAGGTGCTGAACATTGGAATTGAGTTCGATCGACTGTATTCAAATAGCGTCGGGCTGATCGACCTTTTTTCATCTTTTTTTTTTTTTTTTTCATAACTTCGTTTAAACGTAACAGTGAACATTCCAAAATGGATACTGTACAAAAAATATAAATTTGTTTTTGTCGATAAAAAGATAATAAATGAAAAATAAATTTAAAGTCTGAAGAGCAGATAGGCCTAAACGCATTGTCCACGCACGCACACACACACACACACACACACGCGCGCGCGCGCGCGCGCGCGCACACACACACACACACACACACACACACACATTGGGGAACAAACAGAAATTCCTTGAAAGTTTCGTAGAGAAGGCAGACAGATACGAATTATCGAGATTTTTTTTTTGTTTTGTTTCAAATTTGAAGGCCCGTTTGGTACGACCCGATTAGAAAGCGATCGTATAGCGAAAGTGTTAATGTTGTACACGGATACGTGTAAACTCGTGGTAGCGTATACAGTGTCTTATCTATACGAGAAATAAATTTCGAGAGTGCGCGTTTATGTAATACGATAACGCGTTTATACGATAATACGATACAGGTATATTGCGTTGGAACGATAGCGATTCGACTAGCATTGAAAGCGTCAACGAAAAACAAACAAAAAAATAATAAAGTCAATTGAGAGAATGAGCGTAAGTTAAGCGTCGTCTGTAGTTTTTTTTTTTTTTTTTTTCTCTCGGCTGCGCATAACCGCATTATCGCCGATTACCGACGATATCCAAAACTTTATTGCGAGAGGGTTTGTGAATAGTTAATTAAGTTATTTAAGTTTCAACTCTCGACGTTCAATCGAGCGAATGTTTCGGATGCTCGCCAAGCGTTATGGAGAAGAAAAAGTAAATGAATGAATTAAAATATGAAGTAGAAATTTATGCCGATAAACAAAACACGAAAAATCTATATCCATTGTACGATGTTAACGAGCGAAAATGAATGAATTATATATTGATCGTGTAGAAAGTGTTTGGGAATGAAAGATAAAACGATGTTTAGAGATCTATATATAGACGATAGAAAGGAAAAAAAAAATGTTTTCTCATTGTTTGTGCCTTTACATGTAACATGTTATATGACTTAATAAACGATGTGGCTGCTCGCACGCAATCGTCCATATAATACAGTGTTGTTTGCTTTAGAATAAAGTACGCATGTTTTTATTACCTTAATTGACAATTCGTCGAATCGCGAAATCGGTACGAGTAAATGAATAATAGCGAAGGAGCCCCTCTAGCTGGCGAGTTTGTTTTCACTGTTCTCGCTTTCAGCTCTCGGCGAGTTCTGACCGGCGAGCGCATGCGCAGTACGTGAAACTCGTTACAGAGGTCGCTCGCGCTTCCATTATCAGCTGATCCCCGCTCCACGATATTTCGTTCTAATTGCAACTCGCTCATCCGCATTCGGACAGTTATTGTTGTCTAATAGTAACGTGGACTGACGTGGACTGTACTGTCATGCTAGACACGTCAATTTGACAAGTGCATTTTTTGGGAACGCTCGATTATCGCGACAAAGTAGCAACCGCCGTCCAGTGGCGAAAAATGTTTCGGGAAAGTTGATTCTCGATTAAAGTGGAGTCGACTATAATCTTCGGCCCTTCGAAGAATGAGTATCTAGTTTTTCCGCACATCAAGGAACCCGGTTGGGTCACAACATCGTCAGCGAGATGAGGCGTTCTAATTCGGGTGAGCGGGGTGAGCGTTACAGACGATTGACAAAAAGATTCGATGAAAAATCTCGTAACTCCGAGAATCTAATTCACAGCTGGCTACAGCTACGAGCCCTTGCCGAGCACGTCGCACGATCCCCTGGAGGAGGAAAACGAGCGGATGGCCGAGGATCTTCAGGGCAAGGTTCACGCTCTAAAGTCTTTGTCCATCGACATCGGAACGGAAATAAAATACCAGGACAAAATGCTTGGCGACATGGTACAGTTTCGGCCTTCGCAATAATGCACGTAGCAGGATTACAAACATTTTTGTTCTTCCTCCGCAGTCTTTATCTTTTTCTTTACTTTCAGGACGAAGACTTCGAGCGAACCAGCGGATCCCTCACATCCTCCGTGTCCCGAGTAATCAGAATGGCTAAGGCTGGCCACAACTACTACATTCTTTATCTATTTCTGTTCTCAATAGGTGTATTCTTCGTACTTTGGATAGTGTTGAAATTTAAGTGAGTCTTATAGAAAAAAAAAGAGAAAAATCCTACGTGTGGAATGTTATTTATAACGAGATCGATCAACGTGTTGTCTGGTCGATAACGATATGCGGGTATGTACGAGATGGGGCGTGTAAATAAATTATTTTTACCTTAAAGTTTTTTTTTTTTCGTTCGTTTACCTTGCTAATACCCGTGACACGTGGCATTGACTCACGTGACTTCGCGACGTTGCTATGGCGACCCATCGAGCGCCGAGGATGGTCCGCGAGTCGATCAGCTCAGATCAGCTGATCGTCCGCTCGTCGATCCTCGCTCGTGGTACAGAGACTTAAATTTCTCCAAAAATGACTGAAGTGCAAGATTCTGAGCTGACAAAGCTCTTCGAAGTGACGAAATGTGACAACGATATATTGACTGTCGGGACAACCGTGGACACGGGTATTTGATCATTATCGAATTTCGACCTGTCGAATTTGTGCGATCGACGCTTAACCTAAAATGTGCGTCTTTGATTTTTGGAACAATGTTTCGCGCAGGACTAGAGTGGCAGGCCGTCGACGAGTGCAGACAAAAATTGGACTCGGGCATTCGCGTTGTCAAGGAACGCGGCAAAATATTCTTCAATGTTTCGCTGGCTGATTTTTACAAGGTACAGAAATAATCCTTCGTCTGTATTTGCTTCGCAAACACGAGTGTGCGCTTTCCGGTCATCGGGAGCTAAGTAAGGCGCATTAGCTACATTTTTGGATCGATTAATTTTATTCGATTCTTCCAACAACTCATCAATGGCGCTACTTTTGAAAAATATGTATTATATTATGAACTAATCTTAGTATTTTGCAATTGTTTAATCACGATGTTTTTTTCACAACCAGGTGCAAGAGATGAGATCGATCGACAATATATTTATAGTCGGCGACGTGCGTAAATTTCCGTTCACCCCCTCCGACCGAGAGGCGGATCTTCTTCTCGTAAAGAGGGCCGTTATCGAGGATATGAATCTCGAAAAATATTTGAACGCTTGGAAAGCCGTTACGCGCTTTCCCGGCAATGTATATCCAACTGCGGACGAGTGGAAGAGAGCTGTGGAGTATTACCAAGTCGGTAGCAGAGAACAGGATGGTGCTTGCAGTAAGGGGCGAAAACGTGGCTGTGATCCGTCTCTCGCCGAGGATCACAGTGTTCTGTCTTACAGGGTGACGTGCGAAAGAACCGGCAAACACTCGTTCGAATCCAGCCAAATCGCGACCGCGGTTGGCGGCGAACTTCAGGACAAATACAACTGGATTGTTGACCTCACTATGTATCACTTGGAAGTTGTTTGCAAAGTCACGCAAGGTCCGTCATTCAATTACTCCATTACAGCATCTTATTTATTTAAAATAGATAGACAGATTCGTTTATACCCTCTTTTTTGTATTGAAAAAAATGTTTACCGTATATTGTTTAAATCAAAAGATAATACCGATAACTATTGGCAATATTTATAGATGAGATGGTGCTGAATCTGCGAGTCACTCACGAATCCAAGCATAGACGAAACATCGCCTACTTCGGACCTACCACACTCCGGGCAACGGTCTGTTACAATCTTCTGAGACTCGCGCACCCGAAAAGCGGCGATGTAATAGTCGATCCAATGTGCGGCGGCGGCTCGATTCCCATTGAGGTGAAATTCACGTAAAACACACGGGACAAACCTCGGCACACAGGATTACCGTTAAATTTACCGTTGGCGCAACTCCGATTTCAATTTGTATTTCACTGTTAATTCCAGATAAACTTAATTCACAGGCAGCCTTGGCGTTTCCAAAAACGTACATCTTGTGCGGAGATAATCACGAGAAGGCGGTTGAGAGAACGAGGTTGAATATCGAAGCGTTGCCGAAGAGACACAGGACTGACCTGCTCAAGTGGAGCGTCGGTAAGCTGCCGTTCAAGGACTCCAACATCGATGTATTCGTCACGGACATGGTGCGCAAAGATACGGTCCTCGTGATTTACGAAACACTCATCTCGATCGGATAAATTTAAAGAATAGTTTGTTCGCAGCCGTTCGGCAAAAGAAGTGGAACGATGTCGGACAATCGAGTTCTCTACAAAACGTATCTGATAGAAATGGCGCGAGTCGTTCGCCTAAGCAATGGCCGCTTGGTTCTTTTAACTTACGATCGACGCAGTATCAGCGTGGTAAGTTTACAAAATCTAACGAATTTTCACTGTAATCAATCCGGCATGTTTCTTCGACCGTGAATCGTTATTGCAGGCTCTTCAGGCGTCAAAAGACTTGTTCCGCGTTAAGAAGATGCTGGGAGTCAACATGGGCGGTTTAAATGCTGCAGTTTACGTTCTGAAACGAACGAACTTGACGTACGAACAATTTCTAACGCGGCCGACGGGGAAGACTTCCAAAAGAGAAACTCTTGTACCGGAAACTGCAGACGACTGATCGACGCGAAGGAACACCTTCACTCTCGCCTGCCACGGGCTCGATCGGTAATAAAAACTGTCGTGCTATTTTTTTAAGTATGCCGAAAGTCTGGATTCGAACGAAAATAGAATTCCGCCGCGTCCATCAGCTCCGCAGTGGAATTTTATTTTCCTCGGACCGTTGTTCCATTACTGTTGAAAAAAGTTGCATCACCGGTTTTTTACCGACCGTAGTATGAAACGTGAACGTGAACCATTAGCTCGAGCATTATGTTCATTCTGTTTTTGTAATAAAAAGTAACCGAGTTCGAAGAGCGCAAAAACAGTGTTTCACAGGATAAACTTCCCTCTGCTCGTTTCCGTGGTAATTTTTAACACTGCCAATTATCCGCTAAAAGAAACTTGACGGACGATCAATTTCTAGCACCGATGAATTCCTTTCCATAAACGAGCTGCTGTTGAAACGAAAACTGACGACGGATTGTAATTGAGAGATGCGACCGAAACGTTTCGTGAATCTCGTTTATAATGGTAGTAGTTGAGTTCGAAAAAAAATTGAAGAAACTTTACAAGAAAAACTTTCTTCTGCTCGTCTCCATCGCGTGACGACGTCCCTGAATTATCCACTCGTACTCTCCGTACTTGCTGTCGAAAGTCCCGTGCTGCATAGACCTCAGTTTCAGAGTGAATCTGGGTCCAAGCTCCCTGAGCCTCGGCTTCCCGGTTGTGAGATTGAATTCGTATCTGAATAGGCAAAATGTATTTCAATTAATCGCACATTCTACATGAAATTTTGTTTTTTTATGATCCTCTATTTGATACCAATTATATTTGTAAAAGGCGTTTTTCCTATATAGCAATTTTTCATAAAGTCCCCAAATGTAAATAAACAAATTAATTAATCAAGGTCATCGATTGGATACATTAAAATAAAAAAATGTAGCAGCTCGACCTTCCCTTCAGATGGTTTACCTGTGATGCCTGAAGAAAATGTAATCTCTCTGATTGTGAAAAGTCACGGCTCTTCTACCCTTGAATTCCGGCTGATAATGAAACAGCGCTCCGAGCATTCTGCCCACGGTGTGTCCGAGGCGTGTAGTAAAATTATTCAAAACAACCTCCGGACGATGCTCGGTAATCTCCTTGTGATTTCTCTTGAGCTCCGGCGTTATCTTGACGTTGCTGAGTTTGAACTGAGCGGTCGGTCCGTCTGGCAAGTGAATAACGAGCATTCCATCTGTGAATCTATGCTCAGGAAAAGTACCACAAAAAAAATGCAATTGCAAAAAAAAAAAAAAAAAACCAAAAAGGTTAAGACAACAAATACATGGAAAATAAAAAGGATACTGGGCTGCGACCTGTTTTCGTTGATGACTATCAAATCCGTGAATCCCTTGGCCACTGCCGATTTTACCATTTTTTTAACGCCCGAACGATTGCGATAAAGCGATATAGAGTTCGGTATTATTCTCGTCAGTTCCCTGCCGAATATTCTCGTTTTTCTTACGGGATTGTCGGAGTAAGTTATGAGAACCTTCGGCTCGTAGTCGTGTCTGTAGTAGGCAGCGAATTCGTCGTTGTCGAATTCGACTTTTACCTCGGCGTTCTCCTCGTCGTCGAGCGCTCCCTGTATCGTAGTCTCGTCTTTTTCCCTCAAGCTCTCGATCGTGTGGGGAACTTTTTTCGGGGCGCCTTCCTTTATCCTCTCCTTTCTCGATTCCTTCTTTGCCTTCTTCTTTTCCCTCTTCAGCTTCTGAGCCTTGAGGTGCCTGACGGCTTTGCACTTTATGTGATTGAAGTTGCTGTCCGAGGGAAAGAGTGTTCCGTCGGTTTTCCTCCCCTCGGCTGTTTCACCATCGTCGTCATCCTGCTTCACTTCGCTCTCGTCGTTCTTCGGCTTCGGACGACTCAAGGGATTCTTGCGCAACGTCTTGATCTTCATTTTTTTTTTAAATCAATTTAAACGAGATTTTAATTTCACTTATTTGTCGGACGATAATATCTGCGATACGTAGGTTAACCGACGCACATGCCGCGGTTCACGTGTGTTGATTTCGTTGAATCTCGACTATGCCGTCTGCGGCAGCACCGAGGAGCGCGGTCGTGCTCACTACTTCCGGTCACTTTCGGCTATGATCGGAAGGCGGGAAAGTTTAATTTGCGTAGAGTCATTTGTTAAAAGTGTAATTCCGAATTGAGTGGAAGTGAATTTGCAAAATCCTAAATCTCATGTACCAAACCGAGTGGACTTTGAAAGTCCTAAATCACTTCCGTACGTAGAATATATTTTCGTGATTTCGGCTTTCATATCATATGGAAGTGTAATTCGTAATACAACATTATCGCTAGTATTCTGTAAAATCATAATTGCGAAATTAGAGCATATGGAATTAAATTTCCGAATTTCGAAATCCATTCAGTGTGTTATTAAAATCGTAATGCTGAAACTATAGCGCATGGAATGCAATTTTCGAATTTCGAAATATAAATATATTCTACTTTTTCGGAAGTATGACATTGATGCAAGCGAACAATTCGGCTCCGAAACGGTAAATACAATTGTTTGTATTCTATAATTAGATCGATCGATTCTGCAAAACAGCGGAAACAAATGTTTATCAGTGGACTCGAGTGCAAAGCGATAAGGATAATCTTATCGTTATTTCTTTTATCTGAATCCATTCCATTGATCTAAAAGGGAGGTCGCAGAGCGCCGATAGAGTCTATCGATCGTTCGGAAGAAAGTCCGGCGACTTGACTCGAGTGTTTGAACAGTTAAACATCGCCGAGAGATGCAAGGAGAGTCCGAAGAGAGCAAATATTTGGACAGTGTCCTAAGAAACAAGTTTGTCACTGATCGCCGGGCTGGATTCATTACCGTTAACGGCGTTTGTCTGCCGCAATATTATAGCAAATTCGAAGATGCTATAGAGAATTTTCAAGTACGAGACGATGATGTATGGGTCTGCACTTTTTCAAAGTCTGGTATGTAATTTCTCACAGGTGAAAAAAAAAAAAAATTATGGAATATTTAGACTTAAGTTAAAATCGTAACTATTTAAAATCTTGCAACAAAGCTCGAACATCTGCGCAGCATTAATTTTATTTCTCTTGTTAATTCGCCGCCGGATATTTAGGTACGACTTGGACGCAGGAGATGGTATGGTGTATCGCGAATGATGTCGACTTCGAGCGATCCAAAGTTCCTTTATCGGAGAGATTTCCGTTTTTCGAGTAAGTTTGATCTTTGATATAGACGAATATAACATAGATGATTGTAAGAATAACCTCGAGAATCGTTTGTTACAGATACTCGATACTATTCGATTACATGCCGATAATTCTACGCAATCCTGGCATCGAAGTAGCTGAATACATAACGGACAGTGTGTCCTACACGAACAAATGAGATTTGATGAATCGGACTGCAATTGCCGAGTCCGAGATTCATTAAATCTCATTTGCCGTACGATCTTTTACCGCGCCAGATTCGCGATGGCACGAAAAAACCGAAGATCGTTTACGTAACGAGAAACGCAAAGGACACGTGTATATCCTACTTCTATTACTCCAAGCTTCTCGCAGGCTATCGGGAAGATTTCGATGATTTTTGTAAACTCTTTATCGCTGGCAAACATGAGCAACGATAGATCAAGTTTTATCATAATTCAAGCTGCAATCGGCATTTATTAATACTGCAATTGTTCTATTTTTAGTTTCCTATGCTCCGTTTTGGGAGCACGCGCTTGGATACGCGAGTCGAAGAAACGATGAAAATATGTTGTGCCTCACTTGCGAGGACATGAAAGCCGTGAGTCGGAGATTTGCTTTTAATTAAATTCTTTAATGCTTACAAGTGCCAATGAAAATTGTTCAATGCAACAGGATTTAGCGTCGGTGATACGGAAGGTCGCCGATTTTCTCGGTAAATCCGTCGACGGTGTCTACGACAGTAAGAATGTCGATATGCTGATAAACCATCTGAGTTTCAAGAGCATGAAAGCGAATCCGTCTGTGAATTACGAGTCTGTTATTGATAGACTGAAGAAATTCAAAATCACTGAAACTGAGGGAACTTTTATAAAAACCGGCGAGAAGGACCAGTGGAAGCAGGAAATGACTCGCGAGATGATCGATACCTTTGACAAGTGGATTTTGCAGAATACTCAAGGAACGTCTCTTGTGTCGCAATAAATGGAAGGAAAAATGCAAAGCGAACGAAACGGAATCTACCTAGTTATTTTTTTATCCCTCTTCTTCCATCGCTCATTTTATCGACTGATAGTTGAACGTGGAGGCTAGAATAAAAATCTTCGGCGCTTTTCGCATATATTGTCAACACGCTCGAGTCACTCTACACGCAAACGAGAGAAAATCCCGCGAGCTTCAATTACACGCGTCTTTCACGGCTTGTAGTTAGCGCGTATTTCTAACATGACAATGATGCAAGGTCGTAGCGCAATATGGGTATTAACCTTGTACGCGTGATTACTTCGCGAATAATTTCCAAATTTCTAAATCCATTTTACTTCCTTCGGAGTATAAGATTGATGGAAGCAAACAATTCAGCTCCAAAACGGCGAAAGGTTTTTAGTCTTTAATAGCATCAATCGATTCTTCAAAACAGCGGAAACAAATTTCGATCAGCACCGCGCAGATAAACAAGTGTCAGGAAACGGTCGCACGTAGTATCCAGCGGTCCTTGAAGTCCTTGAAGTCCTGAAACGGTTCTGGAATTTTGCCAGTCCTTGAAAAAGTCCTGGTATGTCCTTGAATTTCACGTAAGTTTTTATTTGCTCGCAAATTTGAGCTTGTTTCAAAATGTACAATAGTAACGAACATCCTAAAAAAAATGTGTATGTCAGTTCCGCTGAGATACATATATACATTCTTGCATAGTGAGTAGTTTTTTTTTTTTTTCTGAACTGATTCCAACGTAATCGAAGACTGTTGTCGCGAGATGCATATGTTTATTTTTTTTATAAATGACCTAATACAATTTTGAAATGTTCGGGAAATTGTCGTTCAATGTCCTTCAATTTCGTACGGACTTTTTCACTGGCTAGTGTGTCGCAGTCGGCTCTTATTTGCGATATGCGCTGCTCGTGTCGGAAATATTCCAATTATTTCCTATTTGTGGCACCTGCCTCCTTACGCGAGTGTACAGCGATAACGATAATCTTATCGCTATGCCGTTTATCTGAATCCATTTATCTAGAGGAGAGGTCGCCGAACGCAAGTAGTGTATCCGTCATTCGAAGGAAAGTTCGGCCACTTGACTAAAGTGTTTGAACACCTAAACATAGCCGAAAGATGCAGGGGGAGTCCGACGAGAGCAAATATTTGGATAGCGTCCCGAGAGACAAATTTGTCGTCGAAGGCCGAGCTGGATACATGAGCGTCAACGGTGTTTGCCTGCCGCAATATTATAGCAAATTCAAAGAAGCTATAGAAAATTTTCAAGTACGCGACGACGATGTATGGGTGATCAGTTTTCCAAAGTCTGGTGTGTAATTTCTCGATTATGAAATAAAGTATGAAATATTTAAGCTTCACTCGAAATCACAACCATTAAAAATCTTGCAACAAAGCTCGAACTTCTTTGGACAGCATTGAGTTTATTTCTTTTGTCAATTCGCCGTCGAATATTTAGGGACGACTTGGACGCAGGAGATGGTATGGTGCATCGCGAACGATCTCGACTTCGAGCGAGCCAAAGTTCTTTTATTGGAGAGATTTCCGTTTTTTGAGTAAGTTTGTTCTTTGATACAGACAAATATAACGTGAAATTTTGTAAGATTAAAGTTCATAATTGTTTATTGCAGATATTCGATGTTCCACAATTACATACCGATAACTTTGCGCAATTCTGGACCCGAGTACACAACGGACAGTGTGTCTTACGTGAATAAGCTGCCGAGTCCGAGATTCATTAAATCTCATTTGCCGTACGATTTTCTGCCGCGACAGATTCGCGATGGGACGAAAAAACCGAAGATCATTTACGTAAGTAGAAATCCCAAGGACACGTGCATATCGTACTTCCATCATTCCAAGCTTCTTACCGGCTATGAGGGAGATTTCGATGAGTTTTGCAAACTTTTCATCGCTGGCAAAAGTGAGTAACGACAGATCGAATTTGATCGTAATTCAATCTCCAATCGGCATTTATCAATGTTATCTTTCTTTCTATTGTAGTTGGCTATGCTCCGTTTTGGAAGTACGCCCTTGGATATTCAAGTCGGAGAAACGATGAAAATATGTTGTTTCTCACTTTCGAGGACATGAAAGCCGTGAGTCGGAGATTTGCTTTCAATTCAATTTTTTTAATAGTGACGAGCGTCAATGAAAATTGTTCGACGCAACAGGATTTAGCGTCCGTGATACGAAAGGTCGCCGATTTTCTCGGTAAATCCGTCGACGGTGTCTACGACAGTAAAAACGTCGAGATGTTGATGAACCATCTGAGTTTCAAGAGCATGAAAGCGAATCCGGCTGTGAATTTCGAGCCTCTTGTCGACAAACTGAGGGCATTAAAATTGACCGACGCCGATCGATCTTTCATGCGAAGTGGCGAGAAAGACCAGTGGAAGGAAGACATGACTCGCGAGATGATCGATACCTTTGACGAGTGGATTTCGCAGAATACCCAAGGAACTCGCCTTGAGTCGCAATAAATGAAAGAGAAACTACTAAAAATCTAAGAGAAACATAGAATTCACCGAGTCATTGTTTATCCTTTTTTTCATCGCTCATTATTTCGATCGATATTTGACCATGGAGTGAAGATTAAAAATCTTTGGCGTTTGGCGCTTGTATCGTCGATATGCTCGAGTCTCTCTATGAGCAACCGAGAGAAAATTCCGCGAGCGTCATTAACGGCCCGCAGTTAAAATGTATTTCTAACATGACAATGATGGAAAAAAAAAGTCGTAACGCAAAGTGACTATCAGCCTTGTCCGCGTGGGACTAAAAAGCCTATTGAGTAAAAAGAAAAGCTAATGAAAAATAATTGGTCACTGGTGCGAGGCGTGTCCCGAGGTCGCGCAGGTAATGCTCGCCGAGGACTCGGCCTGGCTATAAAACAATGTAAACGGGAGCGCGGAGTCGATAGTCAACCGATCGCACGAAACACAGTTCGATCGGTCTAATCTATTCAGGATCGATGGAAACAATAGCGATAAGATAACCGAGATCGTACGGATGTTATTGTATCGATTGCTCCATGCAAATAATCGATCAAGTTCATCGAGTTATCGGGATTAAAAAAAAAAAAAAAAAAAACCACTGTCGAAGGATGCCAGAAGAGACCGAAGAGAGCAAATATTTGGACGGCGTTCTGAGAGACAAATTCACCAACGACTTTCGTACCGGATACATCAGTGTCAATGGTGTTTTTCTGCCGCAATATTATCGAAAATTTCACGACGCGATAGAAAATTTTCAAGTCCGCGATGACGATGTCTGGGTCTGCAGTTTTCCGAAGACTGGTATGTAATATTTCGTTCATTAAATACCATGATTTTTGTATTTTTTTTTTTTTTTTTTTTTTTTATATTGCAAAACGTTAATTTTAAACTTGTGTACTTGCGGAATTAATTTAATTCGTTTTTGTTAATCCGCCTCCGTTCCGTTCCGTTAATCCAGGCACAACTTGGACACAGGAGATGGTGTGGTGTATCGCGAATGATCTCGACTTCGAGCGAGCCGAAGTTCTCTTGTCGGAGAGGTTTCCATTCCTCGAGTGAGTTTCATCGTTTCTATAGATATAATAAGCGTTGAAAAATAAATAAATAAATTGACGGTGTGAGGTCCTCTGATCGATTGTTGCAGTCACTCGATACTCTTCGATTACACGACGTTACTTTCGCAAAATCCTGATGTCGACTTTCCGGAGTACGTAACGGACAGCGTGTCCTACGCGAGCAAACTGACGAGTCCAAGATTCATTAAATGTCATTTGCCGTACGATCTTCTGCCGCGACAAATTCGCGACGGTACGAAAAAACCGAGGATCGTTTACGTAACGAGAAACGCAAAGGACACGTGCATATCTTACTACAATCACTGCAAGCTTTTGGAGGGCTATCGGGGAAACTTTGATGACTTTTGCCGTCTCTTTATCGCTGACAAACGTAAGTCTCGCCAACGATGAAATTTTATCGTAACTTTGACGAGTATTTAGTGTTTGTTTACTTTCGTTTCATTTATTTATTTATTTATTTATTTTATTTATTTTTAGTTTGCTACGCGCCGTTTTGGAAGCACGTACTTGGATTCTCGAGTCGGAGAAACGATGAAAACATATTGTTCCTCACTTACGACGCCATGAAAGTCGTAAGAGCGACATTTTTTTTTTTTGATTCTTTAAATGAAATTTTTGTCTAATAAAAATGTGAATGAATTTTGTTTTTTTTTTTTCATTATTTTTTCAGGATCTCGCGTCGGTAATACGAAAGACCGCTGATTTTCTCGGTAAATCCGTCGCCGGTGTCTACGACAGCAGCAGCGTTGAGATATTGATGAAACACCTCAGTTTCGATAGCATGAAAGCGAATCCGGCTGTGAACTACGAGGAAGCTGTCGATATAAATAAGAAATACAATCTCGTGGAAGCCGATGGAGTTTTCATGAGAAGTGGCGAGAGGGACCAGTGGAAGCAGCAAATGACTCGAGAGATGATCGATACCTTTGACACGTGGATTTCCCAGAATAATCAAGATTTTGGACTTGCGTAGCAATAAATGAAAAAAAAAAAAAAATCATGTAAAATGGAACATAGAAATTATCGAATTATCTACGATCCGCCTTTATCACCTATTTTATTTAATGAAAAGATTATAGTTGGTGGTTAAAAATGTTCACCATCTGCCCAGTCACTTTACTCTCAGATAAATTTGGTACACATTGTTTTTTTTTTTTTTTTCTTATCAACAATCGGCAATTTATCTCAGGCAACATTTTAGCCCCGGGAATGTTGCACATCGCAGCTGTCGGTAGGAATGCGACGCGATTCGAGTATAAGCCGCGGTAGTGCGAACTCCCATTGCCCTGATGGAGTTACCTGGCGGAAATTTAACAATCGCTTGCCGCTTCATAAAAGTCGATCAGCCCATTGTTATTATATAATCCGTACATATCGGCACATAATCAATTCTTATTCGTTTCGAATTCAATGCCTACCCCCCTCCCCCCCACCCCCCCGTTTGTTTTTCCATTCGGGCAAATATTAATCCTCCGTTGTACACGCGACGAATATCAATCCCCTTTCATTTCGAAGATTAAAATCAAATTAATTTTCGTAATCCCTGAAACAATAAATCCGCCGAATAATATCGTTTAAATTGAATGAATACATATGGGAACTCTCGACTCATATTATTTGTCAATTGATATGCCAATTTTCGATCGCCTCATGTATATTTTTGTTTGAAATGTTAAAAATTTTTTAAAAATAAAATTAAAATTTATATGTATTTTTTTTTTTTTTTCAGGAAGGTAATCGCCGCAATGCCGGTTGCTGAATCGCATCGCCTTCGTAACGTGAATAGGGGGTCGTATTCGCACGCTATAATTCTGAATACTGTCGACGGATCGTTTGACTGCTCCCTCACTTCTCGTTTCCAGCAATAAACGACCGATAATAAACTAAACGAGAGAAATAAATAAAAAAAAGTCCCTCGTCGGCGTTATATGACCTATATACAGTTATATCCCATTCACCGGAGGAAACAGAAGAAAAACAAAAAAACAGAGGGCGAATTTTCTCTCTGCATGGAGGACGGCGCGCGAGAGTCATCGCGGATAAGGGCTATGCAAATGCGCGTTGTGCGTTTTAATTAAAATTCTACGAGGTCGTTTTGTCAGCGGCGCGTGCCAATAGTCCCAGGGCATTGCGTTCATCCGATTATACCGCATTCCCTTCCGCACTTGGTTATTATTAAATAAGATAAACTTACGTGAATATAAAAATAAAAGAAAAAAATCTCGGAGCCACCTCAGAGTGTAATTTCTTCGATGGAATCTTCGATGGTTCCATTTGTCCAGAAATCGACACAGAATCTTAAAAAAAAAAAAAAAAAAAAAAAAAAAAAATCATCAAAGTATTAAATTAATTAAAATGCATAAATAAAACAACAAAAAAATTCGAAACCTTAAAATAAAAAAATTCAAGAACTAATCTAATTTCGTGCATTAATTGTTTTTTCAATTGGAGTATTCACTGTAAAAAAAAAAAAAAAAATTTGTTTGAAAATTACTCAACAGTATTGGAAGCTTTTTTTTTGTTTTACACGAACCGCTTCTGAAACTTCAAATACATATGCGTTGCAATTTTACAGTGAAATTAGTATTTATTGTGGAAATTTTTGTGAATTTCAGTCAAAAGATTTGTGATCGTAATATCTCGTATTGTAATTCTACAGTAAATAGTACATTAATGTTCAATTAGTGTAAACGATGTGAGAAAATTTCAATTTTCCGTAAATTAAATTTACAATTTTTTTTTTTTTTTTTTTTTTTTTTTTTACAGTGTTCTAGCATTGATTTTGCTAGCGTAGTCGTAATTAAATTATAAAATTTCCCAACCGATGTTTTTGGCACTAAAAGTATCTTCTCGCAGTGTTCGGCACGATTCGGAGATAAACGGGTGGGGTTTTTAAATTGATCTATATATGTACTCGCGTGCATTCCACGGTGAGTGGATTATCATTAATGCAAAGGCTAATAGACATTGCGTGCCGGATGGTTGGGAATACAATGGATCCACTATGGAGATACTAGAACAATACATTCGTTATCGTCATGTTGGCTCGATCTTCGACCGCTTTTAAATGTACCTTGAAAATTCCGTTTATTGTTCAAACACACAAGATCCAGTTAGAGGCTCGTCAGTCGCACTGCTAAATATTAAAGGGACAAAGAAACTATCTAATTTTCACAAATTAATATCAACGGCACGTTCGCGTTAAGGGAATCTGTAATACCATCAGTCGGTAACGTAGAGTTGCGCCTATTTTCTCTCAGACCTTTAATATTTCGGATGGAAGAAAATTGGCTTTTCGTTACTTTCACAGATCGCCCACGAAGTCGTATTTTCCTTTTAGCACAGTATATTGACAGTCTCGAAGAGACTAGTGAAGACGATTTGTTACCGACCGAGCGCGGGGTCGTTGAACGGAAGAATGTTTCGCATGGCCTCGATACGCTTTACGCCGTTCGTGATCCTATAGAATAGAATGCAACGCTGTGGTGGGGACCAATCGGGACGAGGCCACTCGGTATGCGATATCTAAATTTTTTTTCTCTCCTGCGCGTTTTTCGTACGCGCGTGCTCCGATGGTTAATCAGAAGTTTTTGAAATTCCAGCCGGAGCTATATCTATCGGCAGATAATTCACATGGTTTCCGATGCGGTTTGAAGAGGAATGAAAGTCAATGAAAATAAAAGTTATTATTATTATAAAGTAATTTAAACTCCGAGGGTCCGAATACCAATTTATGGACGATAAAAATGTTCACTACCGAGCGAATATCGTACTGCATCGTGTGCGCTACAAACCTCGTTTTTGTCGAAATTTTCCGGAGCACGCAGTTTCCGATTTACGTGGTCTCGAAATTTCGGCCAATCAGCGCCGTCCGAGCGCGTCAGCGCGGCGTCCCATTGGTCGAATCTTCGACCGCCGGTAACTCCGGCAACCGTGGATCCAGTTACGAAGTCTGCCCGAGAAAAGATTTTTTCTTTATCTGACCGTTAATACGATATCACATTTATTTTTCGCTTAATTATTTTCGACACCCTCGGCATTTATTCGAGGCAAAAGCGCTTCGGGTTTAACGAACGAGCAGACGGCACGGGGATGAAAGAGGAAGGATAGGAGAGGAGATAGAGTAGGCTCGAGTTTTCCAAAAGCTTTACGAGGGCGTCCCAGCGTGATGTGGTTCGCGCGTTGCGCGCGGGGAGCGCGTTACCGCATAGGACAGGGCGGGCGCAGAGGTAGCCGGAAGAGTAGTAGTAGTACAGAGGAGTCAGTTCGACGGCGACGCCGGAGCGAACGAACCGACACCAGCAGGACGTGCCTTCGTAGCTCTCACGATCGTACACGTCGATCACTCGATTATTCCTTCCGCGAGTCGCGTCACGCCGCAATAAACGAGCACACAACAAACAAAATAACAAAAGCGCCAACAACAACATTTCTCTCGTCATAGTCGCCAAACGATTCTTCTCGATCTCTTACGCTATATCTCAGCTCCCACTTTTTTCCGCTTGAAAGAAAAACAAAACCATAAAAAAAAAAAGATATCGCAGAGAGAGAGAGTATAAGAATAGAGAATAAGAGGTTAACTCGTCGGTCGGCTTCACGCGGTTACCGACAACGAGAGGGACAAAGGAAAGAAGGTCACAGACACGGAGAACGAACGAGCGTCAGTTGGAAGCGGTTTGATTGGTCGAGGTGACCGACTCGTCACAACAACAGAGAGCGACGATATTTAAGGCCACTTTATAGTTTTTTTTTCTCGCGGACAGAGAGTGCGCGACAAGGAGACTCGACGCCAGATGCGGCTCGATTTATCGATGATCGTTCTGTAAGAGGACACGAAATTGAAACAAAGAGGTGTGTGTCGAAGCGCGCGGGAGGCGAGAAACTTTGGCAGCGGGCTGAGTGTGCTAGGCGCGGTCCCATTCGCTCTGGACTCGCTAAGTAAACGGGAAAATAAACAAAGAGAAATCGGACGTTCGGCTCTTGCGAATAATTTTTAATCCGCGAGAATATATCGTCGATCGAGAGGGTGGCTAATTGAAGATTTTAATAACCGGAGAAATAGGCGCTTTTCGACGATTCGAGTGATAAAATAAAATCTCGATCTGTGTTTAGTTGTAAAACACAAAGTGCACGATCGCGTTGAACGGACTCGATTAATAGAAGTAATAAAAGTTTAAGAATTAAACAAAAAAAAATCAGTTCGAGGCGAAAGTGGAAAACCGGAGGGGACGAGTATCGTTGGTAAACCAAGATCGAAGGTACCTCGGGTTTGAATAAAGGGTGTGATATAACGCAAACGGGACCACAATGGCGTTGAGAATGATCGCATCGACGCGAATCAACATTATTTCCACCCTCGTCGTCGTACTCGTTCTATGCATCGGTGAGCTCTCAACAATCTTCTCAAGGCTTTCCTACCTTTTTTTTTTTCTTTCTTTAAGACTTCAATTTTTTTTTTCTCTTTTCTCTTCGTTCTTGATGAGATATCGACTTGTAGTATAGCTATAGGCTGCCGCTCAAATCTATTATTAGTTCAATCTGTTATGTACAAGAGAGTCCTCCGAGTAGTCGCGGACGGAACAAGGTCGATCGATCAATTTAATTAATCGTACGTCTAGTCTTATTGCCAGCTGGAAGGGTGGAAACGTTCCAGGTTCGTTTCAATTTTTCACTGTCGGCTCGTCTTGCAACACTCGCTTAACACGATTACAAAAGTTTATTTGAGTTTTGATTAAACGGCGCTTCGTCAAATTATTTGCCAGGCATTCCCGTGATCGTTAATCTTTTTTTCTTCTTTGATTCTTGATTTTTTTTTTTTTTTTCTTGAAATAGATACAAGGGTCTGAGAATTTCTTTTCATTTCCGCTCGTACCTGAGCCTTGCAATCTTGTTGAAAAAAACAAAAAATGGTAACTTTTGTCGAACAATTTTTGAGTTTTGGACAAATTGTGATTTATTTTTTCGCGTCAATCTTTGGTGTCTCACCTTACGGTATTCGACGTGCGATTTTAGCGCAGGCTGCTTAGTCTGCCTTTAAGCGTCCCCTTGATAAACGAATTTGCGGTTGCGGTACTCGAGTGGAATACCGTTGTCGGACCATCCGCAGGGCTAACAAAGAGCCACTCGCTGCGTTTACGAGCATTCACTGGTTGGTTAACTGCGCGGCCGACGAGCAAACGAGATAAACATAAAATTTTACGCGGAGAGGCGAAGGTCGAATTTCTTCGAATTTTTTTTTTTTTTTACTGGCTGGGTTGAAAATTTATGTGAAATTTTGTAATTATGAGAGTTAAATACGTTTTGAAAGTAAAAGTTCAAAAAGTTTGTTCGCGAAATTCGCTGGGAAAGCTTGCGGCTACGAATTTAATGAAAATTTCAGGATCGCAACGAAAGCGTCCGATATGCAATGTTTTAATAACTGCTCAATTGAGCGGATGCCGTTGGAACTGCGGAATTGTTTTCTCAAGCAAAATGAGCCCAATGAGACAATGGCATTTTAGCGACGCGTTACGCGAAGCGCCGCGTCGGATTGTCGTTCCTGTACACAACCGCGGAGAAATAATATTGTGTATAACAGCGGAGGTAGGAAAATGGGAAAGCAGCTTTAGGAGGATAGCGGAGCCTCCGGTGCTTGTGCGCAACGTAAATGTAATTCATGTTCGCTTTACCCACCGATACGTACAGCAGAAAATTACCGCAAAGTGAAACCGGTGTGGGGCGTATTGCACAGTTAATGGGCTCGAAAGTAATCTCAAAATAAATAAATCATTAATCTCGGGCTTAATTTTAATCTCGGATAACATTTTTTTTTGGATTTACCAGCATTTCATGTGTGTTCGCCTGTGCCGAACAACTTGTCTTTTTTTTACCTAAAAAACAATATTTACGAGTTCAAGTGAGCGTTCTATATTATCGTGTTTCTTTACATTTTTCATTTTAAAAAAATTGACGGTATTTCGAGAAAAGGCCTCGATGAATTTTACTCTCTAAGTATGGATGAAGTATGAAGTATGAAGTCTAAGTATGGATATTCATCCATACTCTCTAAGTATGGATGAAGAAATCACAATTCAAAGTCAACATTGCGTCACTAAAAAAAAATCACAACTTTTCATTAAAATCGATTGCATTGGACGGAAAAAAAAATAATAATTTATTAACAAACATCGCGATAGAACCAACATCGAAGCAGATATTAATGTCCTATTGTCTTTGCCCATCGTACACAGTACAAAATACTTGGCGCGTCTAACACGCGTTTCTGATCCGCTGAAATGAAATTTTTTTCTTTCTTGTTGACTTATCGAAATAATCTCGAAACAAACACTTAGTATTTTTTCATTTAATTCGAATATCTACTAGCATTGCATATTTCCGTGTCGACAAAGCGAGGATTTTCGCTTTTCAGAGAAGAATAAGTTTTTCATTTTTAAAAATTGACGGTATTTCGAAAAAACCCCTCGATGAATTTTACTCTCTAAGTATGGATGAAGAAATCACAATTCAAAGTCAACATTGCGTCACTAAAAAAAAATCACAACTTTTCATTAAAATCGATTGCATTGGACGGAAAAAAAAGAATAATTTATTAACAAACATCGCGATAGAATCAACATCGAAGCAGATATTAATGTCCTATTGTCTTTGCCCATCGTACACAGTACAAAAGGCTTGGCGCGTCTAAGACGCGTTTCGGATCCGCTGAAATGAAATTTTTTTTCTTTCTTGTTGACTTATCGAAATAATCTCGAAACAAACACTTAGTAATTTTTCATTTAATTCGAATATCTACTAGCATTGCATATTTCCGTGTCGACAAAGCGAGGATTTTCACTTTTCATAGAAGAAAAATATATCAATGTGTCGAAGCGAGCTTCGTACATTATCGTGTTTCTTCGAATTTTTTAATTTCAAACTTCGCGTTATTGCGAGAGAACGAATTTTGCTCTCCGAGCTTTCGTTACCTTCGTAGCAACACAGCGAAGAGATTGAATCCCCGGAGAACGAAGTTAGTCGAAGGTCTTCTTCTGAATCACTAACGGAAGTTCGCACAAAAAAAAGTCTCGACACTTTATTACAATCGTAAAAGTTACGGATACACCGTGAGAAAAAAAGACGTCACTTTATTTTGAAAAAATATCGTGACGGAACGACCTCGAGGTGCATATCGTACGCTCGTGTAAGGTAAAGTAAAGTAAATTAAAGTAAAGTGAAGAGTCTATCGTATAAAGTAAATAAAACAGGGTTTGTACATCCGACCTTTCTTGTCCACCAAAAGTCCAATTTCTTCTCTGTTAATTTTACAATTTTCTTGCTTCCTCATACAGGAAGCTATGTTTTTGTAAAAAAAAAAAAAAAATTGAGATTTTATAGACAGGGTGGCGAAAAGCAGTCTGAACTGTCGATAAATACGATTTCCAGCTGGCGTTTTGACCTTTTCAATTTTGGTGATGTACACATTTTTCGATGTACCTCGGAACATCAATAACGCACTTATCGGTAACCATCTTCAATACAATCGTGAAATAAAAAATACGAGGACCCTTGAAGAAATCAATGGTTTACATGTTTGTCGGCTCGCAATATCTGCGCGACTTTGTACTGCGTACTTACTCAAGACTTAAGGGGGGAGTCTCGCTGCGCGCTGACTTCGCATAAGTTCGACAAAAATAAGAGAAAATTGCAAGTACTTCTTGATGGTATAAAAATCTGAAAAAATTCGTGCATACTAGTAGTGAGGGGGGTAGTGAGAAGACTAATTTTGCACAATAATAATTACAAAATATTACTAATAAATTGATGAAAAAAATAATTGCTTAACAAATTTCCCCGCAAGCCAACTTTTTTTTTTTTCGTGAAAATGATTCGTTTATTTTTCTGAATACGTATGAATTTTTTCACGTCTTTCAGTAATCGTTTATTTATTTATTTTTTTTTAATGGAAAAATCAACGATTACTGAAAAATGTCAAAAAAAAAATTCATACGTATTCAGAAAAATAAACGAATCTTTTTCACGAAAAAAAAAAGTTGCTTTGCGGGCAAATTTGTTAAGTAATGATTTTTTTCATCAATTTCTCAATAACTTTTTGTAATTACTATTATGCAAAATTAATCTTCTCAGTGTCTTTGGTATGAATGAATTTTTTTCAGATTTTTATACCATCAAGAAGTACTTGCAATGTTCTCCTGTTTCTCTCGAACTTATGCGAAGTCAGCGCTCAGCGAGACTTACTCCTTAAGCGATCGACATGGGTGTACAGTTTATCGTTTAATAATCCGGGTGCGTGCGTCGAAACGATGAAGTGCTGCAATTACGGCAGAAAGTTGCGTGGCCACCAACGCGTTGCGACGAGTCTAATTAATTAATAGCACTTTGTTGTTCCAACGTTGCGTTCGTGCTCATCCGCTGTAACCCTCGGATGAAGGACACATACGCATGTCTTATTGTCAGATCGCCTAACATTATGAATCATTGAATAATTAAATTACCCAGTAAAAACAACAATCGTATGCATCCGATTGACGCTTGCCGAATACGAATTTCAATGGCTACAAATTGTTTAACGAATCAACAATACAGCCACCCAACGCAATTGAAGATGACAATCTTCTTAATCTTCGCAATGATCTTTAGAGAAGAATGCAGGATAACGATCTTCTTAATGATCTTCGATAACTCCAATATCTAAAAAAAAAAATTCATTAATTCATTCCCGTTGAAACAAATAAATAAATACGAAATTCGTTGTGACCGATGTACAAAAAAAAATTTCATTCTTCGACCGGAAGCGACGGCACGACGGAAATCCGTCACTTCCGGTTTGAAGATCTCATTTTTTTTTTTTTTTCCGTTCGTCATAGCGAAAAACTTGCAATATCAATTAAGTTTTCCACAGACGAAAGAAATTACAGCCACAAAACAAAAAAAAAAATTGACGTTTCTAAACAAACAAAATTTCGTTAGCATATGCAAATTCGTTTGTTTCATTCACGACCATCGAGCGATGGCGTTTTCGACGGACGCTTTCGTCGGAGCAACATTTGCCGCAGCTCCTAATTGCCGTTGCCATCGGGCTCGTTGCGATGCGCTCTAGCCAGGGAAATCGCGGTGCCCCCGAGCTCGTAGGTACATCGTGTTACAAACGGCACAAGAGCGCGAGCGTGCACACACACTTTATCCCTCGAGTTTGTGTCGCTATTGAAGTCCACGAGTTGATTTTGCGCTTCGGTATCGATATTGTGTGGATTCGAGCCGGACAAGAGCCGTTCGGTGTACGCGAAAGATAGACAGAGAAGAGGTTTCCGCCCCCCCCCCCCCCCTGCTGCCCCCTTTACTCATTTCGCGCGGTGCACTCGTGGAAATCTCGATAAATCTTGCACAGCACAGCGCAGCTGCCTGGTGTTTCATTCGATCTGGTCCTCCCTCGCGGGGCGCGATTCTTCTCGCACTCCCGATAGTCCCGATACCGCTATTCCGGCGTCGATGCCTCCGGGCGTAACGGAAAATTGCGGCAGGATAATGGAATATGCGCGGGGCACGGCACAGTGAATTGAAATACCGTGGGGTTTTTGCGTAATAGCGAGGGCCGAAACATAATCGAAACCGCGCGGACGGGGTTATAACGAGCCGACCACACGAGCCAACGGGATTGATGGATTAGCGGCATTGACTGATTGATCGGTCAACTGGGTAGTACCGAAGAAACAAAGGAGGATGGGAGCACGGCAGAGTGAATCGTAAAAAATTATCTATGGAGATTTTAATTAGGGGGAAAAGGGGAAAATTGGGACAAGGGGAGAGCGAACAATCATGTCCTGTTTCGAGCACAAAAAAAACGATGGGGATGTTCGTGATCAGAGCTGGGCAGTACTTCAAGTATCAAAGTACTTTTTCGTACTTTAAGTACTATTACTGAGTACTGAGACCAAACGTACTTGTTCAAATTTTGAGCATAGCTGAACTCTTTGACGAAGCTATGCTCAAAAATGTCTGTCTCGTAAATCTCGCAACCCAATATTTTCCATTTAAATCCCAAAAATACGATTTTTTTATGCATAAAATCGAGACCTTTCTTACTTTCGCCCACTGTACTAGATCCATACGTCCCATTTTTAGTTGTTATACATCTAGTCGTCGTAGCCCAGTCGATTAGTCTGTTACCAAGGATTGGAAACGAAGAGTTTGGACGATTTGAAAAAATGTTGCTTAGTACTTGGTACTTTAAATACTTTTCGATTTACCCAGCTCTGTTCGTAATAATTTTTCTTCTGCATTACAAAAAAAAAAAAAAAAAATACACTTCCAGGTACGTCTGTGAATTCTTGCAGGTCTTTTTTAGTTCATCAACTTGTTATTCGAATGGTTCGGAAGTTGGGTCTTGGCAAATTCTAGGTACTCGTTGAACAAGTACGTGGAGGCTTCAGAGATGGAGGTGCTAAATAATAATAATAATAATAATAATAATAATAATAATAATAATAATAATAATAATAATAATAATAACAACAACAACAACAACAACAACAACAACAATAATAATAATAATAATAATAATAATAATAATAATAATAATAATAATAATAATAATAATAATAACGAGGATAATAAAGTTACAATAAGCCGCAAAGGCACATTAAAAAAGGTTCGTGGGTGAGACAAACATGTCGCGTCCACAAAAGTACACAAGTCTTTTTTTTTTTTTGCCATGGTAATTGATGGATTGGTGGTATTGAGAGATTAATCGATAAACCGGAAGCACCGAAACATGAAAGGGACGATGGAAGCATCGAAGAGTACATGTTTAAATCGATCTATGAGTACATAAAAAAAAAGAACACGAACAAAAAATAATAATAAGCCGCCATTCAAAAAGTCTTGTGGATGTAATTTGTGCGACGCAGCTGGAACTTACGAAGCGAAAAATAAATCAATTTTTTTCGAAATATCGAGAAATAATCGGAACCTCATTAATTGGATCTTTATCAGTCGTGTTGTGCGGTTCCGGCAGCGAGCTTAATGGGATGGGCGGTGCAATTTCCGATCGAATTATGGTAATTTTCCATCAGCATCAATGACCAAATCGAGAGGGTTATGTGCGTCTACAAGTAAATCGATCGATTGCATATGTATCTCCATTATATCGCTTTGCGACCGAGCTGATAACTACGGCTAATTCTACTACAAGGGGTGGATTTGTGGAAACCAAGTCTCGTGTGTGTAGCGTTGATGAAATGCTCGCTGTTGATAATCCACGAGTTAGTCTCTCCATCCGTTCCATTTCTGCTCATAACGCTCCTCATAAAGTTCCATATCAACGGTTGTAGCGCATTTGCAGCTCGAAACACACGTCCCTTTTGTCTCACGTCAAAGTCACGAAAGAGTGATTTACAACGATCGTGCATGAAAATACACCGGTCTCTCCCCTTTCGTGCCCCACCGTCTATTCAATATCGGGCTGATGCCTCTGCGAGACAAATTTACCACGTTTTCCGCTTCGGATTACTTAGCACAAGTTTCGCACTCCATTTACATGATTCCTCGTTTTCGTTAGAGCAGAGCCATTACACACAGTTCGTCGGTGCAGAGAAATTCGACCTGCATCGAAAAAAAAATGGGTGTCGGTGGACCGCATCCGAAAATTTCGTACAGACATGGGACCAACTATTACCATGTATATAAACAACCCCGGGACAAGACGGACCATCACCAATTTGTCGCGTCCCAAATAAAAAAATGCCCACCTCAAAAGCGCCGCTGTTCCATTTTGCGCCTCACATGCAGCGTACATGAAAATTCGTCCGTCTCTCCCATTCGTCCATTGAATACCGGGACCATACCTGTGTGAGATCAATTTAACCACGGTTTGCGATCCGGATTGCCTGACACAAGTTTAGCTTGATGCGAGTTTTCATTTACATGAGTTCTCATCTCGTTACAGGCTTGCACGGGTTCGTCGAGAAAAAGAAAAAAAATTGTACGCAACGGAATAAAATGGTTTTGCTAGAAAGCATCTGAATATCTCGTACAGGGATGGAACCAATTGTCAGCATGTATAAACAATCTTGGGGCAAAATGGACCCTCACCAGTTTTTTTTTTTTTACAATCCAAAAAGATAATCCCACCTTAGACGGAGCACTCCGTTTTGGTCCGCTGGTCCATTTTGCCTCGCTCTCACCCCACCACGAACAATGTCGGTATTTCAACCCGCCAGACATCTAGTTTACATCCTCTCGTATCTATTAAGCTACCAAGAAGCCAATAAATATCGCTTTATGTCCTAGTAATCCAACGATAAAGACACCCTGTAGTCCAGATGGTCTTAGAGGGACGCGAGAGGATATACGTCGGTAGTATATCTCCCATCGATGTTCCCCTCGATCGAGTAAATTTCTCGATGGTATCATAAACACGAGGGCGAGGGACGAGCGAAGCCGTGCGTTGGTCGGAGCCGAACGTTAATAGTTCAATCCGGTAACGAGCCGGAGCACGCAGTCGAGCAGCATCGATAATAGAGATGTAACAGCTTGCTTAGCAAATAGCGTCGTGATTACTGCAATAGTAAACGGCGCTGCCGACCCGCAGCCTCCTCCGGCTGAATTTCCCTACCGTAGTACGCTCGTATGGTCGAACTAAACCTGTAACTAGCGATATTTCAAAATTTCATTATAACCATTATTGAGCTAACAAAAAATCAGTTATTCAACATTTTTACGCACCAACAGATCGCCAAATCGAAAAACTGGTCTCACCGAACGATGATTTTTCGGAAGACTTTTCGTCAATTTTATATTTCGCAACTTGCAATTTTTTACAATCTGATATTCGTCTTTGATTCATATTTATCGTCACATCTGAGTGCTCGCGATTTTTATTCGCCACTTCAAAGACTCTTGTACGATTGGTCATTCTACATTTTGCGGTTCGTTCATTTTGAAATTCGACATCGTGGTCGATCCAAATTTTTGACGCCAACATCTTTATGTTTGAAATTTTATAATTTTTCAATTTTTTTTTTTTTTTTTAACGTCGCATCAACTGCTATGCAAGTAAGTACGAGTGAACGTTAGTTGTACTTTTGGAATGCCAGTAACTTTTTCGCAATTTTTGTTCACTTGAATTTTTACTTAATTACGGTTCGTCAATCGTCAAATACGACACTTGCGCCGGTCAAAGTGTTGATCTTTGCTCTTCAATGGACCTCGAACGTTCATTTTTCCGGTCACAATTCAGGACGCTCGTCCTTCCATTTCCGATCTCCCAATGATCCGGCCTATTGGATTCAAACCGATAAAGTTGCGCCGTTCGGATATCGTCGCTATCTCCAATTTGGTCGCACTTCCCGCATCACGCGCTCTCGCGACCCCGATTGGCTGTAAAATTTCCCGCGCGGGTAGTTAAGCCGGCTTAAGCCATGGTAATTCGCGTGTTCCGTTCTCGTCAAGCGAACCATGAAGACATCGCGGACGTTTTCGAAGGGCCAGAGCTGCGGATTTAACGAGCCACCACTTTGAGATTGAAACTTCCCTTCTCATCAAACTATCTGCATCGCTTGGCGTACAGTCCTTCCCACCTCTCCCCCAACGCCCTCTCATCTCCCTCGTCGAGAAAGCCCCGGCGATTATACGAGGCTGTTGGGACCGCAGAGTTACGGAGATTGTGGGCTATCTCGACGGGAGAGCCAGGTGTGGAGATGAGATGTGCTATCAAGCTGTACAGGATGGTCCAAAAATGAACAAACAAATAAAAAGAAATTAATTCTTCTCAAGTCCAAAATAGCCCAAAAAGTACAATTCATGACCGACGCGAGGGCAAAGTTCAAAAGTCAACTGCTCGCCCATTCATCGCGATCTTGAATATAAATTCCCGCAAATACGATTTTTTTCATTTAAATAATTTATCGCTCACTTTCATAAATGGCCATTTAAAATTTTTGCGCATGGTTTATCGTGGCTCGTAAACAGAAAAACGCGAAAATTCATTTCGGAGATGAAAACTGGGAACAGAGCTCGAGGCCGAAACGGCCGAACAATGGAAGAGGAAACGCTGGAAGGGCTGAGAATGAAGATAGCAATTTGATGGCTCGTCGGACGTTTAGTCGTGCGCGGTAACCGGTGTTGTAAAAAAAAAAACAAAAACAAAAAAAAACAGAAAAACCTCGAGGGAAAAAAGTCGCTGAACGAACGAGTGTACATAGGTACGCAACGTCCGAGCCGACGAGCAAACGGTTTGTGCTATATTAGCTATCGGTGAGGAATGTACGCCGTGGCGAAAGTGGCGTATAGCCATCGTCTCCCTTCGAGGTCCACGTGAGCGGCAAGTCAAAGCTCGCTTTTCAATTTCTCACGGGGGGGGGGGGGGGGGTAGCCGTGACAAACGACACACTCATGACCTGACCAGCAGCCAGCCAGGAGCCGGCCGGTGTTATAGTCTTCCGTTCCGCCGCTCGCTACTTTTGTCATTCACTTTTTCACCCGGACAAGTCAGACGTTGCGCGCTCCGTGCACGGCTGCACGGGCGCCTGCACCGACCGCGATATTGGACCTTCAGAAATTGCTGTCCGAATTCCCGGAGCGGACCGCTTTTTCCCTGTTTCCACATTACGCCCTTTAATGCCAGACTTGGACGCGACTCTCCAAAAATTCACCACGACTGCCAGATTCGTTATTAAATGTAAACGATATCTCATAGAATCACAATAGAAACGTTTCATTCCATTTCGTTTTTAATTTATTTTATTTCGTTATTTTATGGAAGAGAGGGCAAGAATATCAAATTCGGATCTGGCGATGGCGCGTCCCTTTCGCCAGCTGCGACCATCCGGGGGCTGTTTCGATTCTCGTTTTCCATTCGGAATCTGGACCGCGTTTCGGGTCGGAGCTGAGTCTCGCTGAACGCGGCACGGCGATGCCTCGACTTTACGCTCTAATCATCGTTGGATGGTCATACAGAGTTGTGGGTATCGTGTCACGTCGGAGAGTAAACAGCGTAGCGTTAATGACGAATTCAAACATGTTTGGACCGTACTCGTGATAATATTAATTACACATGATGGGACGAAAGCGGCGAATACGGTCCGGACCAGATATTACCTATTTACACGCCGAGCGCGGTGGGTAATGTCAACCACTTTTACCCCTTTGCACACAAATTTTCGGAGTTTGAGGAGCGGAGTGAGAGACTTCGTAGAAAGCCGGATGAATAATGCCGGTAACATCTGCCGCTAATCCTAAACGTCGCATATTCTCGAGAAACACCGAGTCTGGAGGATTCACTTACGTACGCGCAAAACCATGGAGTGATTAACTTGCGACACCCGGGGATATTCACACTGCAGATTCTGCCCCAGTGTTACAGGCCGCATACACGTTACAGGGCGTCCCAGAAACGGCTCGGATTAATTGCGGGGTTTTCTTTAACACAACGTCGAGCGAACTTTCGATTCGGTATCTCTTCTTTTGCGCACCATCATTTTCGATTCTCGTTGGTTCTTAATCGTAATTGGGGCGGAGCGAGGTAAAACAGACTGTTTTTCAGCAACCTTTAGCGGGACAAAAAGTCCTTCGTGCCGCGCTCTCCCCTACTTCTGAGATGATCGGAAAAACAGGGACGAGTTGGCATGGAAAGTTGGTAAAAGCATTTCCTTAGGACGTTTTATTTATCTTCGAATCCAATTATTTTTCCAGATCCTGGCAATCCCAAGTATGATTTCTCTATATTTATTAATATATCTCTTATGCGAGTGCTACCGACAGCTCGCTACTCGCTATTCCCGTCGCTCGGCACGTTCCGCGCCCCCCTTTACCAACTTACAATCCTCCGCTGGCCATAGATCTCATACTTTATAGGCACTTGGCACAGTTTCACGTGGAAACCGTGCGGGCCCGGCCAGCGAAAAGCACGGATCGGCGGGGGTGAGGCCGAGACGAAAGGCTCGAGTACGGCGGACGCGAGAGGTGGTGAACGGGGGAAACATCCAGAGCCATCGGGAGAAAAATCTTGTTCAAAGTTTGATCAAGTTTAGGAGCCGTCGTCGAACCTCCCATCGGCGTTTCCCTTCTCTCCCATAACTCATCCCCGACAGAGGTCTATCCACTTTTCTAATACCATTCCGTTCTATATACGCTCTTTTACATTTTTTTTTCATCTTTTAAATCTCCCTTCCTCAACTCATTCGATTTTGAGCTCGCGGTCGTTCACCATTCGTCACAGTCATGGCACCGCGTCCCGCGATGCATTATAGAACGGTGCTGGTAGACGCGCTGGCCGCAACGAGAAGTTTGCCGACCGAGAACCGCTGCAAATCTGTCCGAATTGGTGCAGAGATGCAGAATGCATGGCCACACGCTGGTAGTAAGCCTCTGGTACCACCGAAATGCTTCCGGTGCCTGCCAAGCCACTCGACAACCCCATCCGTTATCTTAGCAAGGAAGCGGGATAGGGAAGGTCCGAGCGGGCAATGTAGCGGTTCTTTTCTTCCTCGTTCCCGCGGGATCCTCCGACGACCATTCTTCCTTAACACCGGAAGTTCACCGCGATTAATGAGTCGCACACCGAGAGCGTGTGCGGATCCTTTGAGTAATCATCTTATTCTATTCTAACCGAGACCCCCGTCGTGCCTCTCCGGGCTCATCTCATTTTCTCCCTTATGTTGGCATGGAGACAATTGGCTCGGTATCAGAGACTAGAATTATTCTATTACATTCGTGCGCGCTCCGGCGGTGACGTGCCGTTTCGGGGATTACTTACGGAAAGTTGACAGCGTTGGATGATAAATTTGTACAGCGGTACAGGGAGCTCGAGGCCTCGACAAATATTGTATGAGAGTAATTTTCTCTAAAGCCCACAGTTTCGGAGATACGAGCTGGTGAAGCCTCCGGCCAACGAGCCTCCTACTGTCCACATAGGCGTCTCAAAATTAGGAGTAAAACATTGCACGATCGTATTCACGGACGAAAACTGAACAAACTTTTCCTTTGGCGAAACTCTCTGCGATGCGTAGTTCACGAGTTACAGGACGATAAAGTCAGCAGCCAATGACGCCAGCGCAAGATGTTACCGCTTTTGGCGAGCGCCCATTGGTCGAAACTTCCAACGCTCGTAACTCGGAAATTACGGGTCGGAATAAAAAGTTGCGTGGACGAAATTTGTTTGCTTTTCGAACCTGAACACGATCGTACTATTTTTTCCTCGCACATTCTTTAACATCTTAGTCGGCCGTATAGAAAATTCCGAGGATAACCGGTTCGGAGATAAAAAGCGATCAATTCATGATTTGTAGGATTCTCGTTAGCGATATAGCTTCAGCGACGCTTGCGGCATTTCTTTCGGATGGCAGAGCGTAAAAACTCTTTCGCTTTGGCGGAGAGAGGGAGAGAGTTTGAATTCGGGGCACGTGTTGGCGCGGAAGCCGAGCGGGTTTTATCGCACCACTCATTTCACCTTTTCCTCCCCCCCGCTGCCGTACTCGCGGCTCCTATGCGATGCTGCTGCAAAC
Organism: Amblyjoppa fuscipennis; assembly: GCA_963575735.1. NCBI lineage: Eukaryota > Metazoa > Arthropoda > Insecta > Hymenoptera > Ichneumonidae > Amblyjoppa > Amblyjoppa fuscipennis. The sequence goes on from OY754494.1 coordinate 21,964,816, forward strand.
GCCACCGGTACCCTCTGCTTATTCTCCCCCGCGGTAAACTACAGCGAACGAAAGACCGGCAAAGCGTACCTTACGTTTTTATCTTCTCGTTTTTCTCACGTTTTACTCGTTTCCATCTCGTCGCGACGGACGCTCATTTTTTCCCTCTAAACTACTCCGCCTCCTTTGGTAACGTTTCAGCCCATCTCGTTTATAGGCACTGACTTTCGTTGCACCGTTCCACCTATGTCCCGAGTCTCACTCGAAGAAAGTACAAAAAAAAAGAGAAGGTAAAAATCTAAAGGAGTTTCCGCATAGTTGGACCAGTTGAATGAATGGACCACGCTTATTTCTCGGCAATGCGACGAGGAATCGCGGTGCTGTGGATCAAGCTTTCGTTTTTTAGTTATCAAAATATTCGTACAAAAAAAAAAATCAAGAAAATCTCTTCCATCAAAGAAACGGGACTTTGGGCTACCTCTAAGATTTTTTTTTCTACTTGTTCCTTACAATTTTTTTTTCGATATTCGAGCTATTCGACACTTCGCAGAAAGTACCTGGGCTTTACAGAGTGCAAAGAAATTCGAGCGACGAAGACCGGCGCGTGCTCACGATTTTATTTCCGAGATGAGAGACGAATCTCAGTCTTCCTTCGTCAAAGCTCTCTTTCTCTCGATCTCTTCCGCCTCTGTAATGCCCGCACTCGGCTCACGGTCATCCAACCTCTCCGATTCCTCCGTACCAATTTCCTCAAAAGCAAATTGATATCTTCCCGACGGGGATTCTCCGTCGATGTACATCGGCTCTCGTCAATTATTTTTGCCCGCCGACCCTTCGTCAGCGAGTACCGCGGACCCGTGTATCTGCAATGCAAATATTTCTCTCCGCTGTTCTTCGTTGCATCGGTACAATCTCGTCGTCCAAGATATTCCTCGGAATTCTACCAATCTCCCTTACCTACATTCACCTGATCGAATTTCCAGTTCTCTTTTTCCATATCGTAGTACCCACGTATTGCATACTCCGTTCGTTCCTATTGGTGGCGAAAGTTACAATGTCCATTTCGTTTTTGCACGGCGAGAAAGATCCGACAAAAAAACTACAATGCCATCCGACAGCATTCACCAATACGACCACCTGACACCGAAGTGCCAGATGCAATGTAAATTTTTGCCACAAAATATACGTTATTGGGTAAATAAATGCGAGAACTCCGTAGAAAGTTACCGGTACGTCTTTTTTACAGACTGAGAACAAAATCGTAGACTAAACAAAAACAAAGCGAATTTCTACTGGGTAACACTTGAAAACTCTCGATTAGGCATTAATTTCTAACAATATAGTCAGCAGTTCTCCTTTTATGGTAGAAAATCTAATTAGTTCTCGTGATTTTCGACAGGTAGTGATACAAGATTACCAGAAAATTATGGGAGTTTCTCACGATTATAGTTAATTCTAAATAGCTCATTCGCTCCTTCCTTGCATTTAATTCTAATAGATCCTTCGCTCCGTGTCGGTACAGAGTCTGCAACGTCGTCGGATGGAACACAAAAGACGCCGAGACAAGAGGATCTCGCGCGGAACAGTCTTTCCGGTAAACAGGCGGTTCCCCGGTTTAGAAACAGATACGTGCTAAGCGTCGGGGAACAAGACTCCGGCGGCTGAAGAGTAGAAAGCGCGAGGGGACAGAGAGGAGTGCGGAAAGAACAAGAACAGGAAGCAAGAAAAGAGGAAGTTGGGAAGCCCCGGGCCTCACCGCATGCAGGGACCGGAAGGAAGTTCTCGTCCTCTTGCTCTTTGCGCCTCGCCCAAAAGAGATCGAGCAAAGGAGATGCGATGCAAAGGGAACTGAGACAACCTTTTTCGTTTTGGGTTGCGGGGGGGTATTGCCGGTGGTGAACGAAACTCGTCTAGCCTCGACACAGCAACGTACCCGACGCATATGCGGAGATGGAGGAGCCGAGGACATCTTTCTCTCCTTCCTCTCGTCGGCGCGCAAGCTTCGCAGCGTCATTGTTGGCCAAACTGCCGGCACTCGAGACCTCCTGCCTCTTTCCATTCGTCGTGTATGTGTGTTCACTCGTCTCCTGGGGGAAGGGAAGGGGGGGGGGAGAGGCGCAAGAGGCGACAGAGTACCCGAAGAAGGAGAGCCCGAGTGTTACGTGCTCAAACGCTTCAGTGAAAATGTGTGTAAACTCGTTGAAAAATAGAACAGCTCGGTGAAGTTTGCGCCGGAGGGCGTTAAAATCCGTGCGGCCTCAAGAAATTTTTTCTTTCTTTCTCTTTCGTTTTCCTTTTTTCCTCTCTTATCTTCTTCTTTTTTCCTTGAAAGCTCAACCTTTCCGTCGCCCTGCACTCTCCGTACTCTCGGACGTCGGAATCTGGAATAGTGTAGGCGCTGAGTCGCACACGCATCTCTTAGGGTTCTCCATTCAACCTGCACTCTCGGTTGGAGCTTGCTGGAGCGTTTTTTTTTCTCGCACTGTGGAAAACGCCGATGCGCATCACTGCGCAGTGGGGAAAATAGAGGATTGTTTTTCATTTAAGAAATTATGATTTTGCAAGAACAATATTTTTATGAGAGATTTTCAAGTCTTCAGGATAAAAGTACCAATTATGGACCACCTGGATTGGCACACAAATCTGCGATATACGAACGAGGCGGTGTTCGCCACTCTTTCCCGAACTGCTTTTACTTTCTCATCCCATTCAATGTATGCAAGGAGAGCAAGTATTGCAATTAAAAAAGGAATGGTCCAGAAACATGTTTCGCATAATGCAAAAAGCATTTTCCCATTTCTATCTCTCTGTAGTTTTGTCCCGTCCGAAAGCACAGTAACTGTTCGAAGAGACTTTGGATCCATGCGAAACTTGAATTTCGAATGAATTAATCCTCTTCAGGACTTTACCTTAAATGTCTAAAAACGATTATGAAAAAACGCTAAAACATCTCTCAGAAAAAAAAAAATGCTGCGTAAATGCAAACGCTAAGGATAACGCAATCATACATATATATTTTTTTAATTGCGGACCCCCGCATAGTGCTCTTGGGAGACCACCCTCCCATTTTGACTGCGCCAGTATACACGTCCCACGCGCAAAGTAGCGAGCCTTCGTGTAACCCGGAAACTTTGATCGTTCCATTCGCGCTCGCTTGCCTCTCCCCCTCCCGTCGGTGTATTAGGACGGCTCTGAGCCGATTCTCTTCCGAAGTTTACCCGGCCAGAGAGAGGGAGAGTGCAAAACCATCGAGGCATTCCGCAGTCCACAAGATTCCGTAGAGCTGCACTACTGCAGTACGACCGCCTACTACCCCACTGCCTCGGGAACGAATCAACGAAGGGTGCGGAGTTCGCCGCGATCCTTCGCTGTTTCCATTATACCGGCTGGGGTATTCCCTGGCAATTTTCACTCCGCTGTATATAGACTGCGGTAAATAGTGCCTAATATACAGAAGCGTCGGCAATCGCCAACAGCGGTGTTTCCCTCCGTTGCCTCTTCGGGTCGTGAAAATTTCACGAATGCAAATCTCGTTATGCCTTCCCCGGTCGCGCCCTCTTTCGCGGTCTGGCGGCGCAGTGTTCCAAGCTGGCTTGGCTGATCCTCAAAATACGGATCGAGGAGAGCGGGGCAAAATGGACCCGGTCCTCCCTAATCGAGATAAGACCATTTACATATATTTTTTGATGTGCGGAAAATTGGTAGAGATTGTCCATTTTGCCCCGGTGTTCAGTTCTACGTATACTTATGTCTATGCTGCAACGAGAGACCTGCGTCTCGCTAATTAAAATTCGATAGATATTGCACTGTGTTCTACTAATTGAACCATGTGTGCAAAAGAGGTTTTTTCCCATAAATACTTAAATAAATAAATAAACAAATAAATAAAGTTAAAAATGAAAGCAGAAGTCGTAGTTTACAACATTCATAAAACAGAGTTTTAGAGCCCGGAGGAAAATACGCCCGGTCGGGAGATCCGAATTTACGACGGGAGTTCCGGGTATCAAATAACTTTACACTTTTTTTTTTGTCAAACAACGTTGCCGAATGGGACCGTAACTCGAAACCGGAATGTCATCCGAATTTCTGAAAAAAAAATAAAATTAAAAAAGAATGTCCCATATCTATACGCGCGACATGTACGAGGGATGTAAAAAGCCTCATGCACGTTCGTGTGCACCGGCGCAAATCTCACTCCCCCCCCCCCCCCCCCCCCCCTTACACAGCCGGGCACCTGCTGTTGGCCTCTGGCTGGTGTACGGTTATTTCCCCCGAATTATCATCATCTTCCATTTTCGTTTCTCTTTTGTTAGCGGGCATCGTAATTATCGGGAAGCCGGCGTTACGAGGCGGGCCGCGAGGGACGGCGAGCGTTGGCTCGGCTCTCGCGGCTCGTTGGCTTTTCGGGCGCTTCCTCGCACAGGGTGCTCGTCGTACCGTATCTACCTCCGCTCATACACCCAACTCTAACACTAATGGCGACCGTCCGCGGGGGTAGCGGCTGATACAGAGCCGTCCCGAGAATGTCGTGCCAGTGACTGGCTTGGCTGGATGATTCGCTCGGGGCAACGAAGGATATGCACGCCGCATCTATGTATATACATGTATATAGATGTGTATATGTATGTGTGTGTGTGGAAGCTCGGATCCAGCGCCGCCAGTTTTCTCCGTCCGTCTCTTTTTTCCCTTCTGCCGACTATCTTTGCCCTCGTCGTTGGGAGAAGGGCTTATTTTTGTTTTTTCCCTCGGGGCACCGGCGAGGTCTCTCGGGCCTCTGCACAACCCTCTCTGTCCACACTCCTATTCGCTTCTGCGCTCTTTTTTTTTTTGTTCGCTTCTTTTTTCTTCGTTTTTTTTGGTCATGTTGCTGTGTATGTTTAGCCGGGGTGTACATTGAAGTTGGAGGGCGAGAATGGGTGCAGATATGAGGGAGGCGCGACGGTGGTAAGCCGCGCGGCTGCGAGGTGGGAAGCACGAAAGACCGAATGGTCGGGGATTAGCCCGAGGATACGGTCCGGAAGTGCGGTAGCAGCCGAGGCATGAGCGGAGGAAAGAAGTAAAAAAAGGGGAATAAGAAGGGAAGAAAAAGTGTAAGGGAAGAAAAAAAAAGTGTAGGAAAAGGTATAGAAAGATGAGTCAGGGAGAATGGTCGTGACAAAAAAGTGGGCGAAAGGACAATGGGGGAGGATCGGAATGGTGTGTGGGAGCTACTGTTATAATAACAGCTGGCCGACACCGCGGAGATGAGCATTAACAGGACCGACGGTATATTTTTGAGAGAGAGAGAGTCCATCTCTTTCGGTTTCGAGCTGCCGGTCACCGAGCTCTCTCTCTCTTGTCGGCCTTTATTCTCCCATGGTCTTGACACCGCTGAAATATTTGAGTGCGAGATACGTCCGAAGCAGAGGATCCGAGGAGAAGGGGAAGGAGAGGACCTCTATTCATAAAGCTCGTCTTCAACGTCCGAGCGGGTTCGTACCTCGTCGGGGATGGTCAGTTTTTGCGGGGATAAAGGATGATGCCATCGAGCACATTTGCCAAGGGTCTTCGGTAGAGCGCGGACGGGGACGCGCTGGCGTAGTTCGGTATTATTGGCGCGGAAAATGAGATGGCTCTGGAATTTTTTCGCTGAGTTACGAAACTTTGAAATTCTTCGCCGTCTTCTTATCGTCCCAAAAATTCGAGACTCTTCCCCCGGGAGAGAGAAAATCGTGTCTCGCAAATGCTAGCGAGGAGATGAAACTTTTACGGGGCGCGTATCGTCTTTTGTACTCGCGCAGCTTCGCTTCGGGAGAAAAATGACTTTTATTGCTCCAACAAAATCCCGATCGCTGACAATTTGTTGGAGGGGTTGAAAGGGAAACGATTTTCTGCAGCAGTCGAGTAGCGTTAGAATTTTTATCAAAAATACCGATTCTTTTTTACATTCTTGGAAAGAATGGTCCTTCTGGCAAAATGGTTCTTTTTGGCAAAAACTTTCTGGAAAAAAATGTTCCTTTTGGCAAAAGTGACCTTTCTGGAAATAAGTGGTCCTTTCTAGACAATAAATGTTTGTTAAAAGTACTCACACCTTTCCGCCGCGTGTACATGACAAAACATCGTAGACGTCCGATGCACGGTCGTGTAACTCGCCTGCTGCACGGACAAGCTATCGTACTCCTGGGAGCGATGTGTCGATGCCATCGGAGACCATGGAAAGAGCTCTCGAGGAGGTAGAATCCAGTGGATTACCGTTTCGCAGTCGGACGAATCCATTAAACTCGAAGGATCGGATACTCTCGATTCCACCGCGTATAATCGTCGTTGTTCCGAGCCATCGGAGGAAGAGAGTGAGAACTCGGAGAGTGCAAGAGCCGTCGCACAGAGGCACCCCCAAGGTACCTGCATACACGTTCGGAAAGTGCGCGAAGCTCGGATTACCGGAACCGCTGCGTGAGAGTGGGACAGATAAAGCGCGGATGGAATCGTGCCGGCGCGTTTAGCAACGCTGTTTTGGCCTCTACAACCGTCGCCGTTTACAACGTTAGAGCACAGCTCGTTAATCTCCGAATACGCAACGCGGAGTCGGTATTCGTCTGCGGATCCTTCCGCCGAGCGGAGGGAACATCTCGGGCGGCTCGTGTGTGACCGCGATATGTCGCGACCAATTAGTTTCCGCTCTCGCGGGTACCGCCCGGCGTTCGTTCGCTCCACCGTGAGAGACAGACGAGAGATCCAAACGTCGAGTCGAGAGCACCGGTGCGGCTTGGCTCTTTGCCTCGGGCAGAGAGGAGTGGGAAGGCCTATCGAGGCGGAGGAAGACGACACAGGAAACCCGCATATTAGGCATTCCGCATTTGAAAAAAAAAAAGTTATCGCCAATTTTTCTTCTTTCGGCAGCCGAATGTCAGGAATTTCCTATTTTTGAAAAATGGCGATCACCTTTTTAAAATCTTTAAATTTTTAAATTTCTAGCAGATTCACGGTCGGCGCGAAAAGATAGACGGACGTGTCTGATCGGTAATTTTTTTTTGGAAACTTAAGTTTATGATTCAAAAACTAAAAGACGATTCTCCTTTGCCAGACTTTGAATGAAAATAGTTTTTGGGTTGAGGTTCGTCCGTCCGGAGGTTAACATTCCAGCACTGGCAGGACTCGCGCCTGTAACGGCCAGCCGGCATGGAAACTACCTCGGTAGAACCATAAAAAAAAAATTGCTCGTTAATTTATTAAACGAAATTCAAATAGGAAAATTTGCACTCGAGAGCCGAATGCATAATACACAGTACTGTACTGTATTCGTATAGACGACGAGAGGTCGATCCGTGCGAGATAAATTCGATAAGTCGAGTCTGATTGAAGCCGTACGTATCTACTTTTCTCGAGACCCAACCGTCGGTACACGTGCTCGCCGTGATTTCTTCCCACAGGTACGAGAGGCGAGACGAGGAAAGAAATAGTCGCATATGTTCGATATTGGCTTGTATCTCGGCCCGGCCCGGAGACTCGACCGAATTTCGTGCCCCGCCGCTGCGCCGAATACCGTGCACGGCGACTTGACTTATACACAAGTACGAGAGCAGGAGGGTTAAAAAAAAAGGACGAAGAAAAAAAGCAAACGGGAAAAGAAGAAAAAAAGAAAATCTGCGACAACGTAGAGTGAGTTTCTCGAGACTGGTCGATCTATCACGACTTCACCGAGGCATTTTCCAGTCGGGGCTCGAGTTTTGTACGTGACTCGAGTGGCAAATGATCCTTTCTCTCACTTCGTTTGATCTCCTCCTCGTTCCCTCTTTTACCGTGTGTCACAAAGATCGGAGACCGCGGAATCGGCCGAGGTTACGCGCTCGGCTCTCCTTCGAGCCCGTCTCTCCGAAAACCGCCGCTCCCGCCTCATACGTGCCCGCTCACTCGTCCCGCACCGATTTCCTCGAGTCCTTGCCGATGCCACGCGAAATCCGAGCCTCCTGGCTCTGACAATGACCGGGCAAACCGCCGGTTCCACTTTCATATCTCCGATGGAAATTGCTAAAAAAAAAATTAATCCCCTATCGAGAGTTTCTCTTCTTTACTCAGATTTTTTTTTTTTATTAGTCGCTGACAAACGCCAGAACGATTCTATCGAAGATACGCTTGCGTCTGGTCCTCAGTGTCCGCGACTACTACGTAGAACTTTCGCCCGATTAACATAACCGGTGGATAGTCGGAATTTAATAACTTCAGTGTAAATTGCTAAAAAAAAATTCTACATCTTCTTTTAGTCAGACTTTTTTTTTGCTTAATCGTTGAGGCTCTCCTTTTGCCTCCGCCATGAGATGACTCTACTAAAGATATTATTAGGTCTGACCTGTAATGTCCATGTCTACTGTGTAGAAATGTCGCACATTTAAGACAATCGCTACGTAATCGAAATTTAATATCTTCAATGAAAATTGGTAAAAAAAAAAAAATAATTTATATCAAGAATGTGCTTCTTCTTTCTCATTTAGCACTTCTGCAACCGTCAGGATTATTCTACTCAAGATATTTTTATGTCTGATCTGCAGTGTCCGTGTCTACTGAGTAGAAATTTCGCCCACTTAACACAACCGGTGCGTAGTCGAACTTTAATATCTTCAATGGAAATCGGTAAAAAAAATTATAATTTATATCAAGAATCTCATTCTTGTTATACCCATTGATTTTGTAATTACTCCTTGAAGCTCTCTCAACTCTTCCGCAACCGCCAGGACGATTCTACTCAAGATATTTTTATATCCGATCCGCGCCGTCCGTACCTACTTCACGGGCATTCCGACTGCCTCACACAGACACTACATAATGAAACTTTAATCCCTCTACCAGAAACCGCTAAAAAAAAAAAAACAATCCTATCTCAAGAATCTCCATCCCTTTATTCGCAAATGTATTTATTCCTCCTCAAGATTCTCTGAATCCTTTCGGCAGCATAAAAAAAAAAATACTCGAGATATTCCTTTATTCACTACCATCTACCGGAATAAATTTCGCCAATTTCTCTCAGTCTCGTCGCAAAAACTCCATCCATAAATTTCCATGATCGTCCATATGACCAATGCACATCACTCCGCGTCTCCCTCAAACAGGCTAAACCGAGGTGACGCAACATTGAAACTCGCCCTAACAAGCACTTCCAGTTCGGGTGTCACCTTCCACCTCGAACTCATCCACATGCGCGCACAGACGGCAGCTTTTCTGCAATCGTTACGTCTATGCGCGAGCCCTCCATCCGCATTTCTATGCATATTCGTTTGTTGGCTCTCTCGTGTATCCTCTCGGGTGCAAAGCTCCCGAGAGTCGCGGAGCGAACAGGTCGTGGAGATTAAATCGTCCTACGGCAAAGAGCTAATCTCCAGGTCCGCGGCGGCTTTCTCCCTTTCCCTCGCTGAGCCCCTGCAGACAAATATAGGGAGGGTGCGGGAGGAGAGAGAGAGCAGAGTGTCGGGGCGTGCGTCGTTTGCCCGCACAGTTATTTCGCACTGGCGACCTCTCATCTCAGCATTCCGGATCCGTGAAGTTTCGCAGCATTGCGGCTTTGCTTCTCGTATGAACATCACAGAGCTTCGCGAGATGCTCCTTTCTCGCCCGCAGAGGGTACTCTGCAAACTCTATAGACGTCCCCTGTGGCTGGACACATGTGGGAACTCTCCTGATACGGTGAATGGCACGCGCGGACCACAGTTATAGTTCGAGGTTCGGGTGAATCCTGCGTTATTAAAAACTACCAGATTCTGGAGGGAGGGAAATTGATATATGGGCATTTATTGCACGGTAGAATCTGTGGTCCTCTAGATACATCTTTCAAACAGCGGCGATCGAGGAAAAATGAAAGAAAACCGCAGGAACCACAAGAAAAAATGTGAACAAAGGGAAATAATGAACAATGAAAGGCAAATAAACCGCAAGAGCTGCGAATAAAAACAATGGAGAAGAAAGGCAATTAAAAGAATGGAAAGAAGCGCGGTTAAAAAAAAAACTATATAGAAAAAAAGCACCTGAAAAAATTAAATGAAACTGGAAATGGGAAACTTGAGAGTGGAGGAAGAGAATAAAAATTAGTGAGGACATTTAAAGTCGCGGAGTGTTCTAACTAATAATTTTATACCGTCAGATTAAAAAAAAATAGTCAGCTATCGAGAATCTTCTTCTTTTTACTCGGTAATCGGTTTTTACTCGAGAATCTTCTTCTTTTTACTTCTCGTGTTAGATGTTAAAAATTCCATAAAATCCTACCGCTTGGGTAGATTTCTGTTAAATTCAATTAACGAAGGTACTTTGATCATGGTATTGTATAAAATGTGTATTGCATAAAATAGGACTCGCCGAGTCGAGTGGGGAAAAAAAAGTATAACCGTCAGGTTGTCCGAGAGATCGGACACGGCTAAGAAAATTTCGATAACGAACAAGGCGAGAGAAAGATACCGGTCGTTGAATCCGGGATGTTGAAGACCGTGAGGCGCAGGGAAGGGAACAGCGTGAGATAGAGAGAGACCTCCGGATGAATTTATATTATACGAAGATCCAGTCGGTTCTGATGGTCCAAGCGCAGTGAAGCGAGTGCATTCACTGAAGCTATCTGGGTCAGTTTGCCCAACCCAGCTGTCGTGGCTTGGTCCTTTTCGTCTTGCTGCACCCTCTCGCGCGCCTCGCATGGTCCACGTTGCCCGCAGCAGCACCGGCAGCAGCTCCCCCCGGTCCTTTTCGTCGTGCTACAGATACGGCGTCATTGGGCACCAAAGCCGCACGTTCCCGTCCTCCGAAAGAGCACCACCAAAATTCACCACAGCTCGTCTCTCCGCTCTCCTCTCCCCTCTCCTCTTTCATCCTGTTCGCGACTCGATTCCCCGTCTAGTTATCTTAACGATCCTCCACCGTCTCTTCCGTCTCTCCACCGTCTGGTCGCCACCGGTCCGATGCACGTTGCGGGAAAATTCGCCACCCCCCGACAAACTCGAACCGAGCTCGAAACATCGGTACCGGCTTCGTGGCTTACGTGCATCGGCATCATCACATTTATAGTCCCTCGGACTATGAATATGAACTAACTTCCCCGAGGGTCGGTCGTCTACACAGTAAAAAGGATTTTTGCAAGTAAATTGTTTTTTGTCCTCAAATGTCCGCAATTTTTTTTTTTTTTGTAAATTTGACAAAAAAAGTGTTTGTAATATTAACAAACATTTTTGTAAAGTGGACAAAATTTTATTTGAAAAATTGACAAACTTTTTGGTAAAATGGACATTTAGTTTTTTCCGTTTAAGAAACATCTGTAAAACGAACATTTTATTTTTTTTTAATTAAAGAAAATGGAGAAGATTTTCTGTTTTTAATTAAGAAGGAAAGAGTTGCGTCACGCTTGTGGACGAGAAACGTTGGTAGCTTTTTTAGTGTGTATTCCGGAGTCGCCGGGTGTGACGCGAGAAGCGAAAAAGAAGAGGCGAAACAAAAATTAGGTAAATTCAGAGGAGGTTGCGACGGTGGGTTTGTTACGGGTGTGGAATGGGAATGAGGGTTCGTTGCCGGGAGGTGGTACGACGAGGAGAAGCCGTGGTGGACCAGCCGGATTGGCGGCGTTTGTGATCCTCCATTGCATTGGCATACCGCTCGAATTGCTCGACTCCAACGATCTTACGCAGTTGAGCGATGGGCTCGTGGAACGGACGTACACGTGCAGCCTGCAGCTGCGGTACGTCGGAATATTCACGATTGTCGGGGCTCGGGGAGCAAACGAGGAAGAGGAAGTGGGAGACAGGAGGACGGTCCGTGGAGCTTAACTCTCGTATTGCCGGAGTAGAGACATCCAGGCAATATCGTATGAATCCCTGGTGAAAATTTCGGAGCCTTACAACGGAACCTGACAAGTCAGGGTCCGATGTAAGGCTGGAAAATTTCTATTAGGGTTAACCACAATTGGTACTTTAACCAAATAGTAAAGATACGTTATTGTGATTCAAAGGATGTTCAATATTCATTTAGGATAAATGTGGTTGATATGAGCCACCCAGATTGCTATGAAAATCAATGATTTATGGTCTTGTTTGCCAGGGCAAAACGCAATTGGTACTTTAACGGAATGGTCAAGATACATTATTGTGTTTTAAAGGATGTCGAATATTGATTTAGGGTAAAAGTGGTTGATACGACCTATCTGGATTGCTATGAAAATCAACGATTTATGGTATTGCCAAGGCCCGATGTAACGGTTAAAAAATCTTACCAGCGTACACCACAATCGGTACGTTAACGGAATGGTTAAAGATACGTTATCGTGATTCACAGGAATTAATATCAATTTAGGGTAAAAGTGGTTAATATGATCCACCGCGATTGACGCGTGAGTCAATGATTAACGAACGAGCCATATTCAACGCTTTTACCTGACATATTCAATCGTAGCTCACAATCGGCAAAATTGTTTTCACATCCAATACGATCTATCTAAAAAATGAAAGCAATCAGGTCGCCGAATGTATCAAAATAATCGAGGTTGTTTTCATTGATACCGTCCGGTGATTGCGCTATGAAACCCCGCCGAAGCGGGAAAATGTTCGCGAAGAACACCCGTCGCGCCGGAGGCGAAGATAAATTGTTTTTCGCAATTATGAATGTCCCGCTCGACGTTACGTGAAAAAATGCTGTCGGATTCGTATTCATCGCGACGTTAACTCTTTCACAAAACCTTATTTTTCGGTTCGTTTCTAGTAAAATGAAAATACTCAGGCACTGCCTTGAAATACCAAACGCTCAATCGCCAGAAGCAATTTCTTCAAAAGTTGCATTTATACAAAAAAAAAAAAAAACACGTGAGGAAAAACCGATGAAAATGGAGATTTACTGTCGGGTCCACCGTACCGTTGTGTGACGTTCCAGGGTTTTAAGATAAAAGGAGCTTTGTTCAAAGCTCCGAAACGAGTGAAGGTGCGAAAGAGCGCCGGGGAGACGTGTGTGAAAGCCCGTCAACCCGGTCGACTGTTAATAGTGACTCGGAGGCGTGCGAATGGAATTGAATCGAATCGAACCAGTCGAAGAGTACATTGAAGTAGATATACGAGCTGGTATTACCTCATGTATTGAGGATCGATTGTTCCCACCGTGGTGTTGTGAGCGCCCGCAGCGTCAGCCCGAGCCCCTCTGCTCGCAGCGTAATAAAGTCGGATAATTAGCTGGCTAAGCACTCGTCTTTCTTGGAGCGTTTCTCCACCCGCTCTTTACCTCGAGAGTTTCCACCGAGTAACGACTCCCAGACTCAGATGCGGCGCGCCTACCGCAAAACTCTCTCGCCTTTTTGTCCTACAGCCGCCGGCGCTATCGCTACTCTCCCGCTTCTTTCTCTCGTGTTCCTATACATTCGTTCTGTAACGACTGTACTACACGAGGGGGCAAAGGGGGCGAAGGAGGGTATAAGGTGAAAAAAAAGAAGGTAAGAAAGCCGAGAGCCGCGAGTGATCGTGCCTAATCTGAATCTTGAACCTACCGGTGGTGCGCATCAACTCACCGTGGCCTCTTCACACTGTTCCCCTTTGCCCTACAGTCGTCTTTGTAATAGCCTCATTATTGCGACTATAACTGCAGTATTTTTTTTATTATTAAAAAAAAATAATAACCGTGGATGTTAAAATGGAACACAGGAAGGAAGTGAAATAAATGAAGAAAAAAAAACACCCCTTTGTCCTCCGCGAAATGGATGTTAGTGACTGGTATTCGGATTCCTCGTACTGAGAGGACGGAATGTTTTCATGTGTATGTGTAGAGTAGACGTGGTGAATATCGCAGATTTACGTGTTAATCGGAATGTCCCATATTCACAACTTTCACCCTATATTATTCCTGCATTCGCCGTCTAATTTAGGTCGGAAAAACTTTTTTCGTTTCCCTCATTTCGTACTGCGACTGTCTGCGCCTGGGGGCGATGTCCCCGCAGTGGCGGTGCGATGGTCCGTGGAAGAGACAAACAACTTTTTATAAAACGACTACGAAAAGTGACGCTTTTCGTCATGCGAAAAGCGGTGGCGAAAGTTGGGCTTTTTAGCGTGGCATTCGGAACACACACCCGTTACTTTTTCACACTATTGTTACTCTTTGTAACACGTTCACAAAAAGTCGCCTCTTTCGCGTATGCAAAGTGTGACGAAAGTGGCGCTTGTCAGTGAAGCAAACGGAAAACGCAGTTATTTTTTTTGCACACTTTTTTTAACGCGTACTCATTTTTAGCTAACTTTTTTTAACACCTAGTTAGTTTTTCGCACACTTTGCAGGCACCCAAACGGGGACTCGTGCACCGGTGACAGAAAGTACAGAACTCGCCATCGGCTCGTGCGTCCAACTTTACCGACTTATTCAATGGTCCGCTTTCTCGCCTTTGTAACCAAAAGTACCGTTCCAAAATATAGTACATTAGAAACGGAGACCCGAGAGGTGGAACATGTGTTTCAACGTCTCGGCGGTACCGAGGAGAATAGTGTGCATGCGGTAGGGATTCCTCCTGTCCGGGAGTTACTCTGCCCCTTCGCCGAGAAGAGAGAGTACAGCTCGATGGATATCCGATGGGGATGAAATTCCACGAAAATGCAGCCTGCATGGGTGCGCGCTACATCGGATTCCACCGCGTCGTTTCGCGATATTGGTATCCGCATTATACCGCCGGAAACCTCTCTCCTCTCTTGTGCTCGGTGCTCGCGCTAGCACAATCCAACCCCCCCCTCCAGGCATTACATATATCTATGGATACCGACCCCACCTTGGTGCAGTCGCTAATACATATATACATTTATAATGCATACGAGGCGGGTTACGCGCTCAAAAGCTCTTCTACTCCCGCGACTTGTATCGGTACAGTTGTAGGTTCACCAAAGGAATTCCCTTAAGCCCGATTTTTTTCGGGTGTATCTCCGAACTCATCTCGAAATCGGGCTTACCAGCCGACAAGTCGGGCAAAGATGTGGAGTCGCCCAAAATGGACTAACCCCGGTTTATTGGATCAAATTTTCTATCTCCTTCAGGTCGAAAAGACCCGAAACAATAAAACCACGGAAAGAAGACCGAAGATGTTGAAGATTGAGAATGTGTTTCCTGCAGGAAGTCCCTAGGACCCGATTTTTCAGGGATATTTATGATCTCGTGCCGAAGTCGGGTTTACCATCCGAAAATTGGGGTTGCGATAACGAGTTGGCCAAAATGGACTACTTCCGGTTTATTTCCCTCGCCGAGGAACAAATTTTGTATCTCCTTAGCGTAGAGCGACGCAAAACAATAGAATCGCCGAAAGAACATCCGAGATGTCGAATGTTGAGGAGATGGAAAACACGCCGAAGACGAATCCACTGTACAGAAACAACTTAAATCGTCGAAACTCGAGAGACGCGTGAACTTTCAATCCCAGTGCGAAAACTCCACAATGGATTGATTCTATGCCTGCAGATGTGTGCGAACTCTAACCTCGCGATTGCCGGACGGGCGAAAACGACGAAAAGTTTATCGAGTAAAGAGACGAAAATTTCTCTTGTACCGAAAACTCCCCCGTGACGTCTGGGCGCGCCGCTGAGCCGAGGTGAGAGGAAAGCGCGACACTGCTGCGAACCTCCGTTCAAACATCCGCACATTCCCCGTTCTTCGTACTTTCCTCCTTCCTGCTCCCCACTTCGTTGTACTGTAGTAGTCGGTTAAAGTACGCGCGATGGAAAGAGAAGAGAACAACTGCGGGAAGAGAGCGAGGGACGAACTCTCGCACGTACCAAGTTTTGATTGTTTTCGAAACGGTACCGACCTCGTGGCGCTCTCCCAAACTCTCATTCTCTCTTCCCTACTCTTCGTGATTCCAACCCTTCGGGCCGGGCACGCGGCCGTGTAACGTCAGTTCCGCCACCCCCCACTCCGCCGTTAATTCAATCGCATCGTTGATAACTTCCGGTCGTTACTACCACCGCCAACCAGGAGGGGTACAAAACTCCGCGCGGACCCCGTGCAGAGGGCAAACCTTGGTTTCTTGCTCTCCACCGGCTGGCGTTCAGCCCCAGCGTTCCGTTCCGCTCCGACGCTGCGAAGAATGGGAATTGCCGAACAGTATGTGGATGTTTCGCACACAAGGAGAAAAATAATTAGTTGACACGACGAACTGCGTGATTAATTCGACGACTAATTGGGTTGGGTAATTCATTTGTGGATCTTACAAATGAATGATTTGCCTGAAGTTAAGTTATTGGTAATAAACTGGTTATTGCAATCTGGGAGATGTACTGAAAAAATGATACGTTGGAAAAGCTGGTAGTTGAAACAACTAATTTTTTTAAAAAAGGTGTCAATAAGTGTCTATGAGGATGTCAAGAAGGATAAACGAACTCTCTCATAGAGAAAGCTATGCGCACAATTGTAATAAATGAGACAGCCACGTGCTAATTATTTTGCACCGTAGATTTCGTTTCCGTGTATGTTTGCAACAGGAATTAAAGTAAAGTAAACATTAAACCATTAAACTCGAATCATTGCTATGTTTGTATTTTAATAGACACGGATACTTAAAATTTCGGTATCTTTTTTTTATACAGTGGACCCTTCAACCTTACGAGCGAGCAGCAAAACTCCTAACTGAGGATTTTTCTATCGCCGAGCTTATCCTTACAATTTTCTTTCTGAACAGTTGATAAAAAGAAGAGAAAAAAGGGTCGAGATCGTACTACGGTACAATGAGATCGAAGCCCGAAGTTATTCAAGACCGTCCGTTCTCCGCGCGGAGACTTTTTCCTCTCGTTATTCCAATTAGTAGTATTGGATATTATAATGGTATTAAAAAAAAAATAGAGGTTTCGGACCCTTTTTTAAATTTCGTCCGCAGTGCCATCCACGCCGTGATATAAATGATAGATCATGGGGTAAGTGAGGGGTTCGTTCGGTATATTAATATGCGATATAGAACTCGAACCAATGAGAGAATTCGGGCCTGGGGCGGTTGAGAATCGTATATGCGGCTGCTAGCGACTGTGTCAGACGTCTATGTACGTTCCAGATTCTCTCACGAGGTAGCTCCATCCACCTCCACCTACTCCGACGTACGTATTTGTCTGTGTATTTAACCTACATGCGTTCGCCGCAGTTACATACCTATTGCCTTATACCTACACACACACACACGTGTCCCACTACGACACTCCTGCGTCGTTCCTCGTCGAGATAGCACCACTACGAGGGAAATATATGCGTGCAACACGAATTGGAACTTGGTGGGCGGAAATCTCTGCAAATCTACTCTCTGCTACTCTGCATCTTGCTACTCCCGGCCACTTCACCGGATTCCACCAAATTCCGTATACAGGGTGTAAAGGGAAATTTGTCCTGGCGGAGTGTGGAATTGTGTTGCGGCTTCGATAACGAACCAGGTCTGCGTTGCTGGAAAGGATTTCACAGTTCCCGTTACCGAATTAAGCGATACGGTAAAAAGTGTCTCATCTCTAATCGCGAACACTGGTTTTGCCCCTGTGTTTCGTTTTTCCACATTTTCTCTTAAACCAATCAGGGCAAAAGATCAACGGCGCCATCTGCTATGGATGCTCTTTGGTCCAATCATTGAGTGCTCGTAACCACGAAAACAATGGAGTATCAATCACTCGATCGCTCAATCATTCTGGCTAAGTGGACAGATGTACGGTTTTGAAGCTCGCACAGGAATCTATCATTTTGCGCAACTATTTTGGGAAATCGGATACAGCGCAACGTGCCAGTTGTTCCCAGTTGAATACGACATACAGATCAATAGCCAAGATTGTACATGGAATGTCTCACGTGCAGTCCTTGAGGCTGTATAAGGCAAGCTGTAGAGGAGTTCCGGGACAGTTGCAACGGGAACATCCGGTCAGTCAGAGTCGACGGTCCTGCACGGGTTCACGGGAAATTGGAAAAGTTGCAGCTTATCGAAGAGATTCGGGCCGCCAAGGGGGGGGGGGGGGGGGTGTCGAGGGAAGCGTTGAGATAGCCAGGACTCTGGACCAGCCCCTTCGGGCAACGACCAAAATATGGTATTGGAGATTGAAAACAAGCTCGGGGGCGTGTCGACTTCCGGTGCGACTTTCACAAGCCGACGACATTTGATTTCTTGAACCACGAGTCTTTCGATATTCGAAGCCTCTCTCCGAAGTGATGCGAGGGACAATCGTGAAAAAACTGAACAAACTTATCCTTAACAAAAGATCTGTGCGATGTATAATTTCCGCTTTACGAACCACTGAACTTTGACCCAATGAGATTGCTCGACCAACAGTCTGTCATCTTGCTCTCAATTAAAAACTGAACAAACTTTCCCTTTGGAGGAATTCTCCAAAGTGTATAGTTTCCAAGTTACGAGCTGTCGAAGTCTTCAGCCAATGAGATCGCGCGCGCATATGCGCACCTCGCATGCGGTATGCCTCATTGGCTAAAGCTTCAACCGGCCGTAACTCCGGATCTATGCATCAAATAAAAAAAATTCAAATGCCAAGTTTGTTCAGTTTCTGTTGCCGAATCAGAATCTACAATCCTCGTCCGATTCTGCACACTTCCTGCGTCTCGCTTCTCGCATCGCCGTCTTCTTCGCCAAAATGCATTCATCCGAAAAGTATACCAGCAGCATTTGAGCATACACGGCGCGGAGCCGTTGGCGAACGGCGACTGCACGACTGTCGGTATGCTCTCCGTTTTGGAACTGTACGGCAAGAATCCCGCTGGTGGATTGCTATTAGATATTATAGATGTTTGGAGTTTGCCAGGTCATTCGCAGGTGGACGGTTTGTGATCGCCGGTAGAATTCGACTCCCGCACTCCACCGGCATAGGAAAGGAATGTGCAGGAGGCAGTTGAATCTCCCCTCTCCCCCGCTTCTCATGTACCCGTCGAATGCTCGAACTTGGCTCGAGATCCCTCTGCCCAATTTATGAGGGCCGAAGCATTAAACGAGATTTTATGGGCCATCGTACGAATTTTCGGATATGGCTATGCGGAACGTGCAAGCCCACACGTCTCTCGGATCCTCGGAATAGCACGAGATCTTTCTCTTTTGCACTCAATGGCGAACCGAACTCCGATGCTTTCTCACTTCGGCCCCTCATGTGTGTTCCTCCATTCTGGCGCTGATGCCGAGGAAAAATAACCGGCTCTGCATGCCCGGACTGCACTCCGAATTCATGCCCGTGCCACTCGTTGCTCTCTGCTGCACACCCGCCAGCACACTTGCCCTTCCAAACTTGGAATTTTATGACGTTCCCTCACTGTCTCACTCTCCACGGTCCGCATCGGTCCCCAACGCTAAACTCTGGAGTGTTATATCGTCCTCTCAGCTTCACTTTTACTACCAACCTTTCCGCGTATAATATACCTTTACTTGACGATTTTTACGTCGCTCTCCACGTACAGTTTCATAGTGTGAGTATACACGGTATGTCGCACGAACGACTTCGTAAATCATATCGTAATAGAATAAGCTCTAAAATTTGTCCCTGCCTTATTCAATACCGTCATCGTGTTTACGTCGTCCATTAGCTCGATCAGGCTGGAAGCGCCAGAAGCGAACCTATCCTATAAGTGTGGTCTCCTTTTGAGACTACACTGTATAAAAAGAACTTTGTATGAAATTCAATGTACTGGCACTGAAAGTTTTCATGCATAAATTTGTGTATGTTTTAAATGTCGTGTACAAAGGTGATGAAAAATTAATGTAAAGTATAATATATAAAACTTTAGGGACAGTTCACTTTTAATAGTGTACTTTAATTTCACTATAAAAGCACATTCATTTTTTTTAAATTAGAATTGTACGTTCAATTTAATGTATCAAGTTTTGCATGAAAACTTTCAGTCCGGTACATTTCTTAATAAAAAAAATACTTTTCGCGAATCTACGGACGTGTATTCGTCTGTGGGTGACCACTTGTTTACGAGTTTTTTGTTTTTTTTTTTTAAACTAACGGTATTTTGCATTCTGCGATTTTCAGGCGCGACGCAGGCTATAAGATGTTACAAATGCGGACAATACAACGATGGAGTAGGAAGCATCACTCCGTGCATCAACTACACCGCTCACATGCATCTCGAGGAGTGTCCACCTGCGGCCGAGTGGTGCATCGTGAGTACCAATCTTACTTTTTTTTTTTATTGTACTTTTAAGATACCGAATCCATGCAAACGAAGAAAAATCGACGAAAATTTAGGACTGTTTTAGGATTTAGGACTATTTTACGATTTGCGTTTCCTAAAAAAAAAAAAGCTTATAGCTGGGCGTCCGACGATCCAGAAGCCAATCGTACTATTTTAACTTGTTTTTCATTTTCATTTTTATTGTACATTTGCGAGTCTAAAACATAGAGACGAAGAAAAATCGACCGAAATTTATGACTATGTGTTTTACCTAAAAAAAAAAAAAACAAACAAACCTTGTATTTGAGTATTCGACGATCCGGAGGCGTCGTGCCATTTTATTCGATGACTCGGCCCGTCTTGCATTCCGATTCTTCCGCGAGTCTGCAAGGCGACAACCATCAACCGGTCCAAGAAACTTTTCACTCGGGAATTTCTAAATTTAGCGGGGACCTCCCGGCGCCGAGGGCGTCTTGACATTTTTCCAGCGGAATAACGAATGACGTTATTTACCGTATTTCGCCCTCCCTCTTCCTCCGGTCGTGTCCGAGCTCCCTCCTCGGCCGACGGACTTCCACTCCATCCGTCTGCCCTCTCGGATCTTTCGCGCTTCCGATTTCCATTCACTTCCCCCGTCTCGTTCCGCTGCCTCGTATCTTTTTCACATTTTACACAATAAGCCCGCAGGATTGACCAATTTCTTTCGACTCTTGGCAATGCCACCGTACGACGAGCGTCTCCCTCGTGGACAACTATGAAAGAAGTTTTTTCGTATGCTCGCATCGAGCTACATTTCGTTAATTTCGACACGGGTCAAAAAGCATTGTCTACGTCCAGCAAACAATTTCTACCCTCAAACTCCACATTTTTTTGTTTATTTTTTATAAATCATTTTATTACATCTTATTAAAAAATATTTTACCCTCTCATCATAATATTTGTTAAATAATTTTTATTGTCCGTTGAATGTCAATCTTTTTGACCGTATAACGTCGTCGACGTTTTTTTAGCTTCAACCACTTCCAGCGAACAAGCGGCAATCGATAAATGAATGGTGACTGATCGCCCTTCGATGATGTCCGAAGCAGGAATGTGTGGCTAATGCTCGCCAGCCATGAAAATTGGTCGTCGATGCCCTCGGGATACGGAGTTGGTCCCTCTGGCGCGAGCTATGAACCTCCTGAAACCCGCTCACCCTTGTTCTCCGCTCGGAATGCATCCGCTTGTCGAATGTGCGAACCCTATTTCCCCCGAACGACATTCGAACTATCGGAGCCCGCATCTGCATTAATACACAGTCGGCAAGGCCATAAGAGACCGGGCTATCGGCAATAGTTAATAGCTGGTAGCCGCGACCTCTCGATCGCATTATTAGCCTCGTCCATTTAGCTCGGCGAGTCAAGTGCCCAGGGGTATTCGTCCCGCTTCGTCCTGGAGTACAGGGAGCGCCAATGGCGAGACCGAGATTCACCAATCTACGCAGCCTATTCCAACCTATGCAGAGCCGTGAGAGTCCCGAGTATGGTGTATATATATATATATATATGTATACATATATATAGCCGATGCCAAAATCGACCAGCAGATAGTTGGAGGAAGGGTACAGAGTAACCATCGACGTCGGCTCCGACGGCACGAACACCCTCGACGGTTCACCCTTCCTGTGCGCCGAAGTCCGTCCAACCCCCACCCCCTCCCCCCCCCCGAAATCGACTATTAATTAACGCTCGACCGACTGGATGCCACCTACCATCAACCATCCCCCTTATTATCCTTATGGACTGTTTTCTCTCCGATCGCCATCTGTCCTATGGCCTGTTTCTGACGATATCCAGGTGAGACGTCGCAAGATTATCGTACGGAGAGAGTACGTTTCGTATTATTATTATGATTATTATTATTATTATTAATATGTCAGATCTCGGTGCGGCCTGGGTGTAGATAGGAGGAGGATAAAGAAAGCCCGAGGAAGAATTTATATGCGGAAATGATAATGTTCTATATAGAAAATGAAAATGGTTGCAAGACTGCACAAGGCGAAGGATCGTTTAAACAGCCCTACGTCTTTTAATCGTCGAAACTTTCCATCCCTCCGAGAGGCTCTCGACGACTCCGCGAATTCATCTATGCGACCCGGCGTATAGATATTGATAAAAGACGAGGCTGGAGGCACAGATTTCGTAGAGGTATAGACAAGTACTCGAGAACTGCTGGGGATGAGAGGGAAGAACCAATATGTTCTGCAGCGTGAGACAGGCACACGGAGTGGGAGACAATCTCGGTCGCGAAATCGATTCGTTCTTTTATCGGATATTTCGCTCTCTAAATGTACAAGGTATCCCGAAGCCTCGACAAAAATTGTGGATTCTTATTCGGCCTCAGAGACCGAACAAAACTTGCCTTTGGAATCTTTTGATTCGATCGATGATTTCTGAATTGCGAGCGGTTGAAGTTTCAGCGAATGAGAGACGACGCATGTGCGTTGCGCATATGCGCCTGACGTCTCATTGGCTGAAAATTTCACACGCCTGTATCTCATAAACTATACACTTTGGAGAATTTTTCCAAAGGGAAAGGTTGTTCAGTTTCGAAGCGTGAATGTGATGGTAGAGGTTTTTTTTTTTTTTTTTATTGATGTTGGTTTTCAGGTCACTGTATACGTCCGCGTGACGTTGAATTCTGTCGTCGTGGTGCCCATCGGTAGCATAGCCATGAGGAGTGCCGGTTTCGCTGATCTAGCGGGCCATTTCGAATCTGCATAGAGATTGAACGCGTTGTAGAAACGTCGTTAGACCGTCAAAACTTGATATGCGGAACGCAGCACCCCCAGCTCAGCTACTAACGGTCACTCTCTTTCTCTCTCTCTCTCTCTCTCTCTCTCTCTCTCTCTCTCTCTCTCTCTCTCTCTCTCTCTCTCTCTCTCTCTCTCTCTCTCTCTCTCTCTCTCTCTCTCTCTCTCTCGCTATGTGTCCCTATGTACATCTCCCTCGCTCCGTCTCTATGTCTCTATATCACTCTGTCTCCCTCTTTGAATCGAAGCGGGAATGACGCCGGGACAATTCTACTCGCAGGGCGCGAAATTTGGCTGTAGCTTGTGGATTGTGACCCGAGCGAATAGTCCGCTTCGGTAGCGTTAATCGAACGGGGGAAACTAAATGCAAGAGGAAAATCGAAGAGCCCTCAGAGAGCGAAGCGATTGGATATCGATGTTTAACGATTATTCCCTTTCTCCCTCGTGAATCCGACTATCCAGAGACAACGAAGTTCACGACATTGGCAATATAACGAGGTAGAGAAGCCACACAAAAAAAAAAAAAAAAAAAAAAAAAAAACCAGAAAAAAATTGATAGGGAGAAAAAATGCCATCGCAAAAATTGGTTTCACAAAGTTGCCATGGAACCGGAAGAATTTATAGAAAATCTGTTATTGATATTTTCATCTATAGGTATAGCGGCGAATATTTTTTCAATTTGATGACATTTCCTTTCGGTCGATTGGCCATCCTCTTGTCTCAACGATTTCGTAGCCCCGATTCGATTTATCGAAGCATCTGGAGGCGAAAGACTGACGGAGGAGCGTTAAACTCCAGTGGCAAAAGGATGCGAAATATATAACAGAAAGCCCCGATTTGAGGATTCCCAGCGGGTCGGATTTGCTCCCATTATTCATCGCTTCGTTGAGCTCACTCGAGAGGGGGGTTGGCACACGCTAACTATACTGCACAACTACCCCGTTAACAGATAAGTTCAGGTGCATGATTGCTCGTCGACCTTTATATTTTCTCGGAAAGTTTCACGATTAGCCAAACGTAACATCAGCAACCCAAGTTCTCCCCGTGTTTCCGACGCCTTCAATCTTGCCGAATTACCGAACCTTAGAGTGAAGAAAAAGGGAACAAGAAAAAAATCAAAGTAAAATTTGTCCCACGCCTCGTCGAGCCCGCTAATGGCATGCGATAAATAATTGTTCGATGGCCTTTTCGTGCCGTTACATTACGAATTTTCCAGGTCATCTGACTCCAGAACCTTCGCTACGTCGTGTACTCAACAACCCATATCGTCGCTCAGATTGGCCGCTTTTGATCTTTTCGTCGACTCAACGACATTTTTTTTATATTCTTCTCTTTGCCCCAATCCTTTGCCGGATTTTACGGCAGGAGGTTTCCCACTCGCCACTCCAAAGTTCAGTCCGACACCCTCGAAAATATGATAAATAATTGCTCGGTGACATTTTCCCTTATGTTTAACTTCCAGTCATATCTCTCTCAAACTCGTTGAGACCTTTTGCTCCGTGCGGATTATCCACGGATACACAGCGTCTCCTCGTGGAGTTTTCTTTTTTAATTTCATCCCTTTGCTTCGCTCTATACGGTCCTTTAATCTCATTGTCTACTGTGGAGCCTCCCCTCGCGCGGGTCCTCTTTCATCAATCTAAATACGGCCGAGTTCTCTTCCTGCGCCAGCTCTCCTTCTATACCAATACTGCAGTTATGTTTTTTTTTTTTTTTTAAGTAAAATATACCTACAGAGAATTTATCTCCCGTGGCCGCGGAAGCAGCGTTCCGACACGAAAATTTCATTTCACTCGAGTCGCTTGATTAAAGTATAAAGTATTATCCGCGTAACCGGGCAAAAACGCCCGAGGATCGCGAGAGAAAGAAATAAAATAAGAGAACAAATGAAGAATAATATAAACGGCGGTGTCTATAGTCGCGACTATTCGCCCTCTTTATGCCAATCGAGCTGTCTACCTCCGTGCGAACATCTGTTAGTCGGAAATAACCGAGTATCCAGCGGGGAAGCGGGAATATGCCTTCGCATGCAGATTAATCGTCGAGAAAAAGCGATAGAGGCGTAACGAGCAAAGTTGCCAATTATTTTCTCATCAGTAGCCTACATCGTGGTGGAGAACAAAACAAAACGCCCCTGCATATATATCAGCCATGCAAGCGCCGGTGGAATATGGGCGGAGGAGAAAACAGTGCGAGAAAATTGTTGGAAGAGATTTTGTCTAGTCGGGTTTAAAAATGTGCCACTGACGGGGTGAATTTGTAAATTTGCGATGAGATTGCAGCGGTCGATGAACAGAGATGTTGTTATTTAACGCGCGGTTGCGAGCAACCAATCGGCACATTTTTTAAGTGGAGAACAATGTGCGCACTCCTACATCTTCATTAATATTTCGGCCGAATTGCCCACCCTTTTCAGAAATGTGTTCCTTACTGTTAATTACATGTAACAATTAGATCCTTATTTTACACAGTTTTGTTTTTACACAATACTTATGGAAATTAATAGTTACTCTTATAATACATCAAACGGTTATCGATATAATCTTTGTGAGAGAATTTGACAAGCTCTCAACTTTGTTATTTGTTGACTGGAGACTGCTGTGCGCTCTTGTGAAACATCGGCAGAATCTGAAAGACGCACGGCAAGGAAAAATACACAATGACTTTAAGAATGTGCCGATTGGTCGCTCCGATCCGCAGTTAAATAACAACAAAACCTGTAAAACCTCGAATGGTCGAGGAATTTCAAATGGGTCAGAGAAATCAAGGAAATGCCAGAGAATCACAGATCCACGTTGCAACGTTTTTGTCCCCGACGACAAAATTTCATCAATTCCGACCCAGTGACGATTCCGCAATTTTTCGAGACTACTTTGATACCTCCTACCGGTATAACATCGATTTGCGTTTACGAATAAAACTAATGGCGAGAAGCTGTCGCACAAAACGGAGGAAGAGAACGAACAAAAAAAAGCATGGGCACGAAAGGATATCGGAGGATGGTTCGCCCGCGGTGAAGCGCGATCCCTGCACAGCCCGGTTCGTTCTCAACAGCGAGTGGAAGATACCGCGGAGGCCCTTCATAAATTCAGTCGGGCGTGAGAAGTCCGTGTGCCCCTGCCGCGGATGATTCATTCGCGCGGCGTGAGCTCGTATTTTGCGGAAAAATTTTTGCCACCCTTAACGTCTCGTATATCTCCAACACTCGAACTATCGAATAGCTCACTTATTTCTTTGTGCGTTTGCGTTCTCATCCGTTCGCGAGACAAATGCGGAAGCGTGTGACGCACGAGAGCGTGGAGTGGCAACGCACAGTTAATGTGCGAAATTGGATAAAGCACAGTATTAACGAGAGCGATAGTGTGTATGTTGAAAGAAACGGGATAAATATACGACAAAGGAAAGTTGGCTTTACGATACAAACCACCTAACGATAAGATAGTTTTGCCAGTGGGGAAAGAGAGCCCTTGGCTTTGGATAGCGTTTCGCTCGTAAGTCCAGGGATAAGTGCCACGCTTATCCTACTCCGTGACGACTTGCTTCAACCCCCTTAGCTTTGTACCGCATGTAGGATCCAAGTGGATAGGTAAACAGGGGTGTAAGAACTAGCTTCTGTTTGCCTGTGCCATGTTCGCTCGTATCTATAGAGTGGAAGCTCTCGGTATACATAGATAAAAGGAGTGGACAAGCGCTGGTTTCAGAATAAATATCCTATCGGAAAGATCCCCGAGGCGAGTGTTTGCCTGGCCGATACATAGGGGAGGGGTCTGGCAAGAACGCTAGTAAGGAAACTTGAAGGCGATCGAACGTGTTTCGGAAGGCTGAGGGATAAACGGAAGAGAATAGCGTGGGATGTCAGTTGGAAGGGTTTTCGGTCTACTCGGTGTTAAAACGCTTCTTCCACCGACGTAAATCAAAGACCTACGAGGTGTTTCAAAAGTTGGGTCGAATGAAAACTGCACTAACTTGTTCACGATCGAAAAGCAAACGTAAATTTCCTGAAGCGAAATTTTCTAGAGTGCGTAGTTTCCGAGATAGCGGACGATGAAGTTTCTGGCCAATGAGAGCATCGCGACTTAAGTCCGATTTTGCCGCGCTCACATTGGCTGCAGCTTCGATCGCCGATATCTCAAAAACTACGCTTCGAAAAAAAAAATGTGCCAGACGGAAAGTTTGTTCGTTTCGAAGCGACGGACAAGACGGTGCGGTCTGTCGCTCTCAATTTTGAAACACCGTATATGCAGGGGGCATTCTGGAGGTGGAGCGATGGCTTTCAGTAGTGCGGATCTTGTTCGGTGAGCCAGTTCGCCGCGGAGTTTCTCTTGTCAGTCCGTTTCCTCGGTCCATCTCGGAACTTTCCATTCTTCCTCGCTGCCCTTTCGTCCTGCTTGCGTCTATGCCTGTCTTATCAGCTTGCCCGTTTAAACTTTCATCAAAATTCAAAAGAGCACGTACTCTACCTGACGCCTCTGAATAGACGACCCGCGTTCTTTCATTCTTCCTCGGTCTATATCTCTGACATCCGCGATGCCTATATGCTATATACGGGATAATATTGAGCTCTCGGTCTCGTCTCGGTGCAGCCATCTTACCGTACGAGCTCGATTCTTCCATGCCAGCCTGCGTGCAACCTACATTAGGGGAGACAGGGACTAAATGGGGACACCAACCGAAATGGGAAACGCAGCACACTGCAGACACGGGGCAAAATGGGGCGCTAAAACATTATCAAAACAATTACGCCGCATCGGAAATCTTATGGGATAACTTTCAAGACCGGGAAAATTACAAAATATGAGTTCTCGTGGGAACGATGAGGTTGAAAAATATTTAATTTTGCCCGAAGAGCAATTTTTCTCGGATGCTCGGAACGATTATTGCGAATTTCATTTTATTCTTATTAAACGATCGATTCGTAGCGGCGAACGCATTCGAGCGGCCTTTGTATCTCAACGTGCTCGTTTTGCCCCGGCTTTCCCTACTATACGGGGTTGAAGCTTTAAGAGATTTAAATTTATTATCGGATTTACGCAACCGGAATGGAAGGAAGCTCAGCAAAACGCGCTAAAGAAAGACCTCCCGTACACAACCCCTCTGCATATCCCTTAGTCCGACTAGTACGTTCTCGCTTACCTTTCACGCAATAATATCGTGAATAACGATTTCGAGGTACAAACCCCACCGCGTGTAGGTAGAACGGGCTTGAATGCCGATTTACCGGATACGATGCTCGCAAACTCTACTGGCTTAGCCCGCTAATTCACCTTTGCTTCCGCCCCGTTGTTACCAGCGTCAGGAAACTACCTTCGAGCTACGTATGGGGCGTTCCACGCCAGTTTTTGTAAATGAATCTTGTATGTAAATGACAAAAATAATCATGTTGAGAAAAATAACCCTGTTGAGCTTCGCACCACTAAATTGAAAAAAAAACAAACATACCAACCAACATTGGTGAAGAACAGGAATTCCTTTTTAGGTATCCCCAAAAAATAATTTCCAATTATAATGTTTTCTTCGACAAACCAATTCCCGGTAAATTCTCACTAATGAGTCCAATCAAATGTGTCTCCGAATTTTTTAATTCTAATTTCAATCTATTTTGTTTGGAAAAGGGTTGCGAGTTCCCTGTTGAGAAAAAACTACCTTACAAGATTCTCAACTCTGCCGATTCGGCACGAAATGGCCCGTGCACGCGGAAACTTTGGACGATCTACGCTCGGCTGATGTAGGTACAGGTCCTTTTAGGCGCGACATTGGCACCGAAGGTCTCCTCGAGTTTCCAGCGAGATAAGTACGGTCCGAATTTGCCGCGGATCTCGCCCTACAGCCCTGCAGACCGTCCAAACTTCGGAATCCAAGTTCCCCGCAGTACACACAGAGACTCCATGACATACGTCGTACTTCCGGGCACTTTGCGAACGAGACCGGGGATTCTGTAACAACTGGCGAGGACGGATAACCGCGTGGATGACTCGTTCCTCTCCATCGGTTTCTGGCAGCTCGATTCGGCCAAGAATTAACTATCTTGTTCGCCAAAGTAAAGCTTCAATGGTGCTCGCCAAATTGACCGACGCAACTTCATCCCGTCGGGCTCTTTGCCGGCCCACGATCGCACCGCACCGATGGGACATCGCATAATACATTCGCAGTTCACGTTGAACAGCGAAACTGAACAATGGTATAAAGTAGCGCTGAATAGAGCCGAAGAGAGTTGTAGGTTTCGTGAGAAAGCACCGAATGGGAAGGGAAAAGGCGAAAAAGATGAAGTGGGTCGGGACGCGGGGCGAAGGGGACGGAGATTGGAAATTGAGGCGGCGGCGGGCGCGTTGACGATGAAGAAGAAGAGAAAGAGGAGGAAGTTAAAGAAGCAAAAGCCCGGCAGAGAAGGGGTTAATGGCTTGCTGGACTGTATCGTTGCGCGGCTCTCTGCAAGCTTCGCAGCTCCGTGCACTCGCACTCTATCCCTCCTTCTCCATCTGTGTGTGCAACTCTGAAACACGGCCTGCTCCCTTTTCTTTATTTCGAGCTGCTCTCTAACTCCTTCCCAGCGCGTCCTCGTTCCGTCTTTTCGTTTTTTTTTTCCCCTCTTGTTTTCTTCGCGTTTCCTCTGTTTTTTTATCGCGATAACTACCTTCCCCCACCCACCCAATCCACCGCCTCTACTGGAATTCCCTGTGTTTTCTGACAAAAACCCCGCGCTGCGAAACGCGCAAGAAACATCCCTGCCAAATGTTACGGGCGAAGCTCTTCGAGGAACGGATGCGGTGCGGACTTTGACGGTAACGGCGTCATGATTGTTGGAACAATCAGTTCCAGCGGGCTTCAGCGGCACAGCTGCTTCGGGTAAAGCCTGACAAAGTTGGCGACTCGCGGATAACAAACTTATCCGATGAAAAAATTCAACCGTATTTTCCTACTTTACATGATTTTTTTTTTTGATGTTTTTGGGTGTCAAATATTCGATTTTTTTACTCTTGCTGCTTGAACATCAAGTTATAAGCGATCCACTCTCCAAGAGTAACGAAATAACTTTTCTCCTGGTGCCGGTCCAACTTTTTTGCCCGTGAATTTCCATCGCATCCATTTGGGATCGAAAATTGTCGACAATCGCGCGGAATTGAATAAAAAAACATTGACGAAAAACAGGCATTGCCAGAAAAAAATATCCAACGATAGTGTACATCCTGCTCGCTGACAAACGTTGGATTCCCCAGGCTCGGAATGCCCCCCCCCCCCCC
This sequence comes from Amblyjoppa fuscipennis, assembly GCA_963575735.1. NCBI lineage: Eukaryota > Metazoa > Arthropoda > Insecta > Hymenoptera > Ichneumonidae > Amblyjoppa > Amblyjoppa fuscipennis. The sequence continues at coordinate 21,994,912 of OY754494.1, forward strand.
CCCCCCTAATATCATAGAAAACCCGGCGCTATCCTCCGCGATATCGAACGGCCGTATGAAATACTACTATCGAGCACCAAGATGAGAGTGGGTTGAGGGGTTGAAACGGGCCAAATGTGCGGAAAGTGCGCCAGCTGCGTGACTCCTATCCTACAGCTGTACAACCTATGTGTCATATATTTTTGCACGTACACACGCGCACACGTACGCATAGAGACAGACATATCTCCCTCCTCATGTGCATAGCCGGACAGCAGTCCCTATCACACACTTGCACACATACACACACACACGAACAAAAAAAAAAATGAAAAAAACCTCTCTCCGCTTTCCAACCCCTCGCACTCTTTGCCGCATTTTCCGGTCGATCGGGTAAAAACTGAGGGTGGCTTGCGCGCGCGTTGGAAACGAGAGTAGCGAGTAGTAGCACGACAGCAAACCGTCGAGAGTGTGACGAGTGACGAGTGTCGACCCGAATTCTGCCTCGCTCTTTTTTCCTCCTTACCGGATGGGTCGCTTAAACGAAAAAAAAAAACAAAAAAAATGTATTCCTTTTTTTCGCTACTGCACTGTTTGCAGCTCAACGGGCGCCGGTCCGTGCGCTGCGAAGCAGCAACGTCCGCGGGAGAATCTCTCGCGACGACCGTCGCGATGCGTCTCTTGCCCATCTCTCCGCTCTCGCCCATCCACGGGCTGCGCCCGGTTCTTCAAAGGGAAGAAGTGACTTTCATCGCCAGTCTGCGGCATAATTACTGCGCGTTCCCGGACGAACGAGGCAGTGAGAAAAGCAGCACCGAGAGAGAGAGAGAGAGAACCTCGCGGCCCATACCGAGAGCCAGAACAACCCTCTCGGCGCCCTTTACATCTCCGGCCTCTCCGCGCACGGGAAGAGAACGCGTTAACGGCCGCGATATGTGCCACCTCTTTGTCCTTCTTTTTTTTTTCACTCTATCCTTCCACTAATCTTTTTTTTTACCCTATCCTTCCACTAATCTTGCTTTTTTCTGCGCTTTTTTTTTCGTTTGTCCTACATCGGCAACAACGCGACTCTCTCGATGACGCTCTTCCGTCCAATCTACGCGCTCCCGTATAACCCGCGAGCCACGCCACCGTGTCATGTCGTAAAAATACACCCGGGACTAAAAACTCTCTCGGCCGTATGTCGAGAAAAAAGAAAACCTAAAATTTATTGTATATAAGGTAGTTTCTGGTCGGGCGGGGTGATTCGGGAACTGCGGGAAGAGAGCGCAATAACGTGGTTGGCTGTACACGGTATCCGATGAAAGGGGGGGGGGGGGGGAGATGAGCGGCGATATGGAGAGCCGAAATGATGCAGTGAAATTTCTGTGGGCTTGGAAAATTTTACTCTCGCCACGGGACGACCCTGCTCCGGACAGCCCCGGGCTTAACGTCATGGCGCAATGCCATTCGCGAGAGAAACGAACCTCCCTCCGACTCTAACTGACTTGAACTTCCGGTTACGTCGGAGGCAACTTTTCTCGTTGTAACCGCAGAGCCTCGCAGCCTAACCGGAACCTCCCGTTTGCGGCAACCCTACAGCAGTCCGTATACTGAAATCTGGTGGGAAGAACTGTGATCTGCGATATGTTGATGTCGATTTTTTTTTTTTTTTATTCTCCAAAACTTCGATAATGGGAGATCTCAAGGATCCTGCCTGATGCTCTCCAAATGCTGCTCCTGAGGAAATTCAGTCGCAACGGATGGGGAAAATAAAACACCGTAAATCGCAATTTTTCCCAAAAAGAGTTACGAGCAAAACAAATTTCGCTCATCAATCAAAAACCATATCCGACGTATTTTTTCACCCGATCATGAATATATCGCTCTTCATTTTCACTATCTCAATATCCGATGCGAAGAATCGTGCCGATATTTAAAAAAAAAAAAAAAAAAAAACCAAAAATGGCTATTTTTCCCATACACAGTTAAAAAAGTTTGTACTTTTTAAAACAATTTATTGTCCACAAACGTTCACAATTTTTTATTCGTTAATTTTCCGATCCCCACCATTCGGTTTCTAATTTTACAATCAAAAGTACAAACTAAAATTGTTAATGTCAGGGGATACGGTAGGACAGGTTTGTATAATTCAAACAAGTAACAAACGAGTTTGTCACTTATTTGACAAAATTATTTTTACGAAACTTCGTATTCTGATTTTACGAGATAATTTTTTTGCTGTGTAATGGGTCATAATTAAACATTTCTTCGGTGACCATTTGACAATCGTGTCCAAGGTATCTCGTCGGATGACGAATATATCGTTTTCATTCTCACTATCTCAATGTTCAATGGGAAAAATCGCGCCGATAGATTTAAAACAAAGCATGTTTTCCAATGAACGGCTCCATAGCCGACGAATTTCGGGAAAAGTTCGCGGTACGAGAGATCATGACAAATTGACGAACGAACGACTATGCGGAGTGTCCTCAGAGGGGTAACGTGGGTCACACGTAAGAATATCTATACAGACGAGGGATTAATACGGTAAAGTTTTGCCGAGATTTCCGAAATGGAGACTTTAGTCACGTGCTGGGACATCGGGGGTCGCGAGAACCGTGACTCACATAATCTTAGACGTCTCGGGAGAGAGAAAGGGTAAGATAGAGAGTGAGATAGAGGGAGGGCTCTTGGACAGTGCAGAGAATGGGAGTAGAACTGTGGAGAGGAGATACCGGCATTATGCCGCCAATTTCCGGAGGGATTGCTCGGCGATTCCAGTCCGTCGGACGTTATCGACTCCACGTTCACTCCATGAACAGCCCTCTCCTCTTCTGATATCATATGGACCTCCCCCCTCCTCATCTCCGCATCTAAGTCCAACCAATTTTCGTACTGTCTATACTGTATAATTGGACATTCTTACCCTTTTTATTCTTCCACGACATTTCGGTGTCTCTACGTTTATACATGCAGCCAAAATACACGATGCACGATGCAGTCTACGTATATACATGCAGCCAAAATCGACGCGAAAACGGTAATATGTGAGCATTAATCAGACAAATGAATGGATAAATTAATACAGTAGAAGAATAGAATTTATTTCCATCGTAGGGCGACTTCGCCTTGTACTAATAACACATCAGCTTAAATTTAAGATCACAAAGGGTTTCCGTGCTGTATATGAAAACTAAAACATCTTTTCCAATCAACTCTTTGACATATCCTTATACTATTATACTTGCCCTTATAATATATATATTTTGGGGAGCTGTGGATTTCTTTGTTGGGATGGATGTTTGCCCCCCCCCCCCCGTGTCGCCGGTTTTCATAGCATATAGAACGGATTTCGAAATTCCGAAATTCTACTCCATATGGAATGGATTTCCACGTGCTACGAACCACGTGATCCATGCGAGGGCGCGAAGCGTCCGAGCCAACATAACCGCTAGTAGTATATAAATGTAGCGTATAAACCGGATAAACAGACATATCCATATAGCTCATGAATGAATATAGTATTAATTATATAATAATTGATAATAAAAATAATAATATTACACTAATAAATATTATTATTATTAATGTATATTTCGTCGGACGATGGGAATTCGGAGTATTTTCAAAAGCATTAATCTGTCTATGGCACCGGTCAAAAGCATTGTCATGGTCCCTCGCCGCTTTGTATTACCAGCAGAATTAAGTGTGAAATTGAAGAAAAAAAAGGAGTTACGGAAAAAAGGTGATCTAGGATGGAACGGCGGAATCCCTGAGCGTGAAAGCTCCCTTGGGAATAACCATAGATGCACTACATTGTGCCGTCGTAATTCTCTTCCATTGTAACCGTTAGCTGCGGCGGTTTCTCTCGCGGTGTATATATACCGTGTCGAGAGAATTTCCACTCTCCAGTTCTCTCCATCCACCCCCATCCACCCCTGTCTCTCTCTCTCTCGAATTCCTCGACGAAGCCGATCTCCCCGACTCTTGGGCAACTAATGTTTAATAGAGACGGTAAATCGTCGAAAGTGCACGGGGGTAAGGGAGGGTTTTCTCACATTGTCAGCGAGCGTGCTCGACAGCATTTTCAACGAAAAACCCCGTCGTTAAGGCGCGCCCTACCGGCATGAGATAACATTAGTGCGCGCTACCGTCCTCGATCATTCGGAATAATTTCGGAAAATCTTACGACACTTCTCCAACGTCAAAATTTGTCTTGGCTCTATTAATCGGCGACGAAAATTCTATCTAATTTAGTAATTAAACCCAGAAAAATAATTTATTTGACCGCCACCGTTTGTTTAGATTAAGTAAAATACCTATTTTATTTAAATAAATATTTATTTCATTTAAGTAACTATTTACTTAATTTAAATCAATATTTATTTAAATCAAATGAATATTTTACTTGATCTAAATAAACGGTCGCCGTCAAATAAATGATTTTTCTGGGTATAATTAATTTGTTGAATTTCGTATAATTGTATCTGAGAAAACTCTATCTAATTTATGAATTTATGAATTTATTTTTTTAGTTGTTTTTCTCGATTAACCATTCGATTCGAAGCTTCGTTAATCGTTCCCTCGTGTCGCCCGTTGCGAAATTAGATTTCAGTGAGTAAAAAGAATAATCGCCCGTTCGGAAAAAGTTGGCCAAAGTCGGGCACTCTCGTCCGCACTCGAGGGCAGTGGCCACCGATCTGTGGGCACCGATTGCTCGACGAAAAAAAAAAAAAAAAAAAAAAAAAAAAAAAATCCACATCCGAAAACCGTTCGCAATGGCTCGGGGCGATACCGGAAGTAACGGCCGCAATATCACGTCAAAGAGCCCGGTGTACCGGTTTCACTCGAAACGGGCCGTGGACATCGAGACGATAAATTGTCTGGAAGTTCGGTCGGAGTGAATATAACGAGAAGTTTCAACACCCTCAAAAACGGTCGTCGCTGCGAAGGCTCCGAGTCGGGGCTCGTTATTACTCCTTTTCCACTAGCCGGTCTGTACACTACACTTGTAACGACGATACAGAGACGCGCTACTCCCGTACACTCTCTCGTAGGAAAGAAAAAGAAAAAATTCCAAAAAAAAAAAAAGAGTTTCAAACTTTTTCCGGCTCTCTGATGAGCGAGAGTGGGAAGACCGGGAGAACGAACGGGACGGGAATTACGCCAGCGTTAACGAAGTGATGTCTACCAACGCCGCAATAAGGAATTATTAAGTTGAACCCTCCGTCCCGGTGCCATCTCGTTCTTAATTGGAACGCGTATAGCCGTATCTCTCTTTATTCAGCGAAACTTTAAACCGAGCCTCTCTTTTCTCGCGCCCGGCAGGCTTTGTGTGTGTGTGTGTGTCTTTCGAGCGAAGTTTCGTCTCAAACCGTTACAGCGTTAATTAATCTCGGAATGGCGGCAGTTAATTTGCGCAGAGTTCGTCTATTACGATATATTTAACTATCGTGTGTAACGCGACGTGAAAGGATTGCGGCGGAAGAGTGTTACACGACTCGAAGAATTCGAGTCCGCCAGAATCCTCAATTTGGCTGTCAAGGCGAAGTGAAATCTACTTTTTTTTTTTGAAGTGGTTCAAGTTTTTCCGAGGAGGAAGCATATTCGAACCGGATGCGAACGGTAATTCAGCAAACGGCACAAGTTTGCTTTCGTGACAAAAAAAAAATTAGCACCATTGAAACTTCATCGTGCGTAATGCCGCGCTCGGTAACAAATGAGTTTTATCTATTTTCTCCGCGACTATACTGAAAAAAAAAAAAAAAACTATCAATGATTCAAGTAAAATTTGCTCGCGGCTTGCCAAAGACAAAAGATCTTTCAATTCTACTTTCAATTCGCACAATTTCATCTCGTATTGAAAGGATTGCCGTCGTTGTTTCAATATCATATGGAATTGTAAGAATTGAAAGTAGAAATGAAACAAACATTTTTTCCTCGGCAGCCCGCAAGCGGTTTTTTTTTTTTTTTTTTCAGCGCATTGCATTGTTACAAACGAGCGAAATCAACAACGCGCGTGTTTGGCTTTGGGGCCGATGTTATTAATTACAGTCACCACTATTTATCTCAAGTGCGAACTGTCAGCCTGCTCTCTTCCAAAGTCCGATCAAGACTCTCGTCATCTCGGCAATCATTAATCTGTTCATTTTTCATTTGTCACACCGAGCTATTCCAGTCATCTATGTAAGATTGTATGTCTCGGTCAATCATCATCTCTATATTCGTTACGATGTATTTCGGACAAAATGAAATTAGGCTTTCGTGTATCTGTAAATAATTTACGAAAGCCTAATTTGTCTTTCGTCCGAGATATTAATAATCGCGGAGAAAACGGGAAACCCAATTTGTTACCGACTGACTCAGTGTCACATGCCCTTATTTCGAACGAAATGTAGGGAAGAGCGGGACAAAATGGGACAGTGGGGCAAAAAGGGAAGAGTGCGATAGTACGAAATTTTCCAATGATTCTTTGGATGGTAGTGAGAACGGAGCAGAAAATCTCGATGCATCGATGGGGCGAAATTTGACATTCAAAAGTGCACGGTAAAAAATAATTTCGTTAAATCGGAACGCGAAATTTCGTAAAAATTATTTTGTTAGATAAATGACAAACTTGGTTTGTCACTTATTTGAGTATACGAACCTGTCCTTTAATTTCCTGTGTTATTGACAATTTTACTTTGTACCTTTGTTTGTAAAACTTGAAAATTAACAAATAAAAAATTGTGGTCGTTTGTGGACAATAATTTGTTGTAAAAAGTACAATTTTTTTTTTTTTTTTTTTACTGTGTGATTGAGAAATTGCGTTTTTCCCTACGGTTCCATTTTGCCCCGCTCTCCCCTAATCAGGTTGTCATGCGCCTATCTATTGCCCGCTAAAACTTAACTTGCTGCACACTGAAATATGAACCGTCTCCGAATCGAATAGGGCAGGCGATTTGTTACAGACTGAGCGCGCGTAGCCGGTAGAGTGTTTCACACGGTCTTAATCAGAGGTAAAACTTTAATATGCAACGGGGATGAATGGAAGTAGAGCGAGATGTACCGGTTAGAAATTTACCGTGAGAATACAAGAATTAAAAAATAACAGACTGTTTTATTATTGACTTCAGTGGGTAAACTTTAGGTCGAGCTGCAGCCTCTCCGTTTCCGCGCTCCGGAGCTTTGTGTATCTTTCAAAGGGAGTTTAATTTTACAACCGTTACAACGCTGATTAATCTCACAGTCGCGGGAGTTAATTTGCACAGAGCTTGTACATTACAGTTTAACTATCGTGTGTAGCGCGACGGGGAAGGTGACGGTGGAAGGATGTTAATTAACGCGAAGGAGTCGTAGCATATCTGATAACCCCTTGATTCGGCTCTTAACGGGAGCTAAAACTTTAATTTACAGTTGGGAACAATGGAAGTAGAGCTGGACAGATGTTGGAAATTTATCGTCAGGATAGTAGAGGAATAATAAAAAAAAAACAGTAAGGGACGGATTTATTTCTGACCCTTTAAACGCGATTTTGTCTATGCGATAGCCCGAAACGTGTGGCACGAAAAACACTTGTTACTTTGAAATCAAGACCGGTACAAATTTGAAGAAAAAAAATCTCGAACATGTGTAACAATTGTCGAATGACATCATAAAAAATTGGCAATCATTTAATCCCCAGTTTAGAAGATACATATATTCATTTTTAATACAACATTTAAAAAAAAATCGACGGAAGTAATACATCAATGCAGAAAGTTTTTCGAACATAATTTCGTAAGCAATTTTTTTTTTTTTTGTTATTCGAGTGTGAAATATTGCAGCCGTGAATTTGTGAGAGTAAATGTTGATTCGAAAAAGTCTCGAGCTGTTTTTTTTTTTTTTTTTTTGTGCCAATCCGAAAGTATCTCGGGTCTCGAAGGATCAGCGGGTCTCAAATGTCGGACTGGATGGAAATTCGACTGTCCATCTTCATAATTCGTCGGGATTTCCTATTTATCAGGCTTCGCCACGATGCATCGAGCCTCGTAAATTTCGTCGAGCTTCATAAATTGCATCGGAAACACCGTCACGTCGGCGATATTTTTTTCCCCCTTCGACGCCAACGTTTCCCGTTGAATGTTGCAAAGTACAGCGAAAGGGACAGAGACACTAAAAAAAAAAATAAAAAAAAAAATATATATATACGAGAAGAAGAGCCCGAACAGAGTACAACGGCGATGAAAAGCGACATTACTCATTCACAGTAGAGTTTTCGAGTTTTCCACGGATTTTCACGGACCGCCGGGTGATGGCTGAGAATGTGCAAATCAACGTTTTGCCCGGCATTGTGCATGACGAGAGAGCGGATGAGAGGCTTCTGCTGGTGCTGCTGCCTGCCGAGAGCACGGAGGAGCCTCTCTCTCTCTCCCCCCCACTCTCCCGAGAGTACGGTCTGGTTAATTGTAAATCGGCACAGACAAGAGGGACTTTCCGGATGCGGAATTTCTAGTTTCAGTGCTCCTCGTATACTTTACTCATATACGAAAATTACGAAGAGACGAGGGAAGGGCTCGGAGCCATAAACGAGACTCACTACGGAACCGTGAGGGAGGAGGGGGGGGGGGGGGGGGGGTGGTTTGTCGATGGGTATATTCTCACTCTGAGAGATACACACAAGACACATTTATGAAAATATACCTACAATAGTACATTACGATACTAGTGCGAAAAAACCTTTTCTGACGAGTGTGAGTTTGCAGCACGAGCCGAAGGCGAGTGTTGCAATCGCACGAGTTAAGAAAACGTTTTTTGCACGAGTAAGAGGACTTTTACGCGCGCGAAGCGTGCGTAAAACTGCACTTTACGCATCGAGTGAAATAAATGTATTTATTTATTTTTATATAATATTATATAATATTTTTTTACACTACTCTTTTTTTCCATCGGTACCATCAGTAAAGAGAGAGGGTAAAGAAAATAGGTGGAGATACTTTCCAAAAATAATTGTGTCCTAAATTTCATTTATTTCGACGTGGTAAAGAAAGAAACGGCAGGGATCCTGAAGATCTTCGGACTGTCGTTTAACGCTTCGGAGACCGACAGGCGCAATTGATCGACAAAGTGCCAGAAGTGCTCAATTTCTAGTTTTAGTACTCTTTATACACTCTACTCCTATACGAAAGTTACGAGGAGAGGAGGAAAGGGTCGCGAGTCATAAGCGAGACTCACTGCAGCAGGGATGGGGCTTGCAGATGCGTGTATCGTCACCGGACAAGATACACTCAAGGTACATTTATGAAGATATAAAAATGTATTTATTTACTTTTATTTAATACTATGTAATATCTTTTACAACAATCTTCTTTTAACAACCATCAGTAAAAACTCAAGGGAAAAAGATGAGCAGAAAGTACTTTCCGAAAATAATCAACTCCTCATTTTTCATATTCATTTTTTAAACGTGGTAAAAAAAAAAGATAGCGAAGATCGGTCCGTCGTTGATGACTTCGGAGAGCGAGATGAGCGATGGATCGAAAAAGTGCCAGAAGTGCTGAGGCTCGAATTTTTTTTTTTTTTTTTTTTGTTGCGCGAGCTCCGACTGACGTCCGTCGAGAAGCTCCGGCAGAAAATCTCGGGAAGAAACGACGAGGGCTCAGAGGAAGAATGAAAGAAATGGAAAAGGAATGAAAAAAGTTGACGCTCGACGTTAAGGGTCGAAGGGTAGAACGGAGCGAGGGGTAAACCGGCTGCCGGCTGAGGAGGGGGCAAGTGGCGAGTACGAGTAAAGAAAACAAGCGGTGGAAGGGAGCGGCTGGACCAAAGTTCGGTGGAATATTGGATCCCGACAGAGAAATAGAGAGACAATGCAGCGGGAGTGGAAAAGCCGGAGCTTTCGTGGGAGTAAAAAGTTTCGAGCTTTTTATCGCGCCTCTGATCTCGTCTTATTACGTGAGAATTCTCTCGTGGTCTCGTAACCCAACTAATATCGCTGTCTGCGGCAATTTTTCTCGCGATACCTCGCACAAACATTCCCAGCACATACCCGGCGATAATGTACGAGTAACAGCGACGACCGACATTTTTTTTTTTTTTTTTTGCTCGGCGAAAATTAATGACACACTCGAGCGATAAAAACAATGCCATGATCCTTCCATGTCAACACTTTTCATCTTTATCCGATAAACGACTCGATCGAACTTGAAATACATTGGGCGATAAAGCAGTAAATAAAAATTACGAAAAATTATTTTTGAGATCTTCAAACAAACTCTTGTTTTTTCATCTAAAGCTTTTTTCATTTATCCGTATCCGGTAGACAACTCTATCAAAGTTGAAACAAATTGAACGAAAAAAAAAAAAAAAAAAAAATTGAAAGATAATCTGTTCTCATCGCAGATTGTATTTATTGTATTCATTGGCAATGTTTTACATGGTGCGATCATCGATACACGTAAGATAATATTAACTGTATCTACTTCTATTGCCAACGGGCCATCGACCTGAGTCTTTCACCCCCGATTCGCTTTTTTTTTTTTTTTTTTGTATAGGTGCGTTTTCGGGATAAGAGCAATTTTTCGGATATTCAAAAAATGTACATCTTTTCATCTGAGCCCGTTTCATACAGCCCTATTTTATTAAGCACTCCGTCAAGAAACATTTTTCTTCACCATCGAACGTAGAACACGACTCCATAATGTTTTTTGTTTCACTTTTCCTCTGCATTGTTCATAATTTGAACAAAAAATCGTCGACACGATTCACATCCTAGGCGGCGATGGTTGAACTACGAAGAAACTTAGCCGTAACTTGGGTAAAACTTTGTCTTTGTGTACATAAGATATAAATTAAAGTAGTAAATAACAGGATGTCTCGACTATAGGACCCTGTTGGTCGACCGTCCCGGATGCCGCGATGTGGAATGGCGAGGAGAAGGAGGGGGATTTGGTGTAGCATTCGAGAAACGAATTTCGCATAAATTTTCATACACGTCAGTATGGGACAAGGTGGGGGAGCAAAGGAGGATTTTGCGGCTACAGTATGGCTCGCTTATAGCGAACACGGTATACATATATATACGCGTGTAAATGCGAAAAATTTTATACTCCCGGCTTGCTTACGCTACCGAGGAGTGATCGATAGTTTCTCTCGTCGTCGCTTTATGTTCGCCTCACCCCCTGCTCGGTAAACCTTCCCCATTCCCGTACGCAAAAGTACACATTATGATACATATACGTATATATTTATATATATGTATATATACATATGCATATGCATATTGAAGGAAGCTTGCGAAGCGAGAAAACCAGGTCCGGACGACCCGAACCACCGCAACGTACAAATTCTTGTCCCTCTTACCCCCGTTTGAGCTTCCAGTGTCGTTGCTTTTCCACTTGTCATTCCTGTTGATGCTTCTGTATTTCGGCCTACACCGAGGTACTTCGTTCGATTCTCACGTTTCTTCTTGATTTACATTTTTTTTCTTTTTTTTTTTTCACGAACACTACCTCGACCGAGTTTCGAGAATCGTCGGCATTAATTTCTCTTTAAACCGACCTCAAGAAAAAATTTCTCTGACAACGTTGAAAAAAAATTGTTAGGATGGACTACGAGAAACAACATTTTGAAGAAGGAATACACAAGTGAACCGTAGCAAATGATAGATAATAATAATAATAAGTATTATCAATATATTATATATAATTTATTTATTTAAATGAAAACCCTAAGCCCAATTACAAGTTGATCGGAAACCCCATTCAGCGATTTTAAAAAGACTGCGAATGACCAGATGCACGATGATGTAAAGACAAAAATAAAGGATACACAAAATGTTTAGCGAATAACGTAGAATGCATAAAAGATAATGCCAAAAAATAATTCAGAGTCGCATATTATATTTTATTATTGTAATATAATAATAATAATAAGTATTATTATTATTATTATTATTATTATTACAAGGACCTTTTATATAAAATTCCAAGGACCAATGGTGCGATAAAACTCCAAAAGTCTACGATTGAAGGTAATCATAATAATTTTCAGTTCAATAAAATCGTAATTTTTGTTTGCATTAATTTGGAGGCAGTATCGTACAGGCGCATTTACGAAAGTATTATGCACAGCGAGTTTCTGTCGCTTACGTAAACCGTAAGCGGTATAGGACGAGAGGAGAACTATAGCTATAGATTATTCACACGGTAGGAGGTTCGTAGTTAGTTGCCAGGTAGTTTGCCAGGCGCTCGTTGGGTTTTGGAGTCGCTCTATACCTCGGAGGTATGCGAGAGTACGAACGGCGACTAACCAACGGCGAAGGCCTCTCCGAAACGACGAAGGGTGCATGCACAGCGAGGAGAGAGAGAGAGAGAGAGAAAAGGGGGATGAAATAGAGGGAGGAGCTGCGAGCACCTGAGTGGAACACTCTCGTCAAAATATGCTGCACAACCTGCTCGCCGCTCTCCCTCTTCGTTGCATAGTTTAAACGGGCTGGCCCTCGATATTTTTCAGCGGAGTTCCTCCAGCCCGCTGGCGCGATACCGCGATAAAACCGGACTCCGAGGAAGAGAATGCGGATGGAGAGACACAGAGCCGTGTGTTATGCGGCAGATTATATCGACCATTAAAAAAAAAATTAAAAAAAAATATGTGTTCATTAATTTTTTCTTATTCGTTTATTTGTCCGATCTGCACGGAGCGGAGCAAGATTCGCTCGGTTTTGCATATTGGCGTCGGTCGGATAAAAAGTAAATAAAAAAAAATAAAATAAAATAAATAATTCGAAACGATATCGCATAATTCACTTCGGAGTCGACTTTCACGCGCGTCTCGGAACGAAATATTAACACGTATTTTTTGTTGATTGCGCGGCTCTCGGGTTTTCTCCTCGATTTCGTCCTAACTTGAGTGAAAGAAAAGAGAGGGAGAGGGGGAGAAAAAAAAAGAACCTGAGAAACAGGAAAAAATAAATAGAAAATTTCGTTGCCCAACCGACCACCGGCAGGGTTTCGGTGCAAACGAGCTTTTCAAAAGAGTTCACCGGGCTGAAGCGGCCGAGGAGAGCGCGGAAAGGGGCGCTCGGCAGGTGGGAGGGACTGCTCGAAGAGTCGAGTGAGTGAGCAAGAGAGCTTGGAAACGTTGGAGAAAATCGAGCGAAAGAGTGAATATAGAGGGAAAGTCCTTTCGCGAGGCGACTAACGCGCCCACTCGTTCGTACTGTGCTCTCTCCCTCGCTCTCTTCGTGCTTTCGTGTTTTTTTTTTTTTTTTTTTCATTTCTTTTCCGACTCTCTTGGCCTCGCCAAGCCAACACGGGCATTGCAGAGTGATTCGAAATTATGCAGTCCCTTACGAGTACGAGGAGTACAAGGACCACGACGGCTATGAGAATCTGGCCAACGTGACGATCCCACTGCAGCACATACTCGGTTCCTCTCACGAGAATGCAAATTTTACGGCTAAAACGCCAAAGCGTAATGTGTGTGTGTGTGTGTGTGTGCGGGTGTTCATGCATGTGCGCGAGTCCGGGAGAGAGCGAGTGATAGCGGATCTATCCGGCGTCTATACCGGGATAGGACAAGTGCCAAACGACGATGCGAGGAATCTTGAAACTCAACATTCTCGACTTCGTTTGAAATATTCTCTATTTCGCCTCCGGCAAGAATCCATAAAGACCCTTAAATTGAATTAAAAAACAAATTTATTTGTTTATTAGTACAGACTCGATGACGGTAGGACAAGTGCCAAACGGCTACGCGAGGAACCTCGAAAGTCAACATTTTCCCCGAATCCAATTTAAACTATTCTCCATTTCGTTCCGGCAAAAGTCCATAAAGCTCTCTATATTCAGTAAACAAAATTATTCGTTTATTAATTCAGGCGCAATGTAAATTTTTTCAATATTTTTCGGGTGCTGTCTCATAGTTTTCTTCGTTATTTCCTCCGAAAAGCTTCCTCCATGATGAACCCAAAAAATGACCAAACATACTTTTTTCACTACCGCGAAGTAGCGCGAAAATGTACGATTATCAGCTTTTCCACTCAGTATAAAGTCTCCGACTTAACAGCATTTCGCAATTCGAAATGCTGTTACTAAAAAAAAAAAAAAAAAACAAAATCCCGAACGAAAAGAGTCTTAAAATGTTGAAACGAAGTGACCGGACGATATTGGAGTAAATTTAACCGGGCGCGTACAGCCACGGTACGGCTGCAGCCTCCAAGTGTATTAAAGAGTCACTCCGATGCCCTTTCGGTCCCAGGTTCGTCCCCGGTTCATAGCCCCGTTCCCAGTTTACACGGCAATTTTCCGCGTACCGCCCTTAGTGTACTCCACGTGGCTTCTGGCAGGTAACGATACTATCATGGAGGCCAAACAACACTCCTCGCATCCTTACCGTAACGTGCCTGCCATGCTTTTCCGCACACGTATACGCTTTCATGAACTTTCACAGCGTGCAATACCTGTATATATGATATATACGTTGAGCGTATACAGTACGTTGCACCGCTTTTACCTTCATCCGCCGGAAGGACGATGAAGCACGAGCGTAACACGATAAAACCAGTCATACAACAACGGCGAACGGGCCCGTTAAGCCCCGATCCAACAGATCGTTCACGGAATTTCAAGCAGTCGTCCCGTCGAACTCTCGCACCCCGTTCCTAATTACGTATACGATACATCTCCGGATTTTGGCTCCGACCAAACCCATCCGCCGGCTCGCAGAGTGGTCGCGTCAGCGCGAACGACGATCCGTTATAGTCGCTGCGCTTCGGCAACGGCACGCTCCTTCCCCCCCCCCCCCCCTCCCCCCTCCCCCCAATCCGATGCAATTAAACTTCCATGATCGCCGGAGGATCGTGCAGGCGTCGGGGATACCTCAGACCCGGGACACGGGACATTGAGGAATTAGATGAGAAATCGAAAGATGAGAGATGACCGGAAGAGAAATAGCTCCCCGGTGCCTCGAGGATCGTCGAGTTCGTTTCGTCGTTGCCCGGAGTATCAGTCAACGCGGACGGGGCGAAGAGGATCGCGCCAGTTCAGACATACGGCCGGGTCGAAGGCGAACCAACCCCCCCCCCCCCCCCCCCCCTTTCATTTGTCTCTATTATACCTTTATTATGACGTCACGTCCGTGCCAAGTTTCTCCCGTTCTTCGCCGGTTGCAGAGATGTTCGGGGGCGCGTCGAGAGGGTTGAAAAGGTGTGAGGGAGAGAATCTCGTGCACCATTCCTGCCTCGCACCAGATAGGAATGGCTTTCCCGCGGAGCGCCGAGGGTATTACCGTCGGGCAAGAAGCTCATTCTTTCCACCTTAGTCTCCTACGGTTCGTCTTCCCTTGTTCGGCTCCTCTTCCTATCACCCATTTCACCTCCCCTCGCCGGATAGAGAGGACTACCCGGTAAGCTTTCGCGAATTGGCCTCCGGCTTGGCGACTCTCGGAGGCTTTTCCATTCCGCGCGCGAACCACGCTGGAGGCTCGCTCAGCGCCGTCCGGGGAGCGTCCAATATAGGCTGGAGTCATTCCGCGGGGTTCATTCACAGTTCGTACGCGTCTTCACCTACTACCATTGTCCGGAGCTCTGCGGCCTCTTTTTTTTTTTTTTTTTTTTAAGGACCGTGAAGAGCGCCGAATTTATCGCCGTTATCGAGGGAGAAACAAGATTCTCGTGCCTGGTGGGACAAGATCGTAGGGCAGGTCAAATGGGATTCGCGAATCGATGTTGGGTTGGAGGCTAACGTGTATTCTTTCCGTTTTTCTAGTTTCTTTACATTTGATTATTATTATTGATCAGAGCTGGGCGGATTAAAGTACATGAGTACTCATTTGCTACTTAATGTACGTACTTGAAGTATCAAAGTGCTTTTCGATACTTCAAGTACTATTAATGTGTAGGCTAGACTACTAAGACCAAAGTACTTGTACAATTTTGAGCATTGCTCTTTGAGGTATTGCTCAAAATTGTAATATATAAGGAAACCATGTGCACATTACTTTGCACCTCTTTCGTAACGTAAAAAAATGTCTCATCAAATTATTTTACTCCGAAACCCAATATTTTCCATTTAAATCCCAAAAATACGAGATTTTTCGTGCATAAAATCGAGATTTTCGATGTCTCACTGTACTTTAGTCCCAAAAAGGCCAGCCGATTCGTGTTCAGCGGGGAAAAAAAAATACATCGAAATACATGGTAGTTCAGTTAAATAATTACAAGAATAACAATAGAATAGATTGCTGGTATTACCCGAAGGTGTATTAGTCGCAGTCGAAAAAATGAGATTTCCAAGATTGAAAGATACATCTACAGGACACACACATATTGGAGCACTACGTGGAAAAAAAAAAAAAAACGCCTACAGGAATAGAGCACCGCCAGGGTGGAAGCATGAAACGTACTGACGTATTGGCTCCGGAGGGTTGTTCCGAGGGTGATACGCGCGACCGACAAAGGCGGGGTACCTCCTGGATTTGACACGATGTTGGCAAAGCAAAGCGTTTTTGTACGAGATTAAGTGATTTCAGGCTCGATCGGGCCCCACGGCGACTATGCCAACCTATCGGATCCTATACTTTTCTCTGTAGCCTTTTGCCTGTTTTTTTTTCTTCCTTTTTTCCGTTCTTTTTTTTTTTATCACGTTCGAGTTCTCTTGAACGCTGTCTGAGCGATACCGTCGATACCGCTATTTTCCTCTCTTCACACAAGGAAATCTATAAATCGAAGTTTATTCTCCGCGATATTTATACGCGGGTTCGGGTGACGAGATAAGAGAGATTTATCGTCGTCTATTTCCGTACTGGCGATACTCATCGATATTTCACAGAACCGGTTGGATTTATACCGAAAAAAAAAAACAGTGAAAATCGAGGTTTTTACGTAGCTTCCTCGTGTAAGCTACTTTTAGGTCTGCAAAGCTTCTGTGAAAAAGCATTTTTCGTGATTATTTGGCTTCGTCGTAGAGAAAACCTCGTCATTGAAAGAAAATAATATCGTTGAAATTTCTCAATTAAAAAAAAAAAATTAAAGTACATAATTTTCATTGTTACATTGTATTAATTTCTATGTATTATATTTCACTGAAAGGTTCATCATCCAACTCGTTCGTTACTCGTCATTTCGTGACGAATTCATTCATTTGTTTCACCGAGCCTCATTCCGTTGTACGTAGCAAAATTTCGCGTCTCGATTTATCGGAAATTCGATGATTTTCAGGCCGCAGTAGAAAAATCGTTCAGTCGTTTTTTGCGCCCTCAGACGAGGTCTTCCGGTTCGTCGCAGCTCGAACACTGTCGGAACCGCGGTGGAAAAAAAAAAAAAAAAAAAAAAAAAAACTAAATAAAAATAAAACATCCGACAAAATGTTCACAGAGTTATCTCCGAAGCGTGATATCGTCGATAGCGCGGAAGAAATAAAAATTAATTCCGAACATTCGTGCAGTTTTCGCAGCATAGCGTAGAGCCAGCGCGTTTCGCTCGCCGCATTCTCCTCGGCCAGTGCTGAGAGAAATTCCTAAGGAAAATAGGAAATGAAATTCGTTCGCGGTGTTACACAGGTCGGGGCACGTGTGCGTACAGCGGCAGACCAATACGGGCGAGGCTTTCCGTCGAGATTGTATGGAGTGCAAGTTTCCCATGGCGCGACGTGTTTGAGTCTCGTGCCAACGATAAATCTCGGTTTCGTCTGTAATTGCACGTTTCCTATCGCGGCTTCTACTCCACCGAAACTCAAACCCGTTCCACTGTAGCGAGACGGGGGGGGGGAATGCCTTTAATCGGCCAGACTCGCGAAGACACCCCCGTTGATTTTCTCATTCTTCTGCCCTCCTCACACTCGGGAATTCCCTCGCGCCGCGAGCTTTCCGCTCCATCGCTGAATGGCGCAAAGACTCAATGCCGCTTTTTGGCTCGGGCCTGTACGCGGCTATCGCGCTGTTTTCCATGCCGCGAGCATAACGCAAATCACGGGGAAATTTTTTTTCTTAAGTCGAGATTGGAAGACGCCTAAAAATAAAGAGGGAATCTCGTTTGTTGACACTTTTTTTTCCATCCCTTATTCATCGAAGAATGTTACATTATTGATGTTTGCAATCAATTTCCATTGCGCGAGCGCCGAGCCTCTTTCCCGCTGAAAGAAATCATTTTTCTCGACTGATCGACACTTCCGATGGAACATTATCGAAAAAAAAATATCACTCTTCGTATTTACTTTTGTATTTTTTATACCGAAATTTATGAAAAAAAAATGTACTAAACTATGATCGCAAGAACTTTCTCCTGGACGCTTTACCGTTCGTCGATTCTATTTCAGACCATTGCAATAAAAATTGAAATAATTCATTAATTTTTAAAATTTCTATTTTCGCGTGAACAGAAAAAATACAGGCAGGCGCAGGGAAAAATGGCACTCCGTTTACCATTTTTTCGCTCATCCAAAATGGAGGACTCGGGTCCATTTTGCGCCCCCCCCCCCCCCCCCCCCCCCCGCCCCCATTATCACATTTCTGCCATTGTCCTCGCCCGTATGTGTGAGTTCTCCGAAATTGTCTCGCGGAATTCGTATAATAGGCGAAACTCGATTAAACGAAGAGCACGGAGAGTCTCAGAATCCCATGCCGAAGGAGGAGCAGGATTTCTCCCAATGTTCAAAGAGGCTCCATTTGGAGTTTGGGCCAACCCTTCTTCGCTCTGATGGGTTTAAGCTTTTCGCCCTCTCCTACATACATGCAGACATATACGTACATATACGTGTATGTATGTGCGTATATAGAGGACGAATCGCTCGGCTCCGAAAATCTCCAATCTCGGAGTACTCGCTACCTTATAGAGGAATTCGACCGCTCCGTTCACACGACAGAGAATATCGTTTCTTTCCCATCCCTCTCACGATGGGCTCTTCGTGTCCTCGTTTCTCCCCCCCCCCCCCGACCTTTCACTCCCATCGAATTCGAGCCATCGATATGTATAGTAGCAATCTACTCCGACCGAACTCGTACCGACGACGACGACTCCCCCGCGAAAATCTAATATTCACAGAAGGGACCGATTAGAATCTATCGGAATCGCATTTCGACAAAGCTTTTCATAGAGCGAACATAGGTGAAGATAGCGAGTAGCAACGTCGACGAGACAATGACGATGCATCGAGAGATAACGGCGTGAATTTCGAGTCGTCGTACGGCTTTTGGATTCGGTCGTCTCTATGTTTGCGAAAATCATAAACCTAAAACTCGATCGTGCACAGTTCGGTGCAAACATTTTTTTTTTTTTTTTTTTAATTGATTTTGAACATTGTAATGGACAAAAATATATACAGAGGGTTTTTCGTTATGAAAATAGAAACAAAACTTATCTCTACGAAAACTAAAATCGAAAGTGTAAAATTCGTAAAGGGGTGAATTTTGAATTCGATCGTTTCTATGTGTATGAAGATCATAAATAGGAAACTCTATCGTGGAGAGTTTGGCAGAAACATTTTTATTAGTCAAAGCCGATGTCGAAAATTGTGATCGACAAAATTACATATATTGAGTTCTCCGTTTTGAAAAAAAAAAAAAAAACTTATTTTCACCAAAATGGAAGTTCGAGGGTGCAAAATTCGAGACAGCGTTAAATTTCAAATTCGGTCGTTTCTATGTTTGCAAAGATCATAAATGGAAAGAGAGCTCGATCATGCGCAAGCTTGGTGGAAACATTTTCGGTCACAGCTGATATAAAACACGATGAACGACAAAAATACGTGTATGTAAAATTCTCGTCCGAAAAAAAAAAAAAAAAAAAAAAAAAGGAGTTTCCGTCTCGACCAAATATTCTCAAGAACGGCTCCGAGCTTTTCGGTCTCTTGGGAATATATTTGTAGAACGTATATATTCACCGTCGAAGCTTTTACATCGATGCTACGTCAAACGAAAGTGGGGTTGTACTCGTCGACCGGAACGCCATGCACTTTGCCTCTGTTTTCCCTTTACGTGTACGATGATTCATGAAACCCGATGCATCTGGTGCACGAGGTTTCTACGCTGTAAAAAATTACTTTTACTTTGCGTATTTTTCTCTCACTCTCTCTCTCTCCTTTTCTCACTCGCGATGCACTGCACGTAGACGTCTCGTCTAGATTATAGATAGCAGATGTTTGATAGTTCGTACGTGTTGGCCTGACGGACAGGTGTGCGCGGGTGAGCGCAAAGGCGAGCGAGAGATTGAACGGGGTTGTTTCTCCAATACGAGGTGAACAAATTCGCTCTCATTGTACTTACTCGTTACCTCAGCCACGCGTATCTGAGCAAAATAAAAAATATAAAATGTTTGATACATAGAAAGGAAAACTAAAAAAGAATTGATAAATCAAAGTAAATAAAATGTTTGTGGATGCAATTGTTAAAAACATCGATTTTTTAATGTGAAAAAGATCGAACAAATGTCACTAAAAATCTGAAAAAAATTCGCTGTCATTGTACTTACTCATTACATTAGCCGCGCGTATCTGAGCAAAATAAAAAATATAAAATGTTTAATACATAAAAAGGAAAACGAAAGAAGAATTGATAGATCAAAGTACATAAAATGTTTGTAGAAGCAATTATATAAAAAAAAAAAAAAAAAAAAAAAACAGATTTTAATGTGAAAAAGATCGAAGAATCGTCGCAAAAAATCTGTAAAAAAAAATTGATACAGTATTGTGGGTGTGTGACAAATGTTTGCAATTTTTTTTTGAAAATTTTCATCTACCGCCTCGAGGGTGTAAATTTCGTATCTAACGAATTGTCGCTTTCGGCAAAAACCGAGGGTGTAAAATGTGAGAAAATTCCGCCGTGTATATTGCTGTCGTTAACGGGCGCTCGGTGAGCGTTAGTGGCAAATAGCGCGAGTGTGGTATATTTATAATACCACCGGAGAGGCTAGTGGAGCGCGAGCGTTATCAATTATCAATTTTGTCACGTCCGCGCGAAGCCCGGACACGGGAACAGCGGACCGCTACATCTGTACGGGACGCTCGGGCCGCTGCCGTGTACGATGTATATCGTACGATCGAGATAATCTACCGTGGCGAGTAGGGACATATTTTTTTTTTAATCTTTTTTTTTTGCTTTGTTTTTATGTTTTCCACGGTAAATGCTTCAATTTCGCGAATTCAGGGCAATTGCAGTGGAGCGGCAGATGCGAATCCAAGCGGCGTTAAAATTACCGGTCTACGCGCTAAAAATATGAAAACACGATGAATTCTTTTATTTATTTATTTATTTTTTTTTAAATATTTTCGTCGTCAAATAAATTAAACTTAAGTTAAATCGCTTCGATCTGTGTTACAGAAATACGTGAGCGAGGGCTCAACCGTGAGGGACTGCGTGCCGAACTGCGTCGAGAAGGGTAAGTCTCGTCCTCGTCTCTTTCAAATGTTCACCTCCGAACATACCCGAATAGCATTTTGCCAACAATCCACCAGCAAAATAGGGTAGGATAGGAATTGCGGCAAAATTGCGGCATTTGCAACACTGATAAATATTTTATTTGACTGACACCGTCTATTTAGATTAACTAAAAAAATTTATTTGATTCAAATGAATATCTATTTAAGTTAAGAAAAAGTGAACATTTATTTAAATCAAATAAATATTTTACTTCAACTTAAATAAACGGTGGCCGTCAAATAAATTATTTTTCAGAGTGTGCGTCCGCATTTGTCGATGTTTTTGCCGGCATTCAATGCCCAAAATCTTAGAGGCAGACTGTCAGCAAGCTGTGAAGACAATTACTTTCCTCGTGTCATGGTTATTTTGAGTGAAATTAAAAAAAAAAAAAAAAAAAAAAAAAATTGACTCTTATAAAATTCAAGTGGCTCTACCGATTCGCACAAAAATTTAATTCCAAAGATCGTCAGTGCCATTCCATTTGTGTATCATATTTGATATAACACACAAATGGATCTTCCAGAATTTTGATATCTTTCACGGCTATTAAGAATAAGAGAACAGTTTGTAGCAACCGTAGTGTGCGATTTTTGCTGCCAATATGCTGAAATCAAGTGCTGGAACGTCTCGTTGCAATATTGCTGGCCGGCAAACAGCAGAGCTTGGTCGATGAGCAATTGACGGTTGTCTCTGTCTGGGTAGATCTTGTCCTATCGACTCTGAGACGCGTGTCTAAAAATAACAAAAAAAAAATATGCTTGAAAAAGCAAAAATTCTTGAGATATTTCCGTCTGGGAGTCGATTCGCGACCGGTTGGCGAGAAGGAATCGACCTTTAAATCGGCTACACGTAGCTTTGATAGTCGAATGATTTTCCCTCTATATTCGACGCTTTGAAGTCTCACCGACGTATACTCTGTCTCGCCGCTTCTCTACCCCGCGGAAACCTCTGATCGTGGAAATTCCCGTTCATCGCGCGGCACCGCACGCCCACAATATCGCTCTCTCGCTCACGACTGCTCGAATTTGCCTTTACGTTTGCCATGCTCGTATATTCGAGAGCGCAGCGCGCAGCTTTGTACTTTCTTTCGTGCATCTCTCCCCCCCACCCCCCCCCCCCTTCGACTTTTACCTCGAATAAAATCAACCAGCGAAATCTCAGTGGGATTTATCGTTAAAATTCCCGCCCTCGCGTGGGAAGCTACAAACGTAATGGAAAACGATATAAAATACTATGAAAAATTTTAAATTAAATTGAATTAAAGATAAATTAACTCGGAAATTTATTCGATGGCGGTCTCCACAGTCTTCTGCCTCGAATAAACTCACCTTTCTGTCAGTGGCTGCGTGCAATATACATTCCACAGGAAAATAATAAACTTTCTCTGTAACGTCACTTCCACTTTGAAAATCTCATTTTTTAAACCGAACGAGACGAGACGCAGAAATATTTGAAAAATTTCATTGTGTCTTCCGGCCTCAGAAGCTCACTTTTCAACCGGAGATAGCGTCATAGAGGAAAACGATACTTCCGATTTGAAAACCTCATCGCCCGTCCGGCAATGACCTCGTACAGTCTGAAAATCACGTTTTTCGACCGGAAGTCACGTCGTACAGTCTGAGACTCTAATTTTTTTTCGACCGGAAGTCACGTCTCATACGGTTTGCCAATCTCACTTTCCGAGCGGAAGAAATGCATTTTCGGTATGACCGCGCTCGCGTGAAAAGCCACAAACGTGATTTAAAAAAAAACCATCGCGATACCCTGAAAATAAGTACATAAATAAATGAGCTTGAGAATTTATCCGGTACCTTTTCGCAGCCTTTTATTCGTCGAACAATATCAATCATCGAGACCCCTGCGGGTTTTATCGTTAAAACTCAGCGCTCGCAGTGACGGCAAAACAAAATGAAAATGATGGAAGGAGAGATGAAAAAATAAATAAATAAATGAAAAAATAAATAAATAAATAAATAAATAAATAAATAAGCGCGCTTGAAAATTTATTGGGTGGTTGTTTGAGGCCCGTCCGTGTACGTCGGGCTTATCTACTGGCCGCAATAATACCCACTGTGGCGCACAGAGGAGAAGGCATATGTGATGATGGTGGAGCGATAGTGCGGATGATGTACGACACCCGCACATTGAACGGAATCCGCTATTAGACGCGTGTACGTGTGGCATAAGCGTTGCCGGTGGTGGTAAAAGGCCTGGTAGATACAGTTTGGCTCGCCGGAGAGGAACACGGCATGGGCGTCGGTCGTCGAGTCTCGCCCGAGCAATAACGGTGCGCTATATCGTATATATATATATCGAATACAATTTGCGGGACACGCGTTGCAGCTGCCACGCGACCGAGGAGTGGGGAGGGGGGGGGGGCTGAGAGCGAGAAGGGTGGACGCGGGAATATACACGATAAAAGTGATTTATAGGCCATACGTGACTTATCATGGATCGACAAGCGAGCCCGGAGATGTTATTCACTCGCAATGCTCTCGTCGGTCGGCTCGCTCGCTTCCTCCCGACTCCGAAAACCTCGCTCGGCCGCACACTCACTTACATAACGCCACCATCGCTGCATTAATAATAGACGATCTAATCACTTTTCTCGCGTATCATCGGCTCACTTCGTTCCCTCCCGTCGATTTCCCACGCCAGCATCCGAACTGTTCTTGGAATTTATTTCGTCAATTAATACCGATCTTGTTTCGTATATCGAGAGAATCGGAGAGCCTCGGAGTGCTCCGTTTAGGGGGTGGAATGCTGGGGAGGAATAGTTAGATAGGACAATTAGTGTCTGTCAGGATTTCCGCCTGCGAGTTCAGTGGATAACGAAGTGAGGTTGAGCACGAGAATTTATGTATCTCAGTGAAAAGTGAACTTTTCACTTTTCACTGAGATACATACAAGTGAACTTTGAAGCTCTGAGAATACTTTCGTCAATATTAATATCGAAGTTTTTTTTTTATTTATCTTTTATAAAACAGTATACGGCTCGATTACTTTGCTCAAACATTCGGCAGGAAATTCAAAGACGCTTCACGAAAATGTCTCGTTTCGAAGTCGATTGTAACGAAGCTCCTCATTTCTCTTCGACCTTAGATCATCCTCTCCCAATTTAATATCTTCTCTAAAGCTCGATTGAAAAAAAAAAAAAAATGAAAAAAAAACATCATAGACCGAATACAAATTTCTATAAAGAAAACAAAAAAAAAAAGAATTCTAAAAGTTATTCACGAGCTTGCAAAGCATCCTCCTTGATGATAAACCAATAGGTCGCTGTTTTTTTTTTTTTCCAACCTATCGGAATTACGACGTAAAAATGAAAATTGAAAAGAATTTTCACCCCACTGTAATCACACAGATGTAGAGCCGGGATTATCCAACGCGGATATATCGCTAATACGAAAAGGCGCTATGAAATTTCATATGAATCGTTAATCCCCCTCTCCTATCAATCCGGATCTCTCGTTTTCTCTGTATAGGCTATTCGAGCCGTGCCATTCCGCCGCCTGGCCAGTGCCATCCGCTCCTCCCGAGATCGCCGCTATAGAATTTATTAAATCGTTCTCTTTCCGGGACAGCGGTGTCCCGGGCTATATTCCGTCAGGCGGACGGACGTGCAGACGGACGGGCAGACCGAAGGGAGCGAAAGGAGAGGAGGACGCGGGAGGGGTTCGGACGCCACGTACTCTCGAACTAACCCACCACCGAATGAACGTCATCGATTTCTGATTGCGCCTCGCCCGCATGGTCCTGCATCCTCCAGCTCTCTCTCTCTCTCTCTCTCCAGCTCTCCCTCTCTCTCTCCCTCATGCCCTTCCCTCCCTCGAAACCTCACACTTTTATTTTTTATTTCACTATTCTTTGCCCCTCCACATACTTCTCGTACCACCAATCAGATACAGAGAAAACACGATAGAAAAAAGCGAAGAAAAGCAGAGTTACCAAACCATTTTGAGGCGGGAAAGAGTTTTCTCGCACTCGTCAATGAGACGATTTATTTTTTGGAACTCGTGTTGGGCGGATAAAGCGATATAAAGTCATTAAATTCGATCGCGCAAAGTACATGATTAAATCCTTTTAAATCCGAAACCTTCAACCGACAGATATAGAAAAAATACGATGGAAAAAAAAATGAAAAGTACAGTGACCAAACCATTCTGAGGCGGGAAAGAGTTTTCTCGCACTCGTCAATGAAACGATTTATTTTTTAGAACTCGTGTTGGGCGGATAAAGCGATATAAAGTCATTAAATTCGATCGCGCAAAGTACATGATTAAATCCTTTTAAATCCGAAACCTTCAACCGACAGATATAGAAAAAATACGATGGAAAAAAAAATGAAAAGTACAGTGACCAAACCATTTTGAGGCGGGAAAGAGTTTTCTCGCACTCGTCAATGAGACGATTCATTTTTTGGAACTCGCGTTGGGCGGATAAAGCGTTGGAAAGTCATTAAATTCGATCGCGCAAAGTACATGGTTAAATCCTTTTAAATGCGAAACCTTCAACCGACAGATATAGAAAAAATACGATGGAAAAAAAATGAAAAGTACAGTGACCAAGCCATTTTGAGGCGGGAAAGAGTTTTCTCGCACTCGTCAATGAGACGATTTATTTTTTGGAATTCGTGTTGGGCGAACAAAGCGATATAAAGTCATTAAATTCGATCGCGCAAAGTGTAGAACTAAATCCTTTTAAATCCGAAATCTCAGTTGAAAAAAAAAAACAAACTTTTTATCGATCTCTTTAAAAATTCACTTTTCCACATACTTCTCGTACCAACAAACCGATATGGAGAAAACACGATAGCAAAAAAAAAAATGAAAATTACAGTGACCAAACAATTTTGCGGCAGGCAAGAGTTTTCTCGAATTCGTCAATGGCACGATTGCTTTTGGGAATTTATGTGGGCCAGATAAAGTGGTGTAAACTTATCAAATTCGATCGCGCGAAGCACTGACTCAAATCCCCCTAAATCCGAAGCCTCCGTCGAAAAAAAAAAAAACAACTTTTTATCGGTATCTTTAAAAATTCACTTTTCCAATTTTCACCCCCCAAATTTAATAAAATTCTACGACGAATAATCCCTGATAAATATTCTTTAGCGTTCGTTATCGTGAGTCGAATGACCCGCAATTTTCTAACGAAATTAAAGAGGATGTTTTCAAAAGTATATTGGACACCGCACGTTGAAGTGTCGCTTTAAAACTGAGACAAAATGTGGCTCTCCGCCATTTTTTCGCCGGTGTCCATGGTTTGCGAGTTACGAGCGGATCGGGTTTTCGAGTAACGGCCCGTAACTCGTAAATCCCTGCAGGTTCGGACGCCTCGTTGCAAACGTGCAATTTTATTTTTAGTTTTTTCAATGCCGATTTGAGATCGTCCGCAAAGAGTCATAGTCGACATTCGACGACCCTCGATAATAGCTTAAGGGGGGGGGAAACGAATAAAAAAAAATAACGAGAGCCCGTAGACGATCCGATGAAAAAAAAATCTGATTGAAACGTCGATAGTTAAAAGTTACGTCTGTTGATTATCTTTTTTTTTTTTTGTTCGCTGATTGCAGAGGTTTGGAGCACGAGGACGTACTGCTGCAAGGAGGAGGGATGCAACTCCGGCCCGTCAATAAGATCGAAGTCGTCGGTTTTCTGGTCGTTCGTCCTGACGACGATCGCTTTTCTCATCGGGGAGGACTTTGCACTTCGTGGCTAACTCCAATCGGCAGAGACGCCTCTACGCTAAATCCCAAAAGACTGTAGAGGATCCAAGAGGACAGCCGGATCTCGTCGAATCTCATATGATGATCAGCTCGAACAATCGGCTGCTCACGGGGGATCCAACGAGGGTCGTCGACCTCTTGAGCAGCATCTGTTATCATTATAACTAATATTACTGATATTACTAATATTAATTATTATTTTTATTACTGTTATATTTCTTTCTTTCAATCATTATTATTATTATTATTATCGTTGCTGTTATCATTATATTTTCACTGATATCATTCAGACAGAGCTTCCTCTCATCGGCAACGCTTTTGTCAAAATGTTCCACCAATCCTACACATCTATCGGTATACTCTTTGTCGCGTATTGATCTCGTAAGAGTTGTCGGTGTACGAGCGAAGCATCGGCCGATCTCAGTCACGCTAAAAACTAAAGAAAAAAAAAAAAAAAACACATTTTAACATTGAAAAATCTGCAGATCGCCCGACGCTACGGTCGAGCCGTTTATATATCCATTGTGTCGAATAGATATCGTTCTATCGTTCATAACTCGTCGTTGAATGAAAAAAAAAAAAAAAAAAAAAAAAAAAACAAGAATATAGCGTAAAGGGGATAGATCAATAGGCTTATTAAATTTCTCCTTTTTTTTTTAGTATCGAATTTATCCGGGCTTTGATCCTCGACGATAATCGAGACTGCGATAAACGAGGAAGTCTGTAAATAAGATCGAGGAACCGCGAGATAATAAGTAGACGAAAAATTT